>VXBL01001839.1:1741362-1946093 GCA_013400195.1 Aramus guarauna
ATCATGAAGGGGAAGGAATCAGTCTCTTGTGGCCATTTTCTCTATAAGGACTGAAATATGGGTCCCATGAAAAGATCCATAGCTTTTTCTCTCTCGATATAGTATGTCCTTCAATTAAAAATTATGATTCTTGTTTTGAAGAATGTTATTGGAATTATATACAGTGTACATAAACACATTGTATAAAAATATGCTTTGATCTTTGCAGAATAGGGACTCCATGTAGAAATTGGTTAAAAAGATGTTATAGTGATAGGTTAAAAGGAGTAATTGGTTTTTCTATCCCTTCCATCTTATGAAATGCACACATAATTTGTCTTTTATAGTCCCAGTTTCATATACAACTGTATAAACATTTCCAGAGGGGTGGGTGTGTGTGTGTGTTTGTTTCTATACGGCTGTACACAGCTCAGATTGCATTAGCTCTGCACAATGTGTTAGATGTCCAAGGTTCAATGTGTATTTTTGCTGAATTCAGACCTGAATCTTTCTGGAGGCTAACCTTAGAAACATCAGAAATTCATAGGATTATCCACGCTGTTCCCCATTGTTACTGATCAAGGTTATAAGAAATATCGCTTCTTGATTTTGAAGAGGACTCTGTAGAGATACTTCCTGGTATGCCTTCAAGAACATTATGTTGCTGAGAAAGCACTTAACTCTTTTCCTTTTTTCATTCAGGTGACTGAAAAAAGACATTGGTCAATTATACTCTTGAGCTTCACTCACCTTCTAGTTTTAAGTAAAGGTTGCAAAGCAGTTGATAAACTCTTTAAGAATTTTGGCAAGAACACAAAAGTATCTCTGAGTTTTTAAATGAAGTAAGGGATAAGTAAGGTGTAAGTACAAATCTCCTTCATTTCCATAGAGCTCACATTTAGCGAGAGTAGGTTTTTCTCTACAGGCATTCTGGCTAGCTCTTCTGTTATCTAGAAACACAGATCTGACTCGAGAATGATCTTGAAAGTCAATTAGACCAGTAAAAGCACCTACTGAATGTCTCTGCTCTTGTAGAATCCAATAAAGATTGACTTCATATCAGACGTGATAAAATCAGCATTTCTGAGATTAAAGCTGTTGAAGTGCATTATTTTACTCAGTGACTGTAATCCTGAGCTTGGAGCTGCCATGCTTACACATGATTTTGCAAGAAAGAACAGTTCTTCTGATGATCCACAGCTAATTTTTTTTGTCCTCATTTTTTGATATTGTGTTAAATATAACAGAAGTATCTATCTTGATGTAATTAATTTTCTAGATATTTTTGAAATTATTTAAAGCATATTCTGTCAGTACCAAGGTACAACAGCACCACAATTTTCCCTGCTAGGAAAAATCAAAGCTTGAATTCTTGTCTGCTTCAGACTCCCTTTTCTCTTCACCCTTATCACACCTCCAATGTTTTACCATAAAATAAAGGCTTTTATTATTGTTGTTATTAGCTCAAATGTCTGAAGAAACAAATAAGACAGAAAACACCAGAAAGATAACACAAATAAAGAGACAGAAAGCTATAAGTGAGGTTTTATATGTACTCCAGGATAGGGAATAGCTAAGCAATATAATGTGAAAGGAGGAACACACGGCAGTTGCGACAATTTAAGGCTATTCCTACTCACGACAGAAGCAAAGGGCAGACTATTCCCTTCTTTTCTGCAAGAATCTTGCAAGGCTGCTGCTTCTCTTTGTACATCCCAGGATGATTTTGCTGCTTTGGCAACAGCAAAACACTAACTCCTGTTAGCTGTGATCTTTCTACTCTTTGGCCTCTTTTCTGGGAACATGTAGGATCACAAGATAAATCAGGCTGGAAGGGGACATTGAGAAGTGGGTGTCTAGTCCAGCCTCCTGCTGAAGGCAGGGTCAGCTGTGTGCTCAAACTAGGTTGCTCAGGCTTATCTCTGCCCATTACATCTCATCCTCCTGGTGTGCCCTGCTGTGAAGACCCTGGCTCCATCTTCTTAATGATCTTCCCAGAGGTGCTGGGGAGGTGCTGATAGGTACCCCAAAAGCCATCTCTGCCCCAGGCTTAACCACCCCTGGTTTTCTCACATTCTTGTCACAGGGTGAGTGCTCCTGTCCCTGACCATCTCGGTGGCCCTCCACTAAACCCACTCTAGTTTATTGATGTCTTTCCTGTATTGGGGAGCCCAAAATGGAATATGATACCGTAGATGCAGTCTGAGGAGTGCTGAGTAAAGGATCACTTTGCTCCATCTCTGGCTATTCTTCTGGTCACACAGCCCAGGATATTGTTAGCCCTCTGCTGCCAGGGCACACTGTTGGCTCATGCTCAGTCCCTTTTTGCCAGCACCCCCAGTGTCTTTTCAGCAAAACTGTTCCCCCCAGTCAAGCCCAGCCAGCACCACTGCAGAGGACCTCTTCCTTCCCAGGTGCAGGACCTTGCACTGTCCCTGTTGCATCAATAAGTCTTCAGCCTGTGCTAAAATCCTGGCTGTTTGTGAAACATGTCTGTGTGACTCAGGAGGTACAGTATCCTCCAGACTATAGAGCCTTGGTAGAACCGATTTGTTCAAAAGATTTTCCAAGTAAGAGCTATGCTTTTTTTTTTTACTCTCTCCAAGGAACAAAAGACTATTGTGGTGTTTGGAGAAACAGAGACACAGCTTCAGGGAGCTGGGCACATATCCTTCAATTAGGAGAACAAATCTCTCTCTTGCTGTTATCTTCCTCAGAACAAAATCTATGAGACAGTTGAAATATTCAAAGGGAAAAATGTTTAATCTTAGAAGTACAGTTCTCAACTGAGAGAATTTTTTCTTTCTGTGACTGATTTAAAACCATTATGCTAACACTTCCTGGCTAACAGACTATTATTACGTCAGAATACACATACCCAAAATCTGAGCATTGTGTACAGTCACAGCTAAGAAATGGGGTCTTGTAAAAAAAGAAGGCAAGACAAAGTCACATGAGCATCTTTCCTTCTATTGCAGAAGTCATGATTGACTCCAAAATGTAATGCAAGTCTTTAATGCTCTACTGAGGTGTAAATTCAATTCTCTGACGGATGCATGGCTTCCTTAACAGCACTTTGAAGTTATTGCTGAACTAGCAGGTATGTTGTGATAATGTGAACCTCCCTTAGAACATTCCTCTTTGTCCTTTCATTCCTACAGTTTTACTGAGGTTTGGGAGCTGAAATTTACCAAAATGTCTAGTTTATTAATCCCTTTGTACCATGCTCATCACCATGGTTTCTGAACATTTCTCTGGTTATTAAAGCTTCATTGTGTTTCATCAGTGCATGCTAGGAAGAAAACAAGAGTTATTTCTTATTATCCAAGCTTTAATCTTCAAACAGGTTGCTAAAACAGGCTAACTGCCTATTACCCATCATCTCAAGTAACAATGAGAACTATATAATGGTACTTCAGCTCTCACACCTTTATGCAGTGTGATTATAATTACATTACTGGAACCAGCACAAGTGCGTTCTAAACCGCCCAAGGTAACAAAAGCTTTAATCTTCAATTATTACTTCCTGTGCTTGTGGCCTTCATGTTCCTTCTGCAGAGTACATTGGATCATTCCAGCACGAAATTAACCTTTTGAAGAAAATTAATCACTTTTTACTTTCTAGTTAAAATACGTTCTTGATTTACTATTCATAAACACTTTATTTTAAAGAGGTATATTTTTGTAGAATGACTGTAAGTCTTGAACATTTTCAAATAGCTGTCCTTTATCCACACATGTTGGATTAAACCTGCTTTCACTGGACCTGCTTTGAATAAGAAGTTGGACTACATGAGCTCTGGACGTCCCTTCTAACCTGCATGATTCTGTGGCTAAGCCACATGTCCTTGTTTCCAGCAGTCGAAACTTTCTCCTGCATTTCTGGGAGATTTCATAGCATTTTCAACTTCTGGAGATCTAATATATCTCTTTAATAGTAGAAGAATAACTTTGATTATATAATATCAGGATCAGCTCCTTGTTCAATTTTAAATCCCTAAAGTCGTCAAGAGAGTTTCAGAAAATATTGGAAAACATTTGAAAAAGGAGATAAGAAAAATTAAATCTAGGAACTGCAATTTCTTTTTTGACTTTATATTTTCACTTACCACTTCATACCACCATACCACTTAGAGATGTAGAAGTTGTTTCTTGATAAAAAAGTTGATAAAAAAGTGAAAATGTGTATGGATACAGACCTTCAGATTTGTTGTTTTATGGACAATTTAACTAATTATTTGGTTTTTGGGGTTTTTTTTGTTTTGTTTTGTTGTTTTTTTTGTTTTGTTTTGTTTTGTTTTTTTTTTTTGTCAGCCAAAATCAGGTAATTATGAAAAAAACCTCACTGACATAGTTTTTTTCCTCCTGTTTTTAATCAGTAGTATCATGATAAAAAATTACAAAAGAAGCCAGTGGGAGCTCAGTGACAATTAGCTCTGCTTTTATTCTGGAAGTTACAGGAATCCAAAAGCTATTATGTTGAAGATTTTCCTGTTAATTAATAAAAATAGCTGTATAAAAAAAAAAAAAAAAAAAAGGTTTCCAGTCTTTGTGGCTAGCTTCTGGGTACAAATAGATTTCTAAATTTTGTTTTAAAATGCAAGAGAAAGATAAAGCATTAATATTTAATGTTAGTGGGTTAAATCTGCTTTAACCTTAGTAGGTAATGACCTGTAAGTTCAAATGTTATTGTAACAAAAGTAAAGAGAAGTTTTCATAGATTTGTCTCAGATTATGCCCCTCATCTTTCCTCATCTCTCCCCTGACTGACTAGCAGACAGAATAGGATTCTGAATACTGATAGGTATAGCAGCTCATAAAGTATCTAGTTTCCTACAGAAATCGCAGTTTAATTTTTTCTTATTTTCTTTACTTGTTATATGTTTGCTCCAGCATATTGCTATCAAGCTTTGCTAATTTACTACTCATTTTATAGTTTTAAACCTGTTTTTCAATCAAGTATTTCCTAATGATCTATTGTGCAAACAAAAGTCTATCAGAAAGGAAATTAAAGCCGCTAAAAAGCCATGACGGTAGTGGCACAAGACTTGGGAAAATCATATCCAAATTATTTTAAAACACAGCTGGTCATTGTTTGAAGTATAATTCATTTCATGGTTTCAGAGGAGGCTGCAATAGCATGATTTCAAAATGTATGTACAGCAAGAGGTATCGGGCAGCATTTTATAGCTCCAGTCTTGTATTAAACGCTGGCAGCTCAATTAATTTGCCTGGATGTGAGCATTAGTACCAGCTCCGAGGCCCCAGGTGTCTCGCTCAGGTCCCTGAGGAGCACCATGTCCTTCTCGTGCAGCGGCTGCGGGGATGGGAGGATGCTCCAGGCTGCAGCTGCCTCCCGGCCAGTGGGTACCTGCGCGGGACTGCGCTGGCTCTCAGCTCACCCCCGCAGCCCCTCGCTGCACTGCCTGGGCGTCTGCTGACAGAGCTCTGACCCCCTCAGAGGGAGCAGCTGGGTTCCCGTGAAATGCTGTCCCTGTCCCAGATGCGTGTGGGGCTGGCAGGTCCGCGGGAGAGGGCTTTTCGCAATGGCTTTTTGCAGTGTGGAATTATTAAAAAATCAGGCGACGGAAATTTGCCGGGTTTATTTCCACGTCCTCAAAGCAGACTCACCTGTACTTAAACTGCTCCTGATAGATGTTTGGTTTTGTAATTCTTTTAATGTTGGAGGGCTGAAGTTCCCATAGACTACCTGTTCTATTAGAAAGCTAAATCTCTCATCTTACAATTTAAGTCCATTACTTACGCCATTAAGAGCAAACAAAAAACCCCTAACAATTTATTCCTTTCTTCTTTGAAGCAACAGTTAATACTTGAAGATCTTTCCTCATAAATTACATTTTTCAGATGTTTTATTCTCTTCAGCTGGTCACATCTTTCTATACAGCAAAAATGTTTAGTGCACAAAAGATTTTCTCCTCCAGTCCCCTATCCCTAAAGCCCTTTGTGGTGGTGTTGGCGAGCATTGAATCAGAGACCATCTATATTTGAGGTAAGTGCTCTTCATCTGCCTTTGCTTTTGAGGGATATTCACTGAGATTCATTTCTGAGCCCCCTTCAAATTTCTCATAGCAATAATTTCTAGTGTGCTCAGCCTGGGTTGTCTGAGAGGCCATCTTTTTCCTCAGGTAGTAATGTTGCAGTTGGAGTTCATGCCTTGGCTGTGATTTACCTGGGACTGGGTGATATTTTGTTTAACACTGTGAGTTCTGGAGGTGCTTTAAGTCATAGTGCGGTCAGGGAGCAGCAGGCTGAAACACAAGACCTTTGTAAATGCTAAGTAGGTCACCAACAATTTACTAGGTTTAATCTGGCTCTCTTCAGTGTACATAAAAGATGACTTGCCTATACTCTTGTTGACTTGTCTACACAGACAACAAATGAGTTAGGAATTTAATAAAAATACTCTTCCAATTAAATAAATAGATACTAGTTCACTATCCACAGAAAACAAAGCATCGTTTTGGTTGGAAAAGACCTTTAAGATCATTGAGTCCAACTGTTAACCTAGTGCTGCCAAGTCCACCACTAAACCATGTCCCTAAGCACCACATCTACACGTCTTTTAAATGCCTCCAGGGATGGTGACTCAACCACTTCCCTGGGCAGCCTGTTCCAGTACTTGACAACCATTTCAGTGAAGAAGTTTTTCCTAATATCCAATCTAAACCTCCCCTGGCCCAATTTGAGGCCATTTCCTCTTGTCCTATCGCTTGTTAGTTGGGAGAAGACACCAACACCCACCTGGCTACAGCCTCCTGTCAGGTAGTTGTAGAGAGCAATAGGCAGCAGAGACAGCAGAAGGAGCTCAGAAGTCAAATACTACCCCATTTTATCAGGTCCTGCAGAAAATTCTTCTACTTGTGCTTCTCTGGGGGTGGGACACACAAGAGCTTTGGTATGGGTGAGTCTCAGTAATATACTATAGCTTCATCTGGACAGAGACTGGGTCACACTCCCAGTAATGGGATGAGCTTCTCTGACTTTGGGGGGCATATACTGATTTGTAGCAGCCAACTCCCTGTATCTTGGTGTGCAGAAAACCATTTTGAAGAATTCTGCACAAATCTCTCACAGTAACTTTTTTTTAATGTCTCTTCCTATTTCAATCACTGGATCTTAATGCAGAGTAGAAGAAGATATTGGTAGGACATGATTTTAGGAGCACACAAATTGGGGGGATCTTGGCTGCAGGGATCTGTTTGTCACTACTTTTAAAGCGATCAGATTTTTTCACTATTTCTAAATGGGACAGGTTTCAGATTATGGTGTCACTTTAACAGTTAAATAAGAGATGTGTGATTGGTGATCAGGTGAAGTATTGAATTAATTCGGTGAGCCTGGAATATATAAATCACAAGGAAAATAGACACTTAAAAATAGTTTGTCAAATTATGGATGAAGATCAGATGAAAGAAATAAAAAATAGAAACAGAACAGCCTTTGGGACGTCAGTGGGATCCATCAAAGTCTAATCATTATACAGCTCTGGCATTTTGATTCAGTGTAGGGGGTGCCCCAAGCACTTCTGGTTGGTGGCTTGCTGAATAAATGTCAGTTTAATGCTGTTTTCCTGTTTTTGTGAAAAACTCCTGTAGGGTCTCTCATCAGCTAACTGGTTTTATTACATCCCCACTGCCTCTAGTCAAGCATAAATGTTATTTCTATATGTAGCTGCTTTCGTATCTTGTTTCTTTTCACTCGATGACGTCAGGATTTTTAGCCATTGAAGGTCTAAGACTAGCTATTTTTGAGCCATGAACTATTGGTATCTTTGATGCTTCTTGCAAATCACATCCCTGGGTGCATGTCACTGAATTCGACATGCACATAGTTATGACAGTTACTTTAAAATTATTAGTTCCACTTTAAATGTGATCCATGGATAATGCAGCCCAGTGAGTGCACAGGAAATAGGTTCAGCTCTGCTTCTTTGTCGTGAGCACCAACAAACAAAAAAGCTTGTGTCTGTGTGTGTGTGGACACTTGTCACTTTTCAGTTTGCAGGGTATATGTCTGACCGTGATTGCATGCTATATTTTAAGCTTATCTCTTCATTTAAACATGCTTCACACAAAATAAGGAGGAAATATTTTGCGTGAATATTAGCTAATTTAGAAAACTGTTGTCACCTAATAATAAACTAATGAAAGTAATGCAGTTCATTATTCTGTTTTAAACCCTGTAAGTGTCCATAGTAACTTACAATGTGGCATACAAAGAATGCAATCCCTGCACCACTAGGACATCGCAGTCTAAATGCATGAGCATGCACAGTATAGTGAACGTTCCTTCTAGGTATATTTCAGTGATGCTTAATTACCAACGTATTTATTACATATAAACAAATAAATAAATAATTGCATTAGAGATGGGCAAAACCAGGAGGCGGACTCTTTCACTGACCTTCCTTTATAATTATTATTTCATGTGAGGTCAGAATAGGAAGTTTTCAATGGGGTAGAGCAGCTTTCTCTCGGATATGGCCTGAAGAGTGGAGCGACTTTCAGTAATGTTGTCAGACCTGGTTGGAGAGGTTACAGGCTGACCTTTTTCATACTTTTTTATTATTATTATTATTATTTTTTAAAGTTTTTGCTAAGGCAAGGTACAGACATGGCCATGCTTCCGCTCACCTGACTCTTCTCTGCGTAGATCCCTGTAGGGCGCTGTGAAAAGGTTGAACTGTAAAGCTCTGGGGCTGCGTCCATCTGTGAGTCACGGTGGGAGCAGAAGCTCCATATTTAGACAAATACCAGGTTAGAAGTTTGGTTTTTTCACAGGATGTCAGCTCACACGATTCTGTTAATAGTCAACAGAAGCTAAGGTGAAGTTGCAAGACAAATCTCTCCCTATGCCAAAGAGTGAACCTGGGATAATGTGACAGAGCAGCCAGGTGTTCTCATTTGCAGTCTCGTGCTCTCACGTGTGGATAATAATTGCTTAGCATAAGAGAGTAAGTTTTTAAATAACGAGAAAGCAGCATTTCTTTGAATAACTTTGATTTAGTTGAATTCAGGTTCTTATAATTTTTTTATGCTGGGGTTTTTGCACATAAAATATAAATGAAAGCAGCTATTAAGATTCCGCCTTTTTTCTGCATCATAAAGTGCTTCTATTTTTAAATAATCATTTGTTAATGTATCACATGGTTCATTTTCATTAAATAAACATTTTAAATATGTAAAAGATATATTCATTAATATTTTGGGGAAAAAAATCTAAGCAAATGGATGTGTCTCCCTATGAATAATTTATTTTTGTTTTATCTCCTGTTTCATATAAAGAATTAGTTAAATTAAAATGATGTTCTTTCTCATTTGTTTAACTCTTTTTCTGTTTTAATCTTCCATTTATGTTAAAGCAATTCAAATACACTTAGTCTTTGTCCCATTCCCTCTGTTTCTTCTTGGTGCTAAGGCTCCAACTCCAAAGAGCCGACAAGCTGCAACTATCTACATAAATTTTCAGTCACCACTCACTGGATATTCTGCTTACAGCTTTGTCTATCCATCTTTTGCACTTTTCTTTCTTTATAGTAGCAGAACTCATCAGACCTGGGCTCCTTGTCAGCCATTTGTCCTCACTGTGCACAGCCCCTTCCACTGGCTTTATGCCCGTTTATGTAATGGGAATCTTCCCCCAGGACCTTCACCCCTTGGCATTTGTTTCTGATGTCTACATTGCTGAAATTCCAGGAAATTTTTAATTTCTTCAGGTTTTTTTTTCTCAGTTGGCCTGTGTGTAACTGGTGGTTTTCAAATCACTCCCTCAAGTCCCACCTTATTATCCAGACAAGTGTGCTCTTTTCTGTTTGGCCTGTGACCCCACTCCTCTTTGTAATATAACAATCAAATCCTATTCTCTAAATTTCATCATTTTTCTACATTCAGTCATTCTGCATGAAATCAATCCATTATAATAGCATTCAGCTTTACGATGATTTACTATGCATTGTTTTTGTTGCACACGCATAGGCTTTAATCAGCTCTCTTCTGTTGGTAAGTTCTATTCCAGACAGAACATTTTGTTAAGAAGGCATATGATTTGTTAATCAGGGAAGGTACATATTCATTGTGGAGAGACTAAAACATACTATTTATCAAGCTGAAGGTGAGTCTGCTAAGGAATAGCTCTGTTACTTATTCTTCTGGAATTGTATAGTTATGTTTGTACCTCTGAACTAAAAAAAAAAAAAAAAGAAAGAAAAGAAAAAGAGAAAAGTTTATTTTTTTGAGACAGTAGCAGTGTGGGATGCTAAATACCTGGATTCTTATCCCTCCCCTGCCACCAGCCTTGCAGTATCCTTTAACAAGCCATTGTCTTTCTACATGCTTTGGTTTAGTCTCTGTAAAAGGAAATCCATCATTTCAAATTGCTTGAGATCTGCTAAGAACAGCTGCTTAAGAACAAAACGCTGTCGTACCAGTTTTTCAGTCATCATCTTGGTAACGTAGTTACGTCGTACCTACCATCCTCACTGAATGAAATCACTTCAGCTGTGCTCTTCACACTTGTTTGCTCTTCAGAGGCAGCACACCAGACCAAGGATGCATGAGAGTTAGCTCCAGCCTGTGTTTTATTTGAATTCCAATGTAATTAAATGGCAATTTGTCAAACCAAGTGAAGAAAAATGGAGTAACGGGTGTATTTGTGATACAACACAACCAATGCAAATGCTGCTTCTGGAGTGCAGAGCTGTTAGCGCATGGCCACTGGTAAGGGCTATTTTAGTAGTGACAGTAGGTCAGAGAGAAGAGGATGGAAGATTTTGAGGTCTCAGGCAAAGATTAAAGTATTAAAACAAATATATTTCTTTTCTAAAAAAAAAAATCATATGTAAAAGACAAAATTGGTAAATATAGAATTCTGGTTTTGAAATTCCTGTGTTGAGAATTATGAATAGCTGTAGCTTGTATTTACTTTTGTCTTCCACCCACTATTAATTTCTTGGCAGGAAGAAGTTTCCTCAGCCCACACAGGCACATCAGGTACTGCCGTCAGCAAATGGTAGTTCTTCAGACAAGGACCAGGTTAGAAGATCTGGATTTCTACAATGGACAATATGGTGGTTTTGATGACTGTGGAGCTGAATTTCTACTGAGTCTTAATTGCTGTCAGATAATTGCTGGTGTTCAACACCTCAATGCATTAGATGCCTCAGGCCAGGGTATTTGCAGAAGGGCCATAGGTGAGGAAGGAGGGACATTGGTGCCAGGTGTCGCTGCATGGAATGCCTCTTAATGGATCTTTTTTTTAAACTCAGGGTCCTGCTGTGTGGTGGTGTTACCTTTGCTGGAAGAAAATGCCCAAAAGTCACCATGATATGCTGGAGGCAAAAGCATGAGACAGAGTCTTAGTAACACAAACGTATGAAACAGAAGACCACTGTTTGAACCTGATTCTTGGGCACATGACATATCAGACATAATGGTTTATATCTTCCAATAAATGGATTTTAAAATATTAGCTAATGAAAAAGCTTAGCCTTTCATATTCAGGCTGATCGTAAAAAAATGGCTTTTTAAGCTACTTTGTAGTAGAGATCAGGTAATTCTCCTTTTTCCTTTCTTCCAGTCTATTAGCAGCCTGCCAGGCTCGGATTCTGCCCCACCAAAGTATTAAACACTGGGTATGGTTTGCAGTGATGTGTTTTTTATATACATGTCTGAATTTGCCCTCTAGGGTATTACAGCCTTACTGCAACCAGGGATTTTAGCTATTAATTGAGCTTTGTGTCTTCTATGCACTAACCTTTCATCTTTGCTCTGAAAATTTGACACAAATTGTCAAATGTTGTTGTCTTATTAAAGTAAATGCTTAAATCACCAGAGATCATAATAGTTTCCATAATCATTTTCTTGCAAATGAGCTATGCTTATTAATTCTTTCCTTTCACAAAGAATCACAGAATGACTGAGGTAAGAAGGGACCTCTGTAGTCCAACCCCCTGCTCAAGCAGGGTCCTCTACACCAGGTTGCTTCAGGGTTATGTCCAGTCAGGGTCTGAATATCTCCAAGGATGGAGACTTCACAACCTCTCTGGGCAACCTATACTAGTGTTTGACTACCGTCACAGTACATTTTTTTTTTCACCCTTTTATACAGAATATCCTGTATTTTAGTTTTTGCCCGTTGCCTTTGGTTCTGTCACTGGGCACCACTGAAAAGAGCCTGGCTCCATCCTCTCTGGACCTTCCCTTCATGTAATTATATACATTGATAAGATCCTCCCTGAGTCTTCTCTTCTCCAGGCTGAACAGTCTCAGCTCTCTCAGTCTTTCCTCATGAGAGATGTTCCAGTCCCTTCATCATCTTTCTGGCTCTTCAATGGACTCTCTCCATTATGTCCATGTCTCTCTTATACTGGGGAGCCCAGCACTGGACCCCGCACTTGAGATGTGGCTTCACCAGGGTTGAATGGAGAGGAACGATCACCTCCCTTGACCTACTGGCTTGACTTTTTTTTTTTTTTTTTTTTAAAGCTATATTGCAAAGAAGCACATTTTTCAATATTTGTCTGCTTAGTTCCACTCTGACATTTGTCGTCCTTTGTAATGTGCAGATTGAAATTACCAAAGCACAAGAAAGTAGTCTGCAGATGGGAGAAACAGAAAGAAATGCAACATTGTGCTTTCCTATATCCTTCCAATAAACAAGTAAGACTCTTTTAAAAGGTGGAATAACCACTTGAATTTGAATGGCTGAGGATGCAAATGGATCTTGTGGAGATCAGAGACAGACAGTGTACCATGACAGAATTCCGTGCCTAAATGTACACATTATGTGATTCCAAATTATTAGTGCTACTAAGTTGAAGTCTCACGGTTTCCATACTAACACTACTTCCATGGCTACTCCATCATCACAGAGAAGGGTGGAAGCGGTCTCATTTTGCCTCCACTCATTTAAAAAGAGGTCTATCCCCTCTGCTTTGTGAAGTGCTGGAGCAGATCAGAGATGCAGTGTTTAAACTCAGGGGAACCCAGGAAAAGCGTGGTTGTGCTGGGATGGGATGTAGCAGAAAGGAGCAGGACTTGAGGCCCCCAGTGCAGCCCTCCATTTTCTCCTCCAGCATGAGATGAAGAGCTCCTGGGACACACTCTCTAGTTGGTTTGGTTGGAGAGCAGAGACTGAATTTTGGCAATTTCTGAATCATTACGAGATCTGATGCATATGTGTATTATCATACATTCTTGTCTCAGTATGCCTAGCCAAAATACCACAGTGACCCAAAATAATAAAAACATAATTCTGCAATCACACCTGCCAGGGAGTTAAAAACCCAATTGCAGACGAGGCTTCACAGATTGCTTGCAAGGAATTTGCTAGTGTAGTAACAAAGCAACCGGCAGCGGTGGGGCCTGGGGTAACTTCCATTCACATGTTGTCCACAGAAGCAATGGAGGATGCATTCTGCAGGGGTCAGGGATGATTTAGGGTAACAAAACTTTGCTGATTAGAAGCTAAATGTGAAGGGAATATTTTCTATAGCCATAGGTATGGGACTGGGTTGGTAGATTTTCATATAAGCCAATAACAACCTGAGGAAAAAATAGGTTATAGCCTGTGCATGAGAAGAAAACACTTCTATTCACCCAGTAAATGTGGCCAATCAATTCCCTGTATAATATTTTCAAGGATGGCAGACAATATTGTGAGATAGATTACTACTGTTGTTTTTTTTTCTAGAGTTAACCCTAGCATTACACATTCTTCTTTTTCCTCCTCAAGTTTACTTCCATTGTGTGTATGAGGTTCTTGAAACATTTTTTTTCTCCTGGGGACAAACAAACACTTACCCAAATCTCTCTGAAATGAGAACAGCGATTCTTGATGGAAAAGTGACTGGGAATTAGACCAGGAGATTAGAAGGCCTGGGCTCTAAGATCACTTGGTTTCTAATTTCTGCTTTGTTTTAGGAAACTCACTTCACTTCTTTATATTCTAATTTTTCCATCAAGTGTTTACTTATACTTAACCATTACTTTACATTGTGTCCTATTAGAGCAGTGGTTATAATAAATGAACTGTGATTTGTTATGGTTTTTTTTTTCCTTTGCATAATTACAATTATTTTTATTTATGTGAGCATATGAGCAGTAATACAAAAAACCTCCTATATATTGTTCTATGGATTCTGTGAAAAATAACAAATGAACAAACAAACAAACAGTTGTTTCTGACCCCACTCAAAATATTTAAAGGGAGATAATTATTTATAAAAATATCTCAAACTCTGAAAAGAAGATTTTTCCAGTTCATAGGAATATTTTCTAAATCCAGTTAGACAGCAGGCCCACCTTGTGCCAAATCCAGTCTGTGATGATTGCAAGTTCCCATCAGCTGTTCAGAAACAGTGTGCTTCATATTCACAGAATGACAGAAGGGCAGGTGTTGGNCAGAAAGCTTGAATATCTTGTAGTTTTGTTTATTGCATGACTTTCTTTTGAAACCTCTTCTATTTCCACACAAATCGGGACAATTCTGCATGGAATGTCTAATATAGAAAGCATTTCTGTTGTCCTCCACAAGGAACATCTTTGCAAAGATTCATACAGCTTTTCTGCTGTTGCGCCTCTTGAGTTGTCCTTTTGCTTTTTGATTAGTGACCCTGATTAGCTCATTGCTTCTCATGTTCCTGAGAAAGGCTTATTATTGGTTTTTATTTCTTCAGCTATGCTTCTCAGAAATGTTTCACTATGCTTTATTACGATGATCTTTTTAAGATAATTAACTAGATTTGATGCTTGTAACTTCTGCCTACTAAAACTGGGAGAAGATTCAGATCACAAGCCACAGAAGTTCTCATGGAATTGCATTTAGAACTGACATATCCTGAATGTTCACTGTAGTTCTCTCTAGTGTAAAATCAATTGTGATGCCCAGTTACCCTGATCTATTTCTGATCAATTGAGCGCTGTCTCCGCAATTTTTTAAGTCTTTCAGATTTTTCTGTGCTACAGAAATTAAATATGAAGACAGAGAGCAAACATGAAATGTTAAAGAATGTAAGATTCATGTTCAGCACTAGGGTCTGAAATTAAGCTTTGTGGAGCCAGACTAGCAGATTATTGACTAGTTAAGACTTTAAAGTACAATTGGATTTAAAGCTTGTCGGGGATGAAATATTACTGTATTTACCTTGTGGGGTGTTTTTGTTTTTGTTTTTGTTTTTGTTTTTGTTTTTGTTTTTGTTTTTGTTTTTGTTTTTGTTTTTGTTTTTGTTTTTGTTTTTGTTTTTGTGGGGGTTTTTTTGTTTTTGTTTTTGTTTTTGTTGTTTTTGTTTTTGATGTGGAACAGTGTGTGGTAGGTTGTTTTTGTCAGCTGAGTTCATAGTCCTCACTTTCAAATAATGCCTATGGACAACTTCACATTCTCAGGCATTTATTGCATGCATAGCTGTGATGATGTCAATACTAGCAAACCAGAGACTGTGGACATTAACCCGAGACTGCAAATACATATGTATACATATTGCTGTACTAAGCAAGTATAAACATTACTACTAAAGACTTTGCAGATATTATAAGTTCTGGGTAAATGTACAACTCTTTCATTGGTGTCAAAAATGGTAGGTTAAGAATCAGAAATTGTAAGAAATACTATCTATGGTGTGGTGGTTTAACCTGGCAGGCAGCTAAAATAACCACACAGCTGTTTGCTCATCCTCCCCCACCACAGTGGGATGGGGGAGAGAATCGAAGAAAAGTAAAACTCGTGGGTTGAGATAAAAGCAGTNATATGGATACTCCTTTTTCATATTTTATATCCGAAAACTGAGTGAAGGATTTCACCAAACATGATACCTATTATGGAGCATATCTACTTTACCAATGACTGTTGAAATAAAATATAAAGCCCTCATCTGATCTTTTTTTCTGAATAGTGCCTCACTCAGTAATCCTATATCTCCAAACAGTTCAACTTCTGTAACCATTGGAGCCTGATCTTGTTTTGTGGACAGCTTCTACTCCATGCTGGCCGTTGCTTTGCTGGCATAGCATTATTTGCAGGTTCATTTTCTGCTTTCTAAATGGAAGTGGTGGTAAGAGCAGCTTATGTTTTTTGAAGCCATAGGTAAGGTATATGCTGCCAAAATTTGGTTTCCTGAGTTTGCTGGAGAAAATTTCAGTCTGGATCCAATCTGCAGGCCACCAGCTGGACCACACTTTAATTAATCAGTGGGAAATTATACATTTAAAATCAGGCTATATTAAACTAATTTATTACAAATTGCATTAATTTGGTTAGGGCAATGTTTCTTTGCCTCTGTCATTGTAGTTGTTTCCTTTTTCCCTTGTTTTGGTGCACCACAGGAAATAAAACACCTGCTTTAGTCATCATTTATCCTGTCCTGAAACAGGAAACAGAGGAGGAAACTTCTCAGCAGTCATTTCCCCTGTTTTCCAGATCTTTCACTAGTACTACCAAGCTTTTCCATATGGATGACCAAGAAATTGAGGTAGATTATTAATATGATTTTGAAATCCCACATGAAAAAGAATCAATTGTTAATGCTGCTTTAATGGTGCAAAAATGAATTAAGAAGTGTGTGAGACATTCAGAAAGTGTTAAATGTGATATAATGTCCTATTTAGAGCAAAACCTGGATAAGCCCAGACTGTAAATCTACATAAAATGTCCATTGCTCAGGATCACGAGACTCTAAAATGGCTTCTATTGCAAAGGGGAATAAAACAAAATTGTATCCTTGTGTAAATTTTTTGAATTGATTTTTATTTCTATGCACAGATCCCAAGTGGCCCCATCATGAATCTGCAACACTTAATTTGCATGGAGAAATCGGACAGCTGTATCGATTGTCTGTTATGGGTCAATCCTGAACAGCGACTGAGTATTCAGCAAGCAGTGATATCTAATATAGTATGACAGAAATATTTTCTCTGTGTATATCCACAGTCTATCTGAAGTAACTACTAAATGCTTATTATATTTTTACAGAACTCATTCTCTGAGCCAAATCTGCAAATCTAATTTATCTAATCCATTATATTTTTAATCTTTTTACTACAAATGGATCTATATTAAAAAAAAAGAAATATGTACTAAATATATTAGTGAGCTAGATTATTCAGTTAATACTTCCGCTAATGACTGATTTTGAAAGATAGTATTAAATTTTCAAAGACCAGATATTTGCATTCCTTTTTTATATTTTGAAAGGAATATTTGCTTGTTAAAACAGATGTTACTCATCAGGACAAAGTGATCATAAAAACTCGGTGTTTGATTTTTGATTATTTGCTTTTTTTGTTGTTGTTTAGGGAAACCTTCTCTGTTTTGTTATGTCATTTCAGCAATGAGTGGGGAATATTTCATCTGACTTCTAGATAAAGTTAGGCATCTTATTTGAGCTGTTCATTTAGTTAGAGTTTAAGCTAATGATCTAGCCAACCTCCTTTAACAAAAAAGAAAGTCAGCTTCCTTAGAGACTGAATTCATTCCGTAATGGAATCAAAGTCAGGTAGGATAAATCTTTTCCACATACCTGTGTCTCTTCATTGACAGTAGAGGTACTCTAAATGGCTGGTGTTAGTACTTCACTTTTATGTGACTAAAATCAGAGGTAAGAAGCCCACTCTAAAATTCTGCCAATCATCTGAGATGTCCAGATGATATCTCTGACTATTTTCTAATTTCATCCCCCCCTCCCCGCCTCTCATTTTTGTGACCCTATGTACAGCAGTGATATACAATTGTTCTTTTCCTGTTTCCTGCTTTCTAGGCCACCATCTTCTTAATCTCTCTGCTATATTTCAAGTAGCTAAAGGACAAGACTGCAGATTTTTAGTATTAATTAAAAAAAAAACAAAAACAAAACAATAACTAACTCAAATAATAGTTTATATCTCAAAATCTAAGTCTGAGTGCTTTTTGAAATGGAAAGATGTAAAATATTTCTCCAGAAAATGTTCAGTAGCATAACCTAGGTCTCCAGGACTTGAAGAACCAACCTTCAGACTGGTTATAAAGGGCCACTATTTTATATAAACTTGTTTCAGAGGGTATGTTTTACTCATACTGCCGGTTGTTAAATAAGTATCTGTTGATTTCTTTAATTGTGAAAAGCGAAGATCTAATTATAAAGACGTAACTAAATTCTGCATATTAAAATCTATCATACATTGTATCATGATTAATGCTTAATTTGAAAAAGACTGATTTTAGTATGCTGTGATTAATAACACTGATCTATTTTAGTTTATAGAAGTATTTAATCTCTTAACTATATGTGGTTAAAACATACTCATCACACACTTTTGTTCTGGGGTTTGGGTTTTTTAAAACTTATGGAATTCTTTATTTTTATGGATTTCTCTTCAAAAACATGGAGAGAATCTTTAGAGTGGGATTTGATGAAAAATAGGAATGGCAGTGAAGGTCCTTTTTCCTTTCTTACTTCTATGAAGGTAAAAAGTTAAGAAAAGATACGGAGGGAGAAAGAGGAAAAATTGAAATGCGGTGCATATTTTCGCCATTACAGAGACCCATCTTGGTTAGAAGTGCTTTGAAAAGAGCTGGTAAAAGTTATGTAAATCTCTGCCTGCAAATGTGCTTTTGGGAACTGCCTCTGGCAAGACACACAGACAAATTGTACTCTGCTACACCCAGCTGCCTCTTTCCTTGTTTTTATTTGGTCATAACCAAGGCAACACCAGTCACACTGGAACTGGCCAGTACGATTCTCCTTATGGTTTCTTTGAAACTCCCATATACACGGTCTTTTCATGCTGCCTACAGGAACTGCTGAACTGGTGACAGTATTTATCTTCAAGAGAGGGCAGCCAGCTTTCTGGTAAGGCTGCTAATAGAAGGGATTGATTTCATAGTCAGAGATAAATGGCACCTCTCTGGCAACAGACACGTTGAGTCACATCTGCTACGCATGAACCTCTATGCTGTTCTCTTGGAAACTCTCCTGTATGGGGTCTGTCTGCCTCTCAGAGCCCAGGCAGAAAAATGGCCTTTTTGAACAGTTTATTTCAGTCAGGTTTTCCAGCTACTGAACGTCTGCAGTGCCTATTTTGACACTTATTTTTGATGGTTCCCACCCACCCTGCCTTCAGATCAGTATCTTCACTATATCCCGTAGACTGAGTGGGATGTCATGAACCACTATAAAGTCCACCATGTAAATAAATTAACACAAGAAGAACCCACTTACTTCCTATGCAGCTTTGTGACTCACTGCAGGTACCAACTGATTTCTCCAAACTTTTTGGAACAACTTTCTCTCATCAAGACACTGCTTGTGCAAGGTAAGGCAATAGCTGTTTTCAAAATTTAATGGGCACAGGCGCATTAAAAAGAATGGAATTAGTTGCGAACAAGGTTGAACAGCAATTAGTAAAGGAGAATCCTGTAAGCTGACCTGAACAGGCAAATCGTCCCTCACATGTGCCTCCTCTATGAAATGTAAAAAATCACAGAATTTTGTCACTTGACATGATTTCTCCTCTAGACACAAGATAATTAATCATCCTCTTGCCCTTTATTAGGTAGATGGGGCTGTGAATGAAATTGCATGCTCATTAAAGTAATCAGATCTTGAAAAAAACTCCACTTAAGAAATTATGTGGATCAGTATATAGCTTTACTTTTCAGATACAAAATGTAGTCTAAGAAATTGCAGAGTAATTAGCACCTGTCTTCTCTTTCCCTCTACTCAGGAACTCTGGTCTTTGTCTTATCTCTGTTTTCTTCATGTAATGGAGCTTCTCTGATCTTCCCAGAGAGATCTGTCAGACTGTTCCATATTCATTTTTTGACATGAATGTCAAATTATTTTTTCCGGGAGTACAAATAGTGCTAACAAAGAAAGAAAAAAAAAAAGTAGACTGTCATGAAAGGAAGGAAAAGTAGCCCTCTAGAGTTTTTAGTGATGAATAAAAAGAAGTGACTTCATTTATTATAAGGTAGATTCCAAGTGGTACGGGAAATTATTTGGAGGTTTAAAAATGGCAATGCAGAATTTCCTATTATTCCTGTATAATTTCTTCTCTTCTTCAAATGTAATATTACTTAAATGATAGCTTGTTTTTTCATTATGTTCAGGAAATATGATTCAACATTTCTGCAATGTTTCTTGTAAAGGGTAGTAACTATACTTCTAGAAAATATGATGTTCAATATTAATCTCTGTGTGTAACAATTCACATGGAAAAGTAAACACAAATGTAAATGGAAAATACTTTCAGTTGATTATACAAAATAAGAAATCAAAAGTATAAGGCAATTCTTTCAGAATACAATGCTATTTTTGCTTTGACAGAATATTGAGATTAGTGAAAAAATAATTTTCTGCAAAAGAAACCAAGAGCTCATCTTGATTTTAAGCACAACATAATCCCTAGAATATTATTCAGGTTTGTTTGTTGAGAACAGTCTTTTGTTGACAAAGTCATACCTTTGCAATAGTATTCAGACATCGAGAGATGGGAACAAATCTAATTTTGGCTAGTCAACGTCACTGTTTAAAATATGTTCTTTATTTCTCATTTGACTTTGATTAGCTCAAATCAGGTCCAGTGAGAGCAGGCTGCTCAGGGCTCTGTTCAGCTGGGTCCCGTCTGAACATCTCCAAGTCCAGTCTGAACTTCTTCAAGGACAGAGAATCCGAAGCCTCCCCGGGCAAGCCGTTCCAGTGCTTGAGCACTCCCATACCCTCATGGTGTCTGACGATTCTTGAAAACTTTTTGAAAATGTTCTATAAACAACTATTTCAGATTACTTTAGAAGTATTCATCACATACAGAATCATTGCAAACCACATCTGGTGTTAGAGAGGATTTTTCAGAGATCAGAGTAGAATTTTTTTTCATTGCAGTTGTTAAGATACCATTCTATGAATATTAAAGAGATAACTGTATTATAAATACCTTAAATGACAAAACTTGTTTAGTTTATGAAAAGAATGCACTGAGCACTGAGTTTATGCTGCCTTCCCAGGCTGAATTAAAATAAATCTTACTGTATATATAAACATATTTCTTTAAAATGACCAATAATGAGGAGCTTATTAGGAATTATAAAATGGAAAATATTCCTTTGCATAACCCATATGTGATTTTGTGTATTAAAACTGAGATCTTTAGTAAAGGGGCAAGAACTCAGAGAGCAAAAGACAACTGGGCAGAGACTGCTGAAATAAATTAAACTTTTTTAAGATTTCTAGAGAAAAAAAAATTTCTGGAGCTAATAAAAAATATCATCAAATCCTTAATGATGGGACTGACCCAGTAATTTTTAGACAAAGTTGACATTATTGCTTTTTATTTTCATGCTGTGTACCTCCACGTCAGGGCAGATAGGCAAAAGTTTCTTTTCTATTTATGTCCTCAGTGTGTGCTTCCAGAAGAAAGAGGCCTAGAAAGGCTACGCATACAGGTAGTGCTGCTTAATCTAGAGCAAGCTGCTGAGAGCAAGAGGGCAAATATAAAGTTTGTCTTTAAAAGCAGAAGGGGAGACACTGGAAATTATGGACCAGTTAACTTCAGTTTCTGCAATAATAAAAATATAAAAAGATATATTTTTGTAAACACCCCCAAAATAGCAAGAGGATGCGTAACAACTAATATAAATTTGTCAAGAACATATCACACCCTCTGAATTTCCTTCCCTGTTGATAAGAAGTACTAAGTATGCAGAATAGGGTATATATTGTATAACTTGACCTCACTACTGTTTTTTAAATGTTTTGTGTGACATTTTCATAAACAAAATAGGGAAGTGAGGTCTTCATGAAATTACTATCAAGCAGATACACAAATGGTTAGGAAACCATGTTTAGTAGTTATTAATGGTCCTTTGTTGGCTAGCATTACATATTGAGTAGTGTTCTGCAGAGATCAGTTTTGTGGCCAGTTCTCATCAATGTTCTCATTAGTGACTTGAATCATTGAGTAGGTAGTCAATGATTAAATAGTGTAGTGTGCTTATTAAATTTCCAATGACATCAAGCTGTGAGGGTCTGTAAACATATATGAGGACAGACTTAGAAGGACCTTGACAAATTAGGGAAATCATTTAAATAAATCGGATGCAATTCAGTAAAGAGAAATGTAGAACACTAAGCTTAAAAGATCAAACATTTCAAGATAAGTCATAGTATGTGAAGCAACAAATTTGCAGATAAGAATCTGAGGCAGACTGAGTGGACTTTTTTACTTAACATTAGATATCCAAAGTGCAGACATCTGTGTTGGATATATTCACTTTATTATCTCTTTGTAGTCATTGAGAAGAAATACCTTTTAAGGGAACCTGACTTGTTTTAAAAATCTGCTGAAGATACCTTAGAAATACATGTGTTTCTCCAATGATTATCAAAGAAGCCCAGGACAGAAGCTCAGGTGTAGATGTCCAAACCATAGATAGACAAAAATATATCAAGTGTCAGAGTTGGATAGATTTCTCTTAAACCAAATGAGAAGAATCTTCTTTATTTGAAATATGTTATCATTATAAAGGATTCAAAGCCAGTTGCTTTGATGTAGATGTAGATTTATCAGAGACAAGGAGGGAGCATCACCAGGTACTCCCACTTATTAGCTAACTCCTCTTTGCCTACTCCCCACCACTGTTCAAATGTAGAACTAACAGAAGGTTTGTATGCCCAAAATCTTACAATCCAGGAAAAAATATTTTAACAGCAGATGTTCAAAACAGTATGGGGTCAACATAACAAGTGAAACACTACGGTGCTGCTGTTACACCTCTGAAGTCTGGCCCAATTTATCAAAGCGCTTCAGAGGTCTCCTACATAGACCTTGTGGTTGGCTGCCTAGAAATCAGATCAGATCCTTGGAGTCATGCAAGTATTATCCTGGCTACTGGCTTTGACAAAATTCCTTGAAAAGCCTGTCCAAGCACTGCCATGAGCAACAATAGGTCAGGCTGGTTGAACATGCACAGCCCAAATTGTATTCAAAATATTTTCAGTTTTAGTTCTGATCTATGGAATTATTTCAGTTGCCCTCCCCCAAAACCTAATGGTGCTTTTACATAGTGCGGATTATTATGAACAAGAGCTAGCAATATCTGCATGCTAGAATTTTTGCATGTTCATCCATAAATACTAATCAGGTATTTGACAATCTAGTGAAAGATATGAATGATCTTCCTGGCTAGCATTGGGATTTTGAGGTAACTTACATTGGCTTATAGAGGACCATGGACGTGTAAACTGATAAACCTAAAAGCATACATTTGGGAATAACTGATACAGCACTGAAAGTCTTCAGCTGCACATTACATGTAACCAGGATAATTTGGGTTTCTTGAAAATGTTTCCACCCTTTTCTGCTGAAAGGCTTTGTAGGAAGAATGTGACAGCCACTGCTGGCTCCCAACAGACAGATTTTTTTAAACACAACGTCAAAGGAGTTTTCTGCAGCTTAGAGAAGTCTTTATATAGAGTCCTAGGACTCATGGTATTGTGTAGTACCCAGAAGCCCTAGTGACTGTTGCTCACCAAAGTTTAAGTCTCCATTGTTATATCCAAAATAAAATTGGTAACACATTACAGCTGCAACTGAAATGCCCACATCTTCCATGTTTTTTTCCACAGTATCAGTGGAGGTAGACAGATAAAATCTGTCAGCAGGAGATTGCATATATTATTTAGTCCCAGCAATAAATTGTTTTAAAAAAGATAATACACACTTAATAGAAATGAACAATAAAAACAGTCAAAAGCATAGGATTTCTTTCTTTAATCTGACAGTATTTAGCTTTTGAGGATTTGAGCTTTCACTAAGCAGTCATATGGACCATAAATCCAATACCTGCTGTCACTGTCTGCGTCAATCAAGTGGCAGTGTTATTTCCATCAAATTTATTACAGTTGTGTGTCCCTGGACACTGGCTCTGAGAGCTGAACTGCCAGCAGCCTAAACCAGGAGAAGTTCAGTGACATTTGGATGAGAATGATTCAGCGCCTGTTTCTTGCTGAGGAAGGGGATAGGAACGCATACATTTATGCATGCGAGCAGCTCTGCGCTCAAGGTCTGTAAACAATGAGAGCCTCTATTTCATAAATGTTCTGTGACACTTTTATTACAAAGTAGAAATCAGAAGGATGTCCATAAACTGATAAGACACGGATGTGGGAAAATATGCCTCCCAGGGGTGTAATGAGACCAGCAATAAGCAGAGAAGCTAGCTTCCTTGTGTCCTGCCACAGCCAAAGCAGGTCTCAGCTGGCCGGTTCCTTCCCGTTGTCCTCTCCTCACCTCATGCCCTAATGCATCCTGGGTCCTGGTCCCTGTCACCTCGGGTGTCTTTTCTGCACCCTCCAGTTGCAGCTCTGGTGCCTGCTGTGCCCCCTCAGCCCATGGCCAAGTGCTGCTCTTGCCCTTCTGCTCAGGCATGTTCTTGATGGACCTGCTTTCCTCCCCGGAGTGAGTTTTGACCTGCTGACTCTCACTCTCTCATAGTTTCTTGGAAATAGCTTGTTAAAGCTTCAGGTCATGGTAAAGTGGTGAAAGAATGGATTTTGCTGACCTTACTAAGGAGAGCTGCTCCAGCCTTGGCAAATGATCTTCTTTGAAAATTATAAAAAGCCCTTTTAAAAACAAACAAACAAACAAACAAACAAACAAACAAATAAACAAAGATGTCCTTTCAGCTCAAAGAAAACATTTCATTTTGATAACATGAAGTTGTTCTATTCTAAGTTTGACTTTTTATGCACACAAGTCCAAATAAAAATCACTTGGGGTTTTTCCAGAATGAAAAAGGAAAGTATCTTACATACTGAGTTCATTGACAAAAACTGGTGATTGGTATGAGCACCTGGGCAACTACCTTAATATTCAATTTTGAGGTCACAAAAACTAAAGCAAACACATCACTAGTATTAGAAGAGAGAGTGAAATACTTGAACTACCTGTAGAGGTGAATGAATCTGCACTGACCCTGCCTCAAAATGGTAATCTACTGCATTGTTAGCTGAGGAGAACTGCCGAATCCATGGAAATTGTTATGCTTGTGGCAGAATCTCAGAATGGGACATGAGCAAGCTCTTAATCTGCCCATTTTATATCCTGATATACTGAAAGGAAATAAAATCAGTAACAGTCTGCTTTGATATATACATTCCTCTTTGGAAGTATTGGCATTTGTGTATGGAGGACAGTGACTGCAGAGGTTTTTTGTAGCTGTTCTTTGCACTGAAAAACACTTTAAAAAATGTCCTGTAGATCTCCTTGTTATCTAACATGACCTGTCCTGAGAAGTCTAACTGCCTAGTTTGTATGTGCAGCTCCTATTTTCTCGTGCGTCTCCAGCCCTATTCTTCCATCTCTCTGTGGAGAGTTATTTCATGCAACTGTAGGTCTCTGTATTATAAGTAAAATGTCCTCTGATTCCTCAGTGAGGACTCTCTCCTGCATCACAGCCATTTATTCTGGCATAACATTCTCTTCTGCTTTGCACAGATGTAGCATAAATATGCCCTCAGAAGAGAACCATTACAGCTCAGGCCCTTGATCTCAGATTCTCATTATGCAGTCCACCCTCTAATTCACTTGAGGACTTCCTTGATGTTAATTTGCACAATACTTCATTTTGTTAGCTGAATGCACAGCATATCTCCTATCATTAAAGAGAGGCAGATACATGAAACAAGCTTTTCTGTAGAAAGAATCTTATTTAAATAAGAATATTAACTTGGGCAAAACAAGGGCTAAGTTAAAATTAGGTCTGTTTCTTGTTGGGAGCCAGTATCTTGCTGCTTAGGGTATACAAGAGCCTCACTGTTGTTTGAATTTGGAGAAGTCATAAGGTGAGACAACTTTAAGGTGTCCAACAATCTTTTATGCCCCAGAGTTTGGAAGATCATCCTCACCATCAAAACTATGGTTTTCCAGGGGTTCTAAAATATTGCTGTTTGATAAATAAAGAGATGTTTATTCCAAAATTAGGAGCCTTATGGATGGTGTTTAACTGAGTAAAATGGCCCTGCTGCTCAGGTACATTGGGTGGGTTCTTCCATGACGTAGCCCGTCATAAAATATGACAAGACCTTCACAGTTTACTTCCAAAACCAAAAGATGCATACAGGATATGGACTTTTTGTTGTTGTTCATTACTACTCAATTCAGAAATAACCTAATTTTTTATCACCAGAGATTTCAGGATGACCTCAAAAATATTACACCTGTTAGTCTGCATGGCCATACTGCATTTACAGTGTTCATGTTGTCAGCATGCTGGTTGATAGGGTTTTGATAGTTTTGGTCTAAATATGGAAACACATATTGTTCTCACATGGAAAAAAGAAATATTGTGATATATTTGCATTGTTTGTAAGGGACATAACAAAAGTGAGTCTTTTATTATAGCTAGCTACATCCTGACATAGTTTGTAGAAAATGTTTTATGATTCTTCCTAAAATGAGACCCCTTCCTTGAGACTTGTAGCTGTTGAAAAGTGATTGGCAATAATTGTAGACTGAGTTTACATAAAATTAGCTGCCATCGTAATGATAGTTCCACATATGAGGTGCTTATTTGGACTTCTAGTTCTGATTTCTCTGTGCATTACTTTTGCATAACAACACAAAATGTACACTGATATGCACTGAAAATTTTCTCTGCTTTTGTGAATTGGGAGTAAGGAGCTGTGACAATTTCCTGGCTAATCCACTCCCCATCCCTGGGCTGCTCACTCCTTTCTGAGGTGCTTTTTAGAGAATTAGGTCTGTTTGACTTCATTTGTAATGTGGACACATTTTCTAAATATAAAGATGTAGCCATGTAGATGTGGGCTAGCTATTTCACTGAAAAATCCAGCTTATTCACTTGGAAGAGCCACATTTCCATGTCATGCTTTTTTTGATAACAGTGGATTACTAAAATAAGAGGTCTGAGATCTATCAACACTTTGTGTTGGATTACAAGTTGTTACAAGAAATAATAAACTGAGTTTTCTTTCAACTTCTCATTTTTCTCTTTTGTCTTTTTTTTCTATTTTTTTATCTACCTCATTCGCTTGGCAACCCCTGTATATTTCTCTCTTTTTGCTATAAATTACATAAGATGCCATGTTGGGTGCTCAATAAGATGCTGGACAGAGTGAACGGTGCCCCTGCCTCCAACTGAGAAGAGCAAAAAGGGATCTGCATCACAGCACTGCTGTACACCGAGGCAGCGACAAAACAGCGTACAATGTCTAATAACCATGAACAGATGTGTACTCATATGAATGATTTTGCAGGCATCTGTCATATTAGCCTGTGGGTCAGATGTGAAAGGATTTTGTTTGTTTGTTGGGTTGGGTTTTTTTTTTCTGCACAAAACGTAGTGGCTCTGTAGACAGCAAGCATGTTCTTTGGCAGGATTTTAAACAGTGCAGCCAGAAGCTTGTCATCTATCTTTAATACTACAAGGATATGACATTAATCAATTTTTAGCAAATCTCTGTTTCATGTCTGAGCATGAAAGTTTTAGTCTTCCTGGTAGCTGTTCTAATTGCCTTGCTGAAAGCAGCAAATCTATAGCCCTGGGATCAGTAACCCTTCAACTCTCTTCCCACAGCTTTGAATTACTCAGTGGTTGAACATACCAAGTTCAGACGGCCAGATAGTGTTCTCATTTACTCACCGTTTTTAGCCTGGCTTCCTAAGGAAATGAGGTTTCTGTGAACATATTGTTTCACTGGCAATCAGCACCCCTCTTTCCCCAGTAACTTTTAAATACACTTTTGGTCATTTCCAGCTATACTTGACAATGTCTAGATATCTCAAAGCCATTCAATTCCTTTTACTTTTGTGAAAGGAGACGGCTGTAACTCAACTTTATCCCTTCTGTCTGACTGCCTCGATGCAGAGAAGAAGAGGATCTAAAGCCAAACCGAAACTCACATGAGACAACCAGCCAAGCTTTGCTGCTGCCCTTCTGGCAGACCAAGTATGGACAGAGAACACAGGAGGGAGCGAGTGGTTTGGGATGGCCATGGCTGGAAAGGGGAAAAGTTTCAGGGAAGGTTGCAGATGGAAAACACTAGGACACAGGAAACCGAGCATGCTTGCGAAAAGGCAAGGGTAGAGCTTGAACAGGTAGAGAAAATCTAAGAACACTGTAGAGACTTAAGGGTAATATCCTCACTCCAGTGGAAGAAAGACATCAGGATCTTGGAATGAAGGAAGGAAACAAGGAACATGGGAGGAACCTACCTCCCTACGTTAATGGCTTTATTGGTCCTGCAGTTTACAAAAAAAAGAACACCAGTTTTGTTTACTGCAATGGAAAAATTTTGAAACAGCTCCAAGAAGGTACTTTGCAAAATCCAGTAAAAGTGATTTGTATCTTCAGTTATGGAGATTTGCATCACTTTCCATAGATCAGAATGTTCCCTAAGCTGGAAAATCACATGCATTTTCTTTTACACTTACATCAGCCTGGAAGTGAAAGTTGGATTGTTTTGTGTCTTCTGTCAGAAAAAGTAACAAATTTAACTCCATCAGCTATCTGAGCATATCACTCCTAAATTAATCTGTACTCATGTTGCTTTCCTCTTCTTCAGTTCTGTTGGCACATTTCTCTTTTGCACTGACATAAAATAGGAGTTATGGCTTGGGAACAACTCATTCAAATTTACCAGTTTTAAAAATTCTCCGGTCGCTTGGAATGACAAGTGACATAATAAATCAAAGTACTAAACTATCATCTTTCTCTTGTTATATTCCTTTTAATTTCTGTGGTTTCTGCAGTTTCCTTTGGGATGGAAAGGGTTTTCTTAATTTTGCATTAGTGTCATAAATATGATTGAGGACTTTGCAGAGTTAATCAAACAATCAAAAGGGTAACTTAAAGAGCATTGACAGATGGTTATATTTAACCACTGAAATCCCTCTTCTGAATTATGTAAATAGTTGCTAAATTTTGGTTTTGATTTACTATTGAAGCAAAAAATCAACAACTATTAGTTTGTATTTTTCCAGCAATCCTCCTCCCTCAAACCAGCCCACAGCAGAAAGTTCATTCTTCCTGAAATTAAATATTACCTGTTCTTTGGAGTTTTTTGATCCTGCTTTATTTAGTAAAATTGTTCAAGTTTCAAAGGAAAATATACTAAAATTAACATTTATTGTATTTATTTACTGTATTTATCAATATCTATTTATGCAAAAATGTGATGGTTTTGCTCTAAACTCTTCCCTAATTTTAACCCAGGATTTTGAAATAATTTCTGTTCTCCCAAAGGTATATCTTTTGCTGCATTAAGAAAAATTACCATAGTTTTTAACTCAGTGCTATTTTCATTTTCTCACTCAAACATCATTAGCTTTAGAACCAATATTACTTTATCCTTTCTCCTCTCTTATAACTGGAACAATATAAAAGTAACAGTTTAGTATATTGTCACAGCTGCTACGAAGTTCATGATTTGTGAAAATAGATAAAAAGCCATAGCATTTCATGTGCTTATTTTCCAAGTTACTCTAAGTTGTCTCCTGTTCTCCTGCTTGCTTCTGATGGCTGCAGGTTTGTGACATGCTGCTAAGCAGGACACCTGTATGAGAAAATTGTCTGTACTACGAGCAATTCATTTGAATCTAGCAGTGGGAGATCGAACAGTGGGAGATCCAAAATGTACCCTGCTTCTCTTCCAGGACTGTGCAAGCAGCCAGTGCATAAATGAGGAGCCATTGTTCTTGGAGTTCATAAAAAGAAAAACATATAATTTATTCTGAGGCACAGTCTAAAGGAAGGTGGGTCTGGTTGCCCTTTGATTTCTCTGCTAAAAGTCAGTATCTTTGGGTTTGTTGCTACATTCTTCTTGAATTTGCTTTTTACTGTTTTCCTTTTTCTGTGCCAGGGTGCAATGATGACTAGCTGCTCCCAGAGGGCAGGGGAGCCAGAAGCTGGGGTGACCGCAGCACAAGCTGTGCTTTCACCCATGGGCACTATCCCACAGATCCCAAACACAAGGGGAAAAGCTGGGAAACAGGGTTCTTTGACAGTCCCAGTCATGGAAGGAGGTGAACCTGGGCCCAGCCCGGCCAGGAGCTCCAGTCCTGGAACTGGTGCCAAAGAAATGACTGGAGACAAGGCCAGAGCACATGTCCAAGGGGTTTATCTAGGAGACCAGCCACCTGTGATGTGAGGCCAAAGCCCACCCAGGAGGCAGGGTGAGAGACAGGGTTGGAGACCTGACAGCCCTCAGCTGAGCTGAAGACCTAAAATTTGCTGAGAGTGCTCTCTGTCCTATCATCTAAGTCATTAATAAAAACATTGATGGGTACTTGCTCCCTGAGGGTAGCCCTTGGTAACCCTCTGTCAATTGACTTTGTACTGATCTCTGACCTTGAGCGCAGCCAAATTTCCACCCGCTTTGCTGTCCACGTCTTCAGCCCGTATCTCACCAATCTCGTGCGAAGTTTCATGGCATGTTCTAATGTAGGCTCTACAGGATGGACCAGTCATCTGACCAGCCATGGTAGCTAGCTATTGGAAACCCACAAACAGCTAGCTTCAAGTTTTGAACCAGAAAGGACCTCTTCTGTTGATTATATTTTGATGTCTCTGCAGTCATTCCCCTCTGCAGGAAATCTCAAAAGGCTCAAAACTGCAGAAACTGAATGAAGAAAGTAATTTTGAGAATTTAATTGCATAGATGATGATAGAAGAGTTTTCATTTTGAAAGAAAGAAATGCTTTAAATATTTTTATTGTGCTAGCTTTTTTTTTTTTCCTTCTCATTTTGGGAAAGATTAACTTTTAATTTTAAATAAGTGAATAAATTAAAACCAAACATATTGACCTGAGGCCACAGAGGTCATCTAGTTGGATGCCTTCTCAGTCCACCTCCAGTTTCAAGTATTTTAGCCTGGAGGGCCAATATGAGTCTAATTAAGAAATTCTGCCTGGCAATTCTTCCTTTTATAGTTATATTGGAAAATAAATTATATTTATTACCTTTGTTAATTTCTCATTTACTTCGCAAGTGCCTCACTCACTATTCTAAGGTTCTTTCCAATCATTTTTTAAGCACTAGCTGTGCAATTAATGTAGAGGGTTTTTTGTGATCAGTTGGGTATTCCACTGAATACTAGAATCTAAACAAGATTTTAATAGCACTTCCATGAGGCTGAAAAATAGTTAACATGAAATAAGATTAAATTAATATTATTTGGTCTTTAATAGTCAATACAATGTGAATCTGAATCCAAGATTGTTCCAGCTTTCTTTCTGTAATATATATTTGTATTCATATAATAAACCTTGTTTAAATATCAGGTTCTTGCCACAGTTTTAAAGACTACTGAGCTACAAACTTATGAGAAAGTAAATTATAAGCTTAGGGAGCTGGGGATTGTGGTGCCATTTTAGCAGTCCTGAAGACTGAGAGCAGGTGGGTTGAGTATGATTCCAACTTTCTCTGGTTATGCAGGAATAATTTGCTGGTACTGCAGATACTTTTTTTTTTTTTCTTTTGCGTAACTGCATGTTCTTTAAGGAGTTTCTAAATTCATCTCCAGCAAATGAAAATGCATTCATCGTGTTACATCTTATTAAACCTTACACTGGACTCCCTGCTATATCTAGTTCTCTGAATTATTCACAAAATAAGAGCAAACATTTACGTTTTTAGGTTAATTTTCAAATGAAAAAGCAAAACAACAATAAAAAAGTACTTTAAAAAGCAAGCCATTTTATTTCAGAAGTATTTGCACAAAACCACTGCACCCCTCACATGCAGAAGGAAATTCACCAACTTAAACAGCTCCAAATCAGGACCCATCAAGCAGATTGCATTCATTGCGAACAGCAACCTGAGACCAATTATTTGAAACCAGCTTATGCTATTTGATTGTATTATGCTTATGCTTATGCTTATTTATAAAATGCTTATGCTATTTTCATGAATGTATTTTGTCATGTTTCATTTGCTTTTGTACAAAATTAATATAGTTAACTAAGTAGTAGTCCTTACCAGTGTTATTGTGACTCATAACAACAATGTGTCAGAGCTTCTCAAGTTATTTCTATAAAAGGCATCCACTCAGTCCCAAGACCCACACCCTCAAATGTATAAATAAAGCCAGAATTGGATTAACCTTGGACTGTCTCCCACAGGTTGTTATATTCCTTTCCTCTCCTTGTAGCTAGGAGAAATCTATATCAAAATGTCACCTATGGAAAACTGTCACTATGAAACAATGAGCCAGTTTCCAAACAGTTCTTACTTTTGGTTATTTGACAACTATCTTGCTTATTAAAACTTAAAGTCCTTTTAATCTCTAGTTTTTAACAGAGGGCTATTCTAGATTTTTCAGAAGAATAAGCAGCCCCCATATATTAAGTTAACATCATGTTATTTATTAGTGAGATATTGGTTTGAGCCCCGAAGCATGTTTTAATAGCTCTTCCAGAATATATTTTTAGCAATAACATTTATAACTCTGGAGTTTTTGCTCTCTGTGTAAATGTACAATTTCTTTTTACATCTCACTATTATTTTTTTTCCTTCAGTGTTTCCTTTAGTAATAGGTCATGCAGTCCAATTATTGGTATCATGAGAAAGTATTCACTATTATTGGTTTTGAATATGCTACCTCTTAATTTCATAGTGTAATTCTGTGTTTTGTGCTATGATTCAGGATGAACAGTAATTCCCAAAAGACATTCTTTATAACATACGGTATCTTATACTCTTACAGAAATATTTTAAGCTAATTAATATAGTCTTAGAGTGCTGATTTCTACCTAAATAAAATTTATTTGAACCTTTCCCTCTCTTTCTCAATTTTCTGAACTGATTTGAAGACAGAAGTTGAAAAATAACTGGTAGGTTAGTCTGTATGGACATGTTGTTGCTGCAAGATTTGCAAGTGCTGAAAAAACAGATAAAAATCAGAGACTCTTAATAAAAGTCCAAAATCAATGGATCTCTAGTTGAACACTAGGCTTGACTCAGACCATTGTAAGAGTAAGTAAAGGATTTTTCTTTCACTGAGTTTTACAGAAATGGGAATGAGCCCCTTGTCAAAATTGCCCGTTACTAATTTGCAGCACCATGACCACAGGCAATCCCTGCTACTGATCACTTTTCCTTGACTTTATAAAAGACTCACATGTTGTCACAACTGAAGAGAGTCCTGTGTGCCCTTGCCAAATAGGACACTTAAAGATTAGATCAGTCCATGAACTAAAGACCCTTTTGTTCACTGTTCTGGCTGACTGATGAGCTGTTTATCCTATTTTTTATGACAACATTTAAAAATACACCTGTAGTACAATCCATGTCCCTAAGGAGCATTTTAAGAAGTTTGTGGGTAGAAAGTACCATATGTGCAAACCACTGCAGTGTGTTAAGAAGATTCTTATTGAAGATTCAGTTGGGTCTTTTGAACTGAGAAAATATTTGTGGGTTTTGTTCTGAAACTTATTAAATTGCCTTCATTATATTTCTGCAGCTAACACAGATGTCTTTTGATACTGTGCTATTCATCTTTTATTAATTATCTACTTAGACATATGAACAGACCATTTGAAAAGTATAAGTATTAGCAAGCTGAACTCTTCTGTATTGGATATACTCATAATCTTCCTCTTAATAAAAATGTCCCTTATTAAAAGAAAATATCCAGGTATTGAGACAATATCCGCTGTATTCATAAACAGCCTAGAGTTGAACTTAATAACTAACTTATTTTTCTAATAGAAATCTACATGCATGTTTTTTGCATATATTGATGTTACAAATTTATTTGTCTTCCACGAAGAAATGAATTGACTGCTCTAACTAACAGCAAAATTTATATCATATTTATAACATTTTATATAATATAGCAAATTAGATCTTAGCCTGGTGTTTTCACCTTAGGTGGGTTCTTAGATATTGGGTAAGATATGCTTCATCAATAAGTCATCTCTATATTGTCCAGACTTGATACAAGATTTTGGGACATTTGCAGTACAATTTAACAGACCCAAGAAGCGTTTGAATCCATTGTGCTTTCACTCCATTAGAACTGCTGAAGGTGGTTAATAAAACTGCTGAAATGTCCATGTATTTACTTTGGGGGAAAAAGATACAAAACAATCTCTACTTCAGCTCTAGCCTATGAAAAAGAAAATCATACTGCTGAAAAATATTTATATATAATAAAAAAAAAATAAAAAATCCAACACTCTTAAAAAGGATAGTGGTGTCCCTCTGTACTGAGTTTGGCTGGGATGGAGTTAATTTTCTTTGTAGTAGCTAGTATGGGGCTGTGTCTTGGATTTGTGCTGGAAACAGTGTTGATAACACAGGGATATTTTCGTTACTGCTGAGCAGTGCTTACACAGAGCCAAGGCCTTTGCTGCTCCTCACCCCACCCCACCAGTGAGGAGGCTGGGGGTGCAGAAGGAGTTGGGAGGGGACACAGCCGGGACAGCTGACCCCCACTGACCAAAGGGATATCCCCTACCATATGATGTCATGCTCAGCATAAAAAGCTGGAGGAAGAAGAAGGAAGAGGGGGACGTTGAGAGTGATGGCATTTGTCTTCCCAAGTAACTGTCATGTGTGATGGAGCCCTGCTTTCCTGGAGATGACTGAACACCTGCCTGCCCATGGGAAGTGGTGAATGAATTCCTTGTTTTGCTTTGCTTGTGTGTGCAGCTTTTGCTTTACCTGTTAAACTGTTTGTATCTCAACCCAGGAGTCTTCTCACTTTCTTCAGTCCAATTGTCTCCCCATCTCACCAGGGGGGAGGTGAGCAAGCGACTGGGTGGGGTTGAACTGCCTTAACCCACAGCACCCTTGCATTAGTACCTTAGGAAATGATTTCAGATATATTCTGTACAGAAGGAATTCTGTCAACAATTGCTTTTTATATTGTCACATCTGATTCTTTAACCTCTGTCCCCTGCTGCCCAAACACACACTATTTGTCTGAAATCCCATTTCTCCAAAGCTAATCCTTAAAACACATTTTGATAGGGAGGAAGAGGTTCAAAGATGGTGAGCTAGGTGGGACCTTTAAATCACATGAGCCTGCACAAGAAAGCAATTTGTGTATGAAAGAAAACTGGGGATGCTTATTTATGCCCTTTACCATTATGTTTGCAAATAAGCGAGATTTAAGTTGGTGTACCGATTCACGTTTTTGAACATAAAAAGTATTTTCAGTTAACAAATTGTAGACTGTTTTTAATTCTTTCTTCCTGCTTGCCCACTTAAGCCATTGTGCTGTACCAGTGAGTCTCATTACTAAACATCAATGCCAATTATGACCTTTACCAATAAAACGGCAGACAAAACCCACTAAATTTACAAATTTTTTTGCGGCCTCTAGGTTTCTGAGTCCTTTCAAAGACTTTTTCTTCAATCACCACAACTTATAGTAAAAAAAAAAAAAAAAAACACAGAAATTTCAAAAGTTGAATTTCCAAGGAAAAAACATCCCAAATATTATATGGCTATAAGAAAATAAGAATGCACATACAAAGTTAGACCAATGGTCCACCTAATATGATATCCTTTCTCTGATACTGGCTAATAAGAACTTCATGAATTATAAGACCAGGGTAACCATACAGCGATTATTCTCCTGACTCTCCTTCTCTCCAGCAACCTGCAGCTCAAGTGATAGTTCATAGTCTTGATAGCTTTTTATTCCATGAATTTGGCCAGTTGCGTATTTAACCTATGTAAGCTTTTAGCCTCCAAAGCATCTTATGGGAAAGAGTTTGACACCTTGCTTGCACATTGTCTAACGAATTCTCTCTTTCTGATTGCTTGGAATTGCCATGTCCCAAGGCTGTCTTGTGAATTGATGATAATTGGTAATGTAGCACTTCTGCAGCACCTGAGGGCAACTGCAATCGACAGTGGTGAATAACATGAAGTGGTGCTGTGATTTAGAGTGGCAGGTGGTATCAGATAAGATTATTAGATGGCAGACTTGCTCAGACCTTGGAGATATGAAGGGGGAAGAAAAGAGAGTCCCAGTGCCACCTTGTGTGGCAGCCTCCACCAATGGCTGAAGTTACTGGGGAAAAGCTCCTGGCCTCCCAGGAAGATCAGATGAGCTGGAGGTGAGGGGAGCACAGAGGGCACAGTGTGAGAAGACTGGCAAGGAGAGAGAAAAAGCACTTCAGATACCCCATAGCTCACTGAGACTATTCCAATCCAGCAAAACTGTTTGGTAACATCCGAATGTCTGTTGGTAGGTTGATACTTCTTGTTATGAGGATAACATGTATGAATGATACAGCTAAGGTTCCTTATCACTAGAAGGTTGGGCCTGCAGAAGTGAAATACCGGAGCAATTAAACATGTTGTCTAAGGGGCCAGAAGAAACAAGATAGTGGGAGCTGGACAATGAATAATGTTGAGGCTACTGAGCATAGACAGAAAGAAGAAAAAAGAAAAGCTGTAGCAACCAACAATGACAGAATAAGATGTAGCCATTTATGACAGCATTTGAGATATTTCTTCACCCATGTCTATCCAGAAGAGATCAGAAATCTGAGGGTCTCTTCTATCCCTTAATTGAAAAATCTGTCTTTTCCAGTGTCATTTTTTTAGCAGTCTTTGTGTATACACTAGTAACCCATATAACCCTAGTTATGCAACAGCATATAATATGAATTTGTTATTTGATGGACCGATAAGGGGTTGGGAACACTGAGGTGTAGCTCTGATGCCTTTCACAACCAAATAGCATTGGGTTGATTATCCTCCTCCTTTACAAGCAGATGTGTACCAAGGTGTTTAGGAGATGTTATTTCTTGCTTGCAAACACTCCACTTTTCACATCTGTTGGTCCTTGATGAACTATAATTACATCCTTGATCAATTACTACATCAAATGATGTGGTTTCTTAATGTGCATTCACGGTTACGACTTTCCTCCTGATGCTGCTCCTGTTTCAAACTAGGCAGGGAGAGGACACTCTCTACAAACAGCACCCTGCCTTTCCCCCAAATTCTCCTATTTGGTCATGAGAAGGGGCACCAGGCCCTTCCTCATGTCGTGTATTCTGCTGCCATCATGTGGCTATTTCTTTTTATTCACGCCAAGATTTCTAAAAAAATAACCTGTAGTTTTTGCACCTTGTGTAAATTGTAGGTACCACACTCTCCTCAAATAACTACAAAACTTTGCTCTAAGGACTATACTCCTTAGTTTTTAATACTTTTCACTTTTATTGATAAATGCATCTATCCCACACTTGTATAACAAATACTTCAGAAGTTTTCTGTTGGATGGCAAAAGTTATTGGGCCAAAATACACGTAATTTGGCACAGTGAATAGTAACTGTGAGTGCATATATTATTTTACAACACAGTAAACGATTTTGCTCACATGATACTTTTGAGGGAGCTGACACAAAGGGAACTGCACATAATGTTTTCTCCATGGCTTGGCACCTTGAGTTGCCTCAGGCAAATTCTATCTTTTTCAATATACTGTTTGACTTTGATGTCCAACCATTGAAGAAACCCCCTGGATTATTTTTTGTTTGTTTGCTTGTCCTGAATTACACATTTGGAGATAAGAAAGATTTTTCTTTTTTTCTCTGAGCCTTTTTCCTTTGTTTTTTAGTCTTGAAAGTCTTATATTAAAGTGAAGAAGATGCACTCAAGGTAGAAAACTATTCCTGGCCTCCAGGGTAGATCATGTAACTTATAATATCATCAGTATTACTGTGTTTGACAAAACTACATTAATATTTTTTGGTTCAGTTTGGAATCCTCTTTGCGGTGAATAGTCTCCTCATCTGACCAGGCTAAACTGGAAGTATAAGAGCTTCAGCAATTGAAGTGGACAAGCACTTCAGCTGTTGATGAAGTCTGCCTCATAATGCCTCTCAATATACACCTATGAATGTGCAGCACGGACAACCTTGTGTTATTTAGAATGCACAGTCACCATCTCATTGGATCTGCTTTGTCTATAAAGCCTCTTAAACACATTGCTTTTTGTGTCTCTTGCTCTCTGACCACTGCACTGACTCATTAGGTCAGCCATGTAGTTTGAAAAACTGTGTGGAGGATGAGTGTGTGGCTGACTTCTTTGAGGATAAAGAACTTCAATGTATTAGTTCTATTTAAAGGGATTGGGGCGGCGGGGGGGAGGGATGTTGAGGGAAATTGTCTACCCTTCTGTAGTTGTCAGATTTTTCGCTTAAGCACCTAATGCAATTTTGTATTAACAAGCTCTTCCTGAAACATGTTGCTTGTATTACCTAACACAGTTTTAAAGAGATAAATTACAGAAATTTAAGCAAATGTTGAGATACCTAGCGCTGTTAACAATAGCACACATTAACAGACTTCTGCCTAGCACACTTGGGCATGCTGTAGTGCCTAAGTTCTAACTTCTAAATATGCGTAAATGCTGAAAAGTCTGCTGTACTTTCTGCCTAGAAGCATTGCTATCTTGCTGAAGTTGAGCACTGCAGCACCTACTTCATGCCTGACACCATTTGGGATTTACAAATTGTCTGATGCTCCCCAAGAACATTGAATTCAGTACAGAACTAGAGGGGGGAGGATGCTTTTCACAATACAGTAAGCAGAAGTTTATAATCCTTACACATTTGCATTTTGTATATTAAGATATACTTGCCTGTTGCTTCACTCCATTTGAGATGTCTGCAGTGATAAGCATAGTGAGTGCTACAGGATAAAGTTGAGATGCCTTTTTCTGCTGTTGTAATGCAACTCTTTTCCTCCTGTTTGCTTATAACTGTATCAAATTTCTTAGGGGCAGAAATTTTCCACATTTTATGTTAGTTTAGGTGAGAACGGATTTTAAAACCTTAATCTCACACACCTGCCTGTATATGTCCATGTGCATGAGCCACATGGATGAAGAGGATTTGTCCATTTATCGTCAGTCAGAAACTGTAGTTCAACAACATCTGAAATTTTGATAAATTGGTATCATCATTGTGTCAGCTTGGAATCTAAAGCTGAGCATGAGGGACAAAAGTTAAGTTAATGGAGTCATTAAAACTGGACGTACGTACAGCAGGATTTTTCTCATTATGCTTGAGAATGAGAATGTTGGTGCTCACTGACACAGGAGAGTTTTAGGGTTTTTTATCTGTTCAGTTTAAAGTGACTGCAAGTATTGACTGCACATTGAAACATTTTAGCTTCTAAGAGATTCAGAGGAGAGAGCAAACAGGAGCAAGAAAGGTGCATAAGTATGCTCTCCTAATTTGAATTATGGGCCTCCACAACCTTTGGCACCCTTGGTAATACTTGTACAAAGTAGCGGCTATCCCATCTCTTTTGCTGTTGAATTCTCTCTGGCACAACGGCCCAGCTCTAACAAGAGGACAGCGGTCCATATGGCCAGCATAAGCTTCCAGAGTCTGCTGAAGCATCGTGTTCGGTTACCTGCGTCTTTCTCCCCAGCAGAGCCAGCCTCCTCTGCTTTGGCCAGAACAAGCACATGCTAAACAAGCATGTTAGAGCAAGCCAACGTGCCAGAGACTGGCTATGACACTAGAAAAACTCTGGGCAGCATTCTGAAGAAGCGGGGAATGAAGGTGTTAGTTTTTCAAACATCTGTTTAGGAACAGATATCTTAAAGTATTATTAGCTTTCATCCTGTTTTGTATGCAAGTGCATAATCTGCAGTGGTGAATCTCTTGATAGTTGGAATCCACCAGTCAAAGAAAATGAAATCTTAGCATCCTGGAGATCACTGCAATTTGATTAATCTGGAGGGATGAGTATGTATCTTCTAGCTTGACACGGTACTTTACTAAAAAGAAAGAAAAAAAAAGTAATTTTCAATTGTCTAAATAATTTAGCTTTCTACTAGGAATCAAACTGGAGGAGGAATAAGAAGATGGGAATTTTCCAAACAGCAGCTTTTTATAATCACTGTATCTTGATAGATCACACACAGATGCTGTAATTACCTCAACTGTGGCATACTAATTTTCTAGCAAGACACCGACACAGGAAACATGGCATTATGATGTTTTTCTGTCTTGGTCATAACTCCTTGGGCATATTTCTTTCTAGGATAACTAATACAACCATAAATTTTCTCTCCTATTCTTTCTATGGATAAGCAACTAGGGAAGGCTAATGTCTGTGAAGATGAAAAGGTTCTCATTATTATGATTGCAGTTAAACAGAAAAGATATGAAAAGCATTTTAAAACAAAACTGAGAAAGGGAAGTTGAAGTATTACTATATTTCAGTAAAAAAAAATAAATCTCATTACAGCAGTAAAAGCTGCATAGAAAAAAATGTTTGGCTAAGTTTAAAATCTTTATGTAAAGAGCTGTGTACACTGTGGGGAAGGCAGTAAGCCTAATTCTCAGAAAGCAGATCCCATCCTTTCCTCATCAACTGAGACACTAATTTAGAGGGTAGGAGACTGAGGGGAATTCCTCCAATGAATAATGATTTTGCAGAGGATAATATGAGTCTTACCCAAATTACTTACCACAGGGAGAAGTTCAAATAATAAGTGAACTAGACTACAACACTACTTTGCAGTAGTCCTTGCTGTCTTCATTCATAGATAGGGAAAACGGAGCAGAGGGAGTCAGGTTGCCTGACTTTAGCACATCAAAAAGGGCTGGAAAACCTCAGAATTAAGGCACATCAGTCAAAGTTTCTATGAGATGACGTCTATATGTGCCCAAATTCCTGTTATAGCCAATGCAGATCCAGCCTATGGTTGGTGAAGCATAGAGAGAGATCCAGCTGGCCACCAGCCGTCCAGCTTAGTGCGAGTTGCATCGCTCCATCTGCTCTTTTGAATTGCATGACTGGGGCAGAATTCAGTTGCTTAAATGCTGTTCACCTTTTAATACTCTCTTACAATGACACCTACGCACTTTTGACAAATGGAGAGTTGAGGCTTCAGACTACGCAGTAATTCTGTAGCCTACTGAGTACCGAGCTTATATTGCCAAGCCCTCAGCACAAAATTCTCCTCCTCTCTTGTATTCAGTTTGGGTTTAAAGTGTTCTTTTCCCACAAAAAAATGAAATATTTGTTTCTTCTTCATGTTTACTAGAAAAAAAATAAATTATGAAAACATTATAACCAAATATACATAGGTCTTGGAATTATAAATGTGAACTTAAAAGAGCTCCATAAGATTATTAGACCTATTTCTGTCTGCACGGGCAAGAAAACCGGCCTTGCGTAGCTGAGGCAGCACATTGTCTGTGAAACACAGTTCTTTGGGGAGTGCACTGGAAGCCCACAAGAAAAAAAATCTGTCCTCATTGCACTCTTTACAGAGTTCTCAAAGTTCACATTACTGATGATGAGCCACCACTTATGAATTAGCATATTATATAAATCATACTCGATTATAAGGGTATATTCCCACTTCTTAACCAGCACAATTAAAATAGAACACGAAAAAAGAACTGCATGACTGTTTTATTTACGTAAGGAAATATTAAAATTCTTTTGATTCTCCTGAAGGCAATTTTTTTACGTTAGTAGGAATACAGATCTGGCCTAATTTCCTAACTGCAAATTAATGAGGATTGGAGATATTTAAATTGCAGCGAGTGAACTCAGATATTTAGAAAAGGGAATATCTTTGGTGAAAGAGATGTGTGAGGAAAAATACTGCAGTGAAGTTGGAAAAGAGAAGAACTTTTTGTGGATCAGTTGTACGCCAATTTTCTATATATAGTGTTAAGATATTTATTTGGAGCAGCAACTTAAAAGAGGTATTGCAATAGAAACATAAATGGATGTTTGTCAAAGCTGGGCAGAGTTGGATTTTTCTTGAGTAAGAAGTTATTTTCTTTTTTCTCTTTTTTTTTTGCCTTTATTTCTCTATGTGGTTTTCAGTCGAGGTTACGTATCCACCCTAATTGGAACTGTCACAGACATTAAGTCGTATACTTTACTTCTCCAGTAGCGTACTGGACCTAATTACGGCAGAGCTGCACAGAGGGAAGTGAAGTGGTTCCTGGAGGCGGTGTGCTGCGCAGGGTGGGAGGTGGTGGGCAGTGGAAGAACCTGTATAACAGCCGTAACAAGTGCCGCCGCACGCAGACACAGGCCCCCTGTCTATTAGCATCAATGTCTACAATTTCTCTGTGCTCTGTAGGGAGGCACTGCGGACATGCGCTGCACAAGCACACTGTTGTATATTGTGCTGCCTCTACGCTCTTCCCCTAGGACATGTTCATGAACCTACTGGAATCCCAGGCATTTTTTCCCTCATTTTAAAAAATTGAAAATATTCTTTTTTTTTTTTCACTTCTTCTTTACTGTTTTATTTGAAATATCTGGGGAGGCAGGTTTGTTGAAACAATGATAATTTAAAGCCTACAAGTATTTGAAGTTAGAAAACTGTGACTTTTCAAGAAAACTCCCTTTTTTTGTAATACAGATTTGCAATTTGATAAAGAAACCCTAAACCCTTTACCCCCAAAAAAATAAATTAGCTGTAATATTGATTTTGATTATTCCTTTCAATTGCTAATTCTATTAATTTAATTTATAAATCATATCTACTGTGTGATTATGTATGTTTCCTTGATATTTTTGTCTGTCGTGTTTCAGAGCAGTACCTTGCTGACAGCCTATTTCACACAGACCAATGTTCTACCATTACATCCATCTTGCAAAGTAATTACTACAGTCTTGGAAACAGACTGCAAAGAAATGAATGATCAAGCGAAACTCTAGGACTGGTTTGGAAAGCAGTGGGGTGATGACAGAAGAATAAAGTGGGTAAGTTACTTTTAATGTGCACAAAAGAAATACACTTAATTGAAATTTTTCAAACTCTGATTACTTGCACTTGGCTTTGATTTCCTCACTACACCAGTGGAGAAGCTGCTATGGTGACTGTAGAAACTAGAAACTGAAGAAACTCTTCCTGGGTAAAGTTTCGCCTGCATCTGTATTTCTCTACCCGCTAAAGAGGTGCATAAAAGATATTACCAATGTGGCTTCTGTGGAGCCACCACACAGGAAACAAGGTTTGGGCTGTGGAAAAGTTGGGACACAAGTTATGGAAAGAACTGATGTTCCTCATGCTCTGTGTGCAGAAGTCTCTTCATGCTCTGAAAGCTCTTGAATAGACCTAGAGATTTCTTATTTTTGAGCAAAAAGAATAAATACCAATTTTTCTCAATATCCTGTACGTCACCTGCGTAAAGCTTAAATATTCAGTCTGTACAGAGAGATGTGGTGAAGTGGTTTTGCCCTCCCTGTATTTGTGTGCCCTTTACCTGGCAGTCTGCTCTGCTCCCACTTGTGGGTAACTAAAGGAAGGAACCACCACAGAGCAAACTTGGATACAAGAGCCATTTGCCCAGAGATGTTCTGCTTATGCTTGGGAAATCACCACAATGAAACACCAATTCAAGACTGTGTAGATTGATTATTTCTGTGAGAGCTAGAAGCCAGCCCCTGGCACGGGAGTTTCTGACCAAGGATCTTGCAGATGGTTGACCCCGTTTCCTGCAGGACACTCTGCTGTCAGGCAGTTCCTCAAACAGCCGCTTATTGAAAACAGAGAGGATAATGGCAAAGCTGAATTAATTCAACTGGAAACCTAAAAGCCCTGTGTGTTAACTGAGGTGAGTCTCTGGCAAGACACAAAAGGTCTTTCCACACAAACATCCAGTACATATTTTCTAAGGTTTTAATGAAAGTCCTGCCACAGACAGCAAGGCATGTGTGCACACTTAACTGGTCGCATGCTCTGAATTAGTGACTTCTGTCAAAGTTGTCACAAAGCACTGTGTTAGTTATAATCTCTGTTGAGATAGGATGCTGCTTCAGTGCACGGGGCTGGAGTAGAGGTCTGAGGTCTAAATTTCTCTTACTCCAATATATTGTTGTGAGATGTTTGTCCATATACAGGTTTTTCCACCTGGCTCCTAAAAAGTGTAGTACAACATCTCAGTATTGGCAGGTGAGAAGGCATTTTTATTGAAAGCACGCAAGGAAGCTGGCAATGTTTCTTAGTCTTCAGGAGTCAACTCTCACTAATTAACTATAGTCTTTGCTGCTGATGACATGCGGGAGAAAAATTATGTGTGCATATTAAGATCAGCAAAAAGGTTGGCTGGCAAGAATTTTTTGACCAACACATGCTCAACCTATCAATGTCAGCCTACCAGCATCAAAAGAAAATTAAACGCTTGCAAAGATCATCCCTTTCCAAACTTGGTCTTTGATCCAGGCTCGTTCTTATAACTCTGTCCATGACTCAAGCTGGTGTGACACACTTTCTTGGCATCCTCTGTGAGACAAGGAATTTGAAAACTACCCCAGTAAAAATACTGTATAGTTACTGCATATTACAAAGGTTAATGTAAGATAAAAAATAATTCAATCCATTTAAGTTGTATGTTAGAGTTTTCGATATCTTTGCCACTTCTAGCTATGGAATCTTATTTTTTTACTAAGACTAAATAGCGTTGAGCCAGTAAGACAGCAGGGGGAATGGGTAAGGGGAAATTAATGCAAAAATGCTCTGTCATATTCATGAAGACTTCACCATGAAGATCTTAAATTTTCTCTAAAGATAAACTGAATTAGCAAGCATGCTTTTACAGCTGAGATATATTTTTATATATTTCAGGAAAAAAGTCTTCCTCAAAACCCATAAATAATTATCAAATGAGAACTGAATGCTGAGAAGTTCACTGAGATTTTGGGGACAACCTGTTAATTGTCTATTTAGATAACCTCAAAATGGCAAAAAAATATTAAGCACTGCTGTAGTCAGTTTCCAGACATTGAATTAGTTATATATATTTGTTTATTTAATTTTAAAAATAAATTTATTCATAGGCCTGCTATCTCTGATTCCCAAAAGCACTCAAAAACTTATCTACATCCATTCTCACCTGGGGAAATTCCCTACATATATATTTAAGATCTACTGTTTCAAGAAAACACATGCTTAGGTCCTGAAATGATGACCTAGAGATTTTTACCCCAGGGCTTTGAACTATAATTATTAGAAGTTGTATAAATAAAAGCTAATTAACCAAAGGCAATTACCTAAAAGTCTTTAACAACTGTGAGAGCATTTTCTATGACAAAAAGACGTGTCGCAGCCCAGTGCAGCCAAGCCCACCCTGCTGTCCTCCTCATCTCTTGCCCAGGCCATGTGTCTGCTCTCCCTGCAATTTCTTCTTCACCTTTGAAATGAAGGATTTAAAGTCTTCTGTTTTATCTCCTGCCCCCTCTGCAGGGGAGAAGGGCTATCCTGGCTGAGGAATAACCAGAGGAAATATGCCCAGGTCCAGAGTGGACAGAGGCAGTCCCACCTATATACCCACTAAGGCTTGGGCTAGATAAGCTGATTTCTGCTGCTCTGGGATTCACAGGTCTGAGTGTAGAACAGGGTTAATGCAAAGAAGTCCCAGCTACACTCCTCTCCTGGTATATTTAGTTCTCCTGAGCTGAAGGAACTCTGTTAAGGAAAAGTTTCAATTTGGCTGAAAAAAGCATGTGGTACAGGAAGGGAAATGAAATCACAAAGTCGTTCACTTTTGTAGTATTTGAGATAACAACAAGGATCTGGAGAATAGCAAATATAATTTATTCTTTCATTTGCAAAGTCATCTATAAAACAGCACACACACGCACAGATAACACACATTGTCCCATTGGGTGCACTTTGGTCTGCGTGCCTATGGTTCACAAACTTGACCTGAGTTCCAGGTTCAAAGATAGCGTATAAAGACATCCAACCCACTCAGTTACAGTCATTTATAATACATCAGTTTATTCTTGCAATAAAGCATCATTAATTGTTTGAAAAAAGCAAAAAATAACTTTCAAGTGTCCTAGGAAATTACAATATATTGAACTGCAAATACTGGTAAGTGGAGACAGTAGCATGTCTAAAGGGCTCCAGAGGAATCAAGGTATTGGGAAGAAATAATAAGCTTGATCCTGCAAACTGCTTCGTTGTGCAGCAACACCGAGCCTGGTGCAACAAAAGCTACCCCAGAGAGCTATGCAGAGTAAAATCTGTGAGGAGCTGGGAAACGCATCTGTCCCTGCCCATGCAGGCAGCAAAGCACAGAGCTCAGAGAGGCTGCTGCCATCCCCACTCTCTCTAAGGTGCCTGAGCAAAGCGTGTTTGGAAGTGCCAGTCTAGAGCTTCATGAGAAATAAAATCACAGCTTCAATCATAGAATCACAGAATGGTTTGGGTTGGAAGGGACTTCAAAGACCATCTAGTTCCAACCCCCCTGCCATGGGCAGGGACACCCTCCACTAGACCAGGTTGCCCAAAGCCCCATCCAACCTGGCCTTGAACACTTCCAGGGAGAGGGCATCCACAGCTTCTCTGAGCAACCTGTTCCAGTGCCTCACCACTCTCACAGTGAAGAATTTCTTCCTAACTTCTAATCTAAATGTCCCCTCCTTCAGCCTAAACCCATTACCCCTTGTCCTATCACTACACTCCCTGATAAACAGCCCCTCTCCAGCTTTCATGTAGGTCCCTTCAGGTACTGGCAGGCCGCAATTAGATCTCTCCGGAGAATGAATCTATGGATCTTGTTAGCCTTGGGCTTTGGTCTTCCAGCTTTTCTATCTCATAACAGACTCTTTTCATCTAACTGTAAATTGTAGAAAACAGGGACAGTGCCTATCAGTGGCTATTACCAACTGGATACTAACAGATTTTCAGCACATATATTTGAAGATACTGATCTTAATTCAAACAACTTAATTTCTTCTGTATAAAATTGGAGGGATAGTAAAACATACTTTAGAAAAGCTAAGAATCTGATGCTTTATTTTTAGACATAAATCCTACTGTTGTTAAAGGGATATACTATAAGACGTCAACCTGTACTTAGTATTCATAGCTGTTGAGTCACTTAGTGAGGTAGAAGGTAGAGTTAGAGCTTGGTGATTATTCTTCACCAGCAGCCGCTCTCCCTTACCAGCTGATATTTCATATTAAATTGTAATCCTTGTGTTTCACCAAAATGAGTTGCAGTTTATATCCTACATTTACCTCATGTCCTTTAGTCAACTCATTGTGAAACTGTACAAAAGAAGAGTGAGGGAAGCAGCTGTGGTATCTGTGCTCTTCAATACAGAAAACATATTTGCAAGCAATTACTTTTCAGCATTTTTTCTGAGTTCATATCCTCTATGCCCATCAGAGATGACAAATTAATTAATATAGCGGGTAGTATAACGTAATAAGAAACCAAGTACCTTCAAATCTAGATGTTAGTTTGGGGGATTTTCTGTTTTCCCAAAGGAAAAAGTACAAAGCTTTAAAAGTTATTTCTTTGTTTTTAAGAAGCCTTTCCCAAACAAGCTGCCTTTTCTTTTTGCTTGTTTTTGTTTCTAAGAGATAGAGGGGCCAGATGTGCACCCTGGGATAGAAGATGCCACTCACCAAATCACCCAAGCATCACAGGTGCAAGCATTAGTCTATCTATCCAAAATTTAGTACTTCCTTCCACAACTAGTTCTGAATTTCACAAGCTTTTCCTGAAAACTTTTATGGCAGATTATCCCTTTCTTACCACCTTCCTTGTCATCTTACCAGTTGAGGCTTGCCAAGCTGGGAGAGAGGATGTGGGGAAGGGAGGCTCTATGCGTACACAGAAGTACATGGGAAGTCATAACTTCTCGTACCATGCAGTTCACAGATTCTATGTCTCATCACTTAAGTTTCATGGAGAAACCTATGTCAACGCTGCCAGTTTGGAATTTGCCTGGAGAAGGGTATGTTAGCATTGCATGAAGCAGAAAGTCCCAAACGATTTCATCAAGCTACGTTTCTCTACATTTTAATATAGCCAGGTCTTTAATGTCTCAGTTTTGATTCCTTTGTATTCACAGAGAGTTTGCATCTTTGTAAGCATAGATGAGCTGTGCCTCAAAATGAAGTTGTTTCTAAGAAGCTTTACTAGATACAAATCTTAACTTCACTTATCTGTTTATTTTAATCTGTCAATAGAAGATTCAGTTTCTGTCTATATATATTTTCTGATAACCAAATAAGTTTAAAATTCAGATTCAGTTTCACTCTATTTTTTATTTTTTTTTTTTGATAACCAAATAAGTTTAAAACTCAGAAAGATTCAATTTTATCAGAAAACTTTCAGGAACGTTCTGAAGTACGAAGTTATAAACACTGTTTAATTTCTGTAGACAAAATAAGTCAAATATTCACCTGGCATAAACTGAGATACCTTCACTGACATCAGATACACTGAATTATGTTGCTGAAGGAATTTGATTACTTTGAATCTGTATTTACTCTCATAGAAATTAGAAGAACCTCCCCTGAAAATTCTCAAGTTACACCAATGTATAGCTAGGGTTATCAAGATTGGTCTTTAGAGTTTTGTTTCTGTTTCTGGGGCAACTGGTCTCTTTATTATCTGCTAGGAGTTTAGATATAATACTGTTAACCCGAAGACAGAACAGACTAGTGACCATCTGCCAAGGCAAACTTTAACATAAAATAATAGATCTGAGATCTAGGCAAGAAATACAGCTATGGAAATGTCGTGATCCACACTTTCCTGGGACAGATGTCCAGTCCATCCTGGGGTGATTGAACATCACAGGGTGCCTTGTTATTCTAGCCTAGGCAACTTCAAAGGTCTTGGCTGTGGTTGATTACTTATAATCCTTACCACTTCCAGGATGCATGCTTTCTTCAGTTGTCTACTTGCTGATGTTTTAACTGTTATGATTTGTTGTATATATTTCTATGTAATCTAATTAGAAACGCTGCAACCCAAGAAAACTCATCCTTCAATATTTTATTTCACATTCTAACAGACCAAAGCAACATGTAAATCTTTATGCATACATGTAACTTTTCTACAAGCTCTCTTAGCATCCAAGATTTGACAACTAGGACAGAAAATCATGCCAGTACTCCAAGGTTTGATCTTTGCTTTAAAATTCATATAATTTCTTCAGGGTTTCATGTTAGATCAGTCATGAGGGAAGTTGCAGATGCAGCTTATAAGAAAGACACTATAAGGATTTAGCAACCTGGGACTTGTTTCTGTTACAATTAATGCCAGGACTCTTTCTCACCCGGATGCTGTTTCTCAGTTAGATTGTTAGCACATTTTCATCTGATCTTTTTATTGACAACTCTATTATTTCCTTACCCAGAAGAATAGTTGCAGCAATCAGAGAAATGATCCCCTCCTTGCTAGAGAATAAAAATCACTAAATTATTTTTTTTCTTATTTTATCTATTTTATTTCCTAGTTCCTCCTAGTAGGATTGTTGAGAAAATGTGAGATATAATCACTGAAAAAAATACCAACAAAACTTCTAAAGAGAAAACAAGGTACACAATTCCATGTCTGCTGGGTGGGCTTGTAATGAAAGAGGTTTTTTCATTTATGTGTAACATCAGTAGGAGAGAGCAGAGTAAGTAGGTCCTTTTCTCCCTAAGCTCTGCCCTCAGGGGAAGAATTTGAATTACAAAAATCTGAGGAGGTGTGATTTCATTTCCTTTTCACATCTCAAGAACAGTGTAGGGTCAAGAGTCTTTATTTTATTTGCTTAGTGAGTGATATAGAAAATGTGCTTTCTGAAGAACATGAACACTTCAGAAAAACAGAGATCCATACAAGCTGAATGAACTCTCTTTTCAAAATGAATGTCCATTCAGTGTTTTCCTCCTATGTGGTTAAAAATCTGAGTAAGCCATGCCAAAGGCTGGAAACTCAAGAAACCATTAGGCATTTGTTAGTTGCTTTATTATATATTTTGCAGAATGAGCAAGATATCTGGTTTATTTCCGATAAATATGCAGACTTCAGACTATCCCACTATTATCCTACCTGAATGCACAGAGCTAAATCAGAGGAAGCTGTTAGTGCAAAAACAACAGGAAACAAAACCGCTGCAAATACTAGGTCCTTCAAAGAACAAAGGTGAGCTGCTATTCATCCTCGAGTGGCACTGGACAACAGCGGGGGCCAGAAGTAGAAAAACCTGTGACCAAACAAGCTAATAGCCTGCAGCATCATCATCCCTGAATTTAGGATCAAAGCAAATTTGAAAACCTTACAGATGCTGAGGTAGGCAGAAGGGAAAGCGAGTGGGTTTTATACAGGCTGACAGATACTGGGAGCAAGGGAAAGGCTGCAGCGGTTTGCAGCCAGACTCACAAAGGCAGGGAAGCAGGTAGCTGGATGGACAAAGCTTAGAGAAACTGGCCAGGAAAGATTTGGATGCAGGCTGAGTATGAAGCACATTGGTGTTTTAATCCTTTTGCTTTATGCACTGCAGACATAGAGTGACATAATAAAGAACATTTTTGCGTTACAAAAACTGGTTTTGAGACTCTGAAATCAAATGTTATTTGGTTTATTGGACGTTTCTGTCATCGCCACATGTTTTTGTTGCATTAGGGTATTGGGAGGAGAGGTAGGAAGAGGAGCTGGCTGCACACAGCTTTCCTCCTGCAAGTGACTGAGCAGTGTCATCTGCAACAAGGAGACTGAAGTTGCACCTCTCACTGCTCTTGAGATAAAAAAAAAATAAAAAAATAAAATAAAACCCCCACATAACTGCAACCGTGACACTTCCTCATATGATCCTTCAGAGAAGGAGCAGCTGAATTCCAGTTCTGGATTATTTCAGGTAGCAATAGTCTCCTTCGGCCACAATCATGGGTGTTTAACACTTCATCAAACCTTTGATGAGAGAAAATGCTACAGTTCAACATCTAGAAAAGCCCAGGTGAACCTTGGTTCCTAAAGGGTGCTTTTTCAAATTTGCCAATATGTTGTTAGTAATGTTTTATTATCATACCTATGTTCCAGAAATAATCCTTTCATATCAAAGGTAAACTCTCAGTGTTGTTAATGGGAGTGTTCAAATGAATTTTGAACCCCTCAAAGGCCCTTAATTGTTAAATGCTGCTTCTGTTTCTAAATCTTCCAGTTACAGGACAGAAAGGTATGCAATCTTTATCCAAAATCAGAAAAAGCGTGCTAGTTCACAAATTGCACTTAGTATTATAACATCGAGGTAAATGTATGCTCTGCTACTTTTATCCGGGAAAGCATAGAGTAGAACACTCCACATGCCATTCTTTTAACTGTTTATACACAGGGTCCTCTGGAAGAATTTTATGTATTTGTTTCACTTAACCCAGCCATGATTCAATTTCTCGCATTCTGAACAGCAGGCACAGATCTATACTTCTTTTCTTTATTTCATTGCTAGCTGATAATTTTATTGTATTTCATTTTGAGATTCATCTCATGAACACAGTGCGTGTTTTGCATTCAGCAAGATCTTTCTTATTTTTAGATCTTGCCTGATTCACAGTAAGCTTTAAAAAAAATCCAGCCAGCCACCCAGTACCTTTTGTTCTTGGAACCATTTAAAATCAATTTGTGATCCTCTCCCCTCAATCTTTTTCTTCAAAACTGATAATATTTTCTGCATGAAAAGTTGCTGACTTGAGAACAATAATATATGCTAAAACCATACATGCTTTTTTCTTTTTAATTGGTTTTATTATATCTGTACATTTTCTTATCACCTTCTTTGAGGATGGAATTCTATCATGAAAAGCTCAGTACAAAAGAACAAATAAAGGGCCCACTCATTCCCTCTGTAACTGCACTTACTGGAAAAGAGATCTCAGCTTGGGTAGTCATCTTCCCTTTTGTAGTGGGTCACTCTCCATCTTCCCTTTCTCAGGCTGAGCTAAAAGTTTTTGATTTGTTGCTCTCAGGTTCTGGGAGGAAGAGAGGCGAGAAGTGTTTTCTTCTTGTGATCTATGACCTCTCAAGGACACCTCTCTGCCTTCCAACTCATGCAGACTTCCCAGTCTTGTCTACAGCAAAGCGCTCTAAAAGATGGGGCTGGCGAGCACCCTTTGGTAATTCCTAAACTGAAGCATGAACATCTGTAACATGCTAATTACAGCCTGGATCCTGGTTTGGGATAGCCTGAGACCCACGTCTGCAGCAGCCAGAGCAGCCAAGTACGTGCTCCATGATGAAATTTATTTCCACAAAGACTACCACCAGGCTGCCTCTGAACTTGTCCCAATATGATGCTAATTCAAGTCCCCAGTGCTCAAAAATCTTTTACTGTTACAATGCAAGAAAAACAAGATAGAAGTTTAGGAGATGCCATGGTATTTTCTGGTTTTCCTCCAATCTGTAAAGAATTCAGACAATGTTTGGGACTGGAATAGAAAATGAACTGGAAAAGGAACCACAAAATTCTCCTACATTCATTCTCATGCATGAAAGTCACATCGTGGACTTTCATGCCACAGGAAAGTAATACTGATATGAAATATTTGAAATATCAACATCTAAAATATTTTAATTTTTTTTTCAACCCAGGTGTTCTATTTATAACACAGCACATCATTAGAATTCATTAATTGATGGAAATATTTTAATTCTTTGAATGCCTGGCAATGATATAATTTCTTTTAAGCTGGTGCAATCACTGGGGAAAGTATAGCTTAGTTTTCAGGGTTCTTAACAGTAGCTAAGATTATTATGCAGAATTTAAATATTCCTACCTATACTAGAGGTCCATTTGATATAACAATGAAAAAGTAAATAAATATAGAGAAAGAAATTTTCTGAAATGCATTATTTACCTATAAATGTATTTGATTTATCAGTTGTTCCTTGCAATCTCAAAAATGTTAACCATGTTAACTACTATTTTTAAACAGCTGCATACAGTACTGCACATACCTCTATGAGGTTGCACGTGCATAGAGGCCCATGAGGTTGTAACACTCTGTTTTGACACCCCACAGAGCACATCAGTGAGCTCATGAGGTTTTTCTTGGGTCTAGCACTTGAGAGACTGCACTGGCAACTTTGAAAAGTTTACACAGGGTTTTCAGCTCCAGAGTACAGGCTTTAGAGTTTGTTTGGTCCTTCCTTACCATGCTGACAGACTGATGGTGTCTGAATTCTTTGGCACATAAGTACATTGTGAGGAGAAATATTCTGCAGAATGATTTAAAAAGTAGACCATAAGGACAATCAGAGATCTGATGCTTAAATGCTTTCTCCAGCTCTGTTTTATTTAGCAATACAGACACAAGCTATACCTACTGGAGAGTCTGACACGTGGCCTCAAAGCGTCACTGTCTTGTGGCTTAACAAACTTTCCTTTCAGCTCACTTGTGGCAAGAGACACTGAGTACGTTGCCTATAGAGTTTACCATTCTTTTTGATAATTTTTTCCCAAAAGGACAATCTTTCATCTTTCATTTATGTAAAAGGACCAAAATGAGTATTGTTTGCTGAGATATTGGTTAGCCAACTGACAATGAGTTTGGTTGTCCAGTTGCCAATTGACTGTAGAAAACATAACTTTTGATGGAAAAAAGAGTGTGGTGACTTACATAATGCAAGTTGTCACTTGCTTTTCAGGCCTATTCTCTATCAGCTGATGCCAGTGGCACTGCTCAGTAAGAACATCCGTAAGCATTTGAAGATGCAAATAGTGTAGTCAGTTGTGTCCAAAAAAGAAACCTAGTTTTCTTTACTTTTCATGTGGCTCTTGCTGGGGTCTATCGAGCTCAGGCTGTGTATCTTGGCTAATTGTACCTAACATGCTATATCTGTTTACTGTAAGCTTATAATCATTTTTCCTCCTGCATGGAGAAGCAGATGTTTAAAACAATGTTTGAACAGCAAGCTGAGCTTAACCACGTTACTATCTAGCATTCAACCATGTAAGGTTACGTAGTTATTGATATGCTGAAAACTAAGAGTATAGATTATGTGTTCATATACAACATGATTGACCTGATCTGTAACAAAGCAAGCGGAAATCACATACTCTGAACTGCAACGATGGAAATTTTGATGGTTTTATAAAATTCTTCTTGCTGCAGTATGAGAGCACCTCTTAGAGTGCCCTGTCAAGTGTCAAGAGAATTTCAAATGAAAGAAAACCTTTAGTGAAAGAAAGCTCTGGGACAGATCTGTGTTATAGGACTTTTATGCATTAATTGTATTTTATTGGACTTCTTAATGTTAGTGCAAGATCTCAGGAGAAAGAATTTAAAACTAAAGACCATGGTAAGGGGAAAAATATTAGAAATATAGGAGTAAAGATCATAACTGACAGAGAGGAAGTTCTAGGGAAGGAAAGTCAGGAGCTCTCAGGTCCTCAGTGTGATCTCCTAGTGAAGGAGCTCTGTCCAAAGCTCCTCTGGAGACCCTGAGATATGAAGGTACTGGGATTTGTTTCTTTACAAGCGGTGTCAGTGTGCTTTGCTAGGCATGCAGTGTTGGCAGAGGGAGCTGTCATTTCGTGGGAACATGAGCAGTGAACAGGTGGGATGGTGCATTTGCTGAGAATCACCTGAGGAAAATCCTCATCTGATGCAGCTTTGGTAAAACACAGTGAACATTCAGCACTTTGGAGCAGACTGCTTGCTTAATTGGGTCTTTTGTTGCATTTCCTTTACCTTAAAAAGTAAAAAAGTTTAGCTTTGGGTTTTTTTCCACTTTTTTTGGCAACACATAGTGTTTTGCATCAGTCTCTAATCTGAATTAGACCTTCTGGGCACTCTTAGAGCATAAATGCTAAATAAAAATTATACAGAAATCACATCTCCCTCAAATATTATTTAAGATATAAGAATGTAGTATATTCAGGTGGGCTATCATATCTCTGGGGGTTTTATTGCTTTCTGCTTTGATCAATATTTCCCATTGATACAAAAGGTACAAAATTTACTTATCTGAAATGTGACACAGACATGTGAATTCTGACCATGAACCACTAACATCAACTTTTAAAAGGAATCTTAGCCTAGTCTATGTTGCATCTTCAAGTATATTGTCCTAAGGCAGTAATTACAGTCTTTTATACAAGACCTATTTTACAGTACTATTTTTATCTAATGTATATTTTTATCTTGACTTTGAAAGATCAAATACTGTTTGTCATGTAAATTCTGCCTTGTGAATGCTTCAGTGACTTAAAGAAACATTGCAGCTCCCAAGAAATGGAAGCACAGTATTTTTTTGGTGATTGCCACGTATAGACAGTTTTCTTCCAAGTCCCTCTGGCTGAAAAAAAGGTGGTGGTGGTGAGGAGAACATGTCATGGCAAACTTACACTAAAGCCCATTCACAAATGAAACAACTTAAATAGCTTGTATTTTGTTCTATTTGGAGAAGAAAAGGGAAAAAATAAGAAAAAAAAAAAAGAGATATCTGTATTTGTAATATATAGGCTGAATGCTCAGTGCAGGTGCAGAATTTAATTGAGGTCCCTCTTTTTCCCTTTTCTTGTTCTTCTCAGTCTTCCACCTGGGTAAACTTGAACAAAAGTAGCTTGCCAGAGGGATCCTATGGTGGGTCACTGGCACACGTGTCCCTGCCCAGGATCCTTTTGGCTATTGAGTACGTTGCTTCAGTCCTGTTCAAATCACCCAGGTCTGTGAACAGCAGTTGGTACAAAAAAGTAGTATTTAAAACAGTTGCTTAAGAAATCAAGTAAACTGAACGTTCAAAGTCATGCTACAATGACATAGTTCAAGACAGATGAATTCTCATCAGTTATGCCAGTTTTCACCAACTGCAAATCTAGATGAGCGTATTTTTTTTATACTGGTACAGATGCTGGCTATAATAGATATTTTGCACATGTTCCAGTAACTTGATCTGTTTTTCTTCTACTCTCAGTACAGTATCTGCTTGGAATGAAAAGATGCTACAATTGTAGTAGCCATGGTCTTTGTAAGTTCAGCAGCTGTTTTGAGATCTATACATGCTGCTTATTTTTAAACATGCAAAACAACTGGGAGGAGAGCAAAGGAAAATGCAGAATTCAAATTGATTACCAGAGTATGTTATAAATAATATGTAAAACAATGGTATGTAAATGTACCATGGTATCACACAGTTATAACACATTGCAACAAAAACATTTTATTTAATTACAGACCATTGAAAATGAGTTTCCAAAGCTAGGCAGAATTTCAGACAAAGCTAAATAGTGTTTTAATGTTTCATAGAAGGGGCAACTGCAATCTCACTTACTTCCTATTCTGAAAGCAAACTTAAGGCTAATAAAAAAACATTAAAGTAACAAAACTCTTCCACTTGTGAGCAAAGCAATGAATCTGGGCAAAAATCACATCATTTTCTCTGCATTGCCAGAATTTAGGATCTATCTCTCAGGTTTGGGGCAACTGCCCAGTTCCAGTGTGACTACCTGTCACACAAGCCTACGGGATTCCATATGTTTGTGTTTCAGGTTGATGGTAAAGTCTTTGTACAGATCATCCAGCTGCAACTATACTGTTGAAAATGTTCTGCTGAAGTGATAAAAAGTTTCGAGATGTCAGCAATTTGGCTATTACATTTAAATGATGTAGGCTGAACTACACACAACCCTGAATTCTATGGCCAGGTATCTCAGAAAAATATGCTGCCTAACAGAAGCTGTCTCCAATATCACCTATGCAAAGTAAAAAAATTTGAAAGGCGCTTTTCTTAAGTATGTATGAATGAATGTACAGTAGTTTTTACCTTGTCAAATATGACTCCACAAGCATATGCTTCTTATTCCACACAAGCCTGTGATTTCTCTTCCAGTTTAGGAAAAGTGATTTGAAATATGGGTGATTCTACTTGGACAGTTGGGTCTGTCTATGAATTCACTGTTTGAGTTCCTATTTATGTTATTTTTCATTGTAAAACAGTCACAGTGGATTAGGTTTTTCAGAAGATGAATTCCACATGTTGGTAAATTAGGCTGTTACATTTCCTACTTCTTCAGAGTTAATTAGTGGTTAATTCATATAGTAGAATTAAAACTAACATAATAAAAACTAATAAACTAACATTATAAAACTAATAAACAAGTTGACAAACTGGTTCCTCAGTTACTATGAATCAATATATTTGAAACTTAAACTGCATTTTGTATAAGTTTGTGAGAATAGGTATTGTGCTGTGAACTTTTGATATTATTAGTATCAGTCAATAATTTATTTTGATAGCTAACCATTTTTTATTTTTTTTTCACTTTATGGTAGGACATGAAGAAGACTCATGAATACTTGGCAAATACTGCTGCAGAAAAGCCTGTCTGCATATGAAAGAAAGGAATCCTTTCCACCAGTTGATTTAAGTTTGGCCTTAAACGTAGCAGTCAGATCACTCCTCTACCACCCTTGAATCTGGACAGAATTTGAAAGAACATTTAAGTTATGCTAACATGATATTATTATAGCTTTTTTAAAAGAAGATTTTTTAAAGAAGATTTTCTTGCTGTGGTCCATTTTATCTTTGCCTGTTATAAGTTATTTCAGGCTGGGGTTGACTGTCCTCAGCTCCCGAGGCATGTTGGCTGCCATGCTGCAGTGCAGCGTTGACCTCTGTGTTCTGGATGACTCCAACAGAATCGTTCGAGTCATTTGACATTAAAATAATGTTCAGTGACTCTGTCATTTTCAAGCAATTTCCTGAATAATTTCAAATCTGTTAATATACAGGAAACTGCTGTTTAACAAAGGTTGTATTCAGTGAATCCAGGAGCACCAGCTAATTATTAACTTCCCTTATTATCTGAAATGAAACCTGCTATGACACAGACTCATTTTCAATACCAGAAGATGGAAGCAATGCACATCCTTGCCTGAAAAATTGCAATGATCTTATATTTTCCTTGTAGTTTGATGTTTTACATGGAAAGAGAAAGCTAAGCTAAATATATAATGCTCCTGCACCAGACTTAGGCTCCAAAAACTTATGAAAATATAGAGGGGAATAAAAGCCAAATTGTAGCCCAAGCCTGTAAAAAAACAGGAAAAGAAATATCTATTTGAGTTTAAATAGGATTTTCTTCTTTACACTTACAGCTCGACATATTAATTGATTATAGTCACAAAAAAAACAGGTAACATTTTTTTTCTTTGGCAGGCTTCTTGACCTGAATGAAAACAGAAGAGCTAACTAATCTATAACTGACACAACCTAGATCTTGTGACTGCTTCTTTCAGTACTACCCCCATTTTTGATTTCTTGATGTTACTTAAAGACAATATTAAATAACAAAAATAAGCCAACATATAAAAATGATGTCCAATGCATTTTGAAATCACCTATTGCTTTTAGATAGCTAACAATTTCAGCTGTGCAGTGTATACCTGACTATTTTTTTCATGGAGTATTAGAATGTATGCCCTAAAAGATGTCTGTGCCAAGCTACTTTAAGCTTGGTGAAAAGATCATTGCTTCGCTGAAGTGACTGGCTGTATATTACGAGCCAGTAAGAACTGGATCATTAAAGAATTTATTTTCAGCACCTAGAACAAGAAATTATGCTGGTGGATTGAAAGATATGACATGTTGTACCTTGATGAATATTGAAGATTGTCTCTTCAAGAAAAATTGAAGACCACAGATGTTCACATGTCAAAAAATAGATAAGCCCAAGGGGAAAAAGGAAAGGGAACCACAAGATAAAAATTGAACTGTTGAAACATGATGAGTGAAATGTGGTGATTATTGTAGTCATTATACTGTAATGTAAATTAGATTAGCAAGTAGCTCTGGAAATGGTATTGTATGAAGAAGTAATGGAAAACTTATTTTAACTGCAACCAATTGGCTTACAGCAAATTAGATAATGAGTGACCTGAGTTTTCAACTCAAAGGTGGTTTTCTTAAACTCTGAACTTCTGGATAAATACCTAAAATAAGCTGGATCATTCTCTTCTTGCAAGTAATATCTCTGGAAGTCAGAGAAGAAACTACCACCTCTAACTGAATTTTTCCCAAATACTTCTGGAGAAATAGAAAATGTGCATCTCTTTCCATCTTTGAAATAGGTAGCCTCTGAATGCTCTTTTCGTAGCAATTCCCGGCACTCACAGAAGAACTCATAAAAAAGCATCGGGGTTTCTGGTCAGGAGACCAGCTTTAGCATTTGGTGTAGTGAAAGGGAAAACAATAGAGCAGGACAACTTAAAGGCAGGCACCATGAAAAAGTCTGGTCTGAGTCCCCAGTTCAACAAACGCAAGCCCAGGACAACATAACAAGAATGCAACCATGTGCAAAGATGTGGCAAATTGTGGTCTTCAAAGCACGGCACATCTCATTCTTTACTCTCTGCATGGTGGGTGCAGTTTGATTTCTGGCAGGAGCTAGAAATCACGTTTGTAGTTTCCATTTGACACTGCTATACAAAATCTGGCGGTTCTTCAGTATAAGTAGTAATATTAGGCCTGCAAAAAGTGGAAAAATATGCCAGAGCCATGGAAAAGCTATTAAAATATAACTTCAATTCCTCAGCTATATTCAAAGTTGAGTCAATCTAAATAAAGATTTGACTTTATGCCATGACTTCAAATAAGATAGTATGCTTAGGGATATTCTTAATCTAGTCACAACATGACAGATATGAAGGTCTATTAGCTCAGGTTTTTATTTAAAACTAATTGATATAAACTAGTCTGAAATTTAAATACATGTATCCATACAGGCTTCGCATGTGCATATCTAAGTTATCCAAGTAATATACACTGGTACATCTTTTAATACGGGAAAACCTTACTTATTAGTTTAAAATAAGGTGCTGAAGAGCAGAATTTCTGTTGTGTTTGTCTCAGATACAGTAGGAAAGGAAAGCAGTAATAATAGCCATGAGTCAAAGCTATGGTAGCAGGTTTCAAACTGGAGCATCTGTATATGTTCACTAAAAATATGGCTCTAATAATTGCAAGATCGTTCTGTCCAGTATTTATTACAGTGATGAAGTACTGATAACACAGTACAATTCTATAAAACTCGGGCACTTTAATCCATTTTTGCTGTCTCTTTGGATAGTGGCTATACTTCAGATGTATTACACTGCTGACAAATGAGTGGAGAATGCAGAATGCCTCTTCTGTTTGTAGCTTCACAACAGGGTTTTCTATTCTTACTATAGCTACAACAACTTTGCAGCCATGCTGGAGATGGAGAACCTGAAACACATGCCCATAGTTTCAAGAGTAATTTGGTCAGGTGATAAAGAGTTTTACATTTCATTCATCTCATCTTTGGTGATTCCACATACTGTTTCAACATGTAAGTCTTAACAACGTTGTATTTACCCACATCCCTTAGACTAAACCTTCATCGTGCGCAAGATGCAAGGGAGGTGGTTTAGGCTCTTGTGTTTCCATTAGGGATGGGGATGGAGCTGGAATAAATCTTCCAATGTAGTTTCTCTTTGGTGGGTAGATGGTGTGACTCTTTATGTGTAAATTTCACAAAATTAATTTTGTTTGTGTGCACCAAAGCTGGTCTTTGAACCAAAGCCCATTAAGTCAGGATGACTGGAAGATTTGCTTCAGAATCGCACTACTGCTTGAAAGCAAAACATTAGCACAGATGCAGCCAGTGAGCACTGCTCCTACTACAGAAAATACTAGTAGGTTCAGTATTTGATTTAATTACATAGCAGCATCACTATTCTATATTTTATTGGCTTTTTATAATCACTTTATAATCACTTTTTCTGTATCTTTTTTCAGGTTTGTTTGTGTCTTTTTTTTTTTTTAATTTATTTATGTAGAAAACAATAAGAAACTATGCACTATAGCACACCCTATCTTAAAGTATCCCCAAAGCCTCAGTAGGCAAGAATTAGGTGCACTGAGATCACTACCACTCTTACTGACTAGCTTATCAATTTATCTGTGTTGTCTGAGATTGAGGAGTGTCATTTTATTCTATACTTCTGAACGACACTCAGTACACTGACTGTCACCACCTAGCAGGACAGTCCTATAAAATGTAAAAAACTAATAATATACCTTTTTGTAGAGGACAACAATGTTGTGATCATCTGCAAGATAAAGATAGGAATCAGATACAGTGAATATATACAATGGTGTCTGGATTATCTGTACAAATAAAAAAGGTAGTAGTAATCACGTTTGTTTTGGAAAGGGTGATAAAGGACATAGTCTTTTTTTTCATTTTTTAATGTTACCGATTGAAAAACATGTAATCACTTCTGTCAAGTGAAAAGGTCTGTCGTAGGAGAACAGTAGTTGCTTTTCAGGAATAAGTTGACAGGACAACATGACCTACGTTTATCCTACATGGAATGACTTATATGAAAATTATTTTTATTGCTGAATTCATAAGAATTAATACTGACCATATACATTTCTTAAAAGAATATTGAAATATTCAGAAGAAGGCAATAAACCATATACCTTAATATATGAACCAATCCAATCCCAACTGAAAGGATTAGAAAGTTTCCCACTTACTTAAAAAGGATTCAGTCAAACCATTAGGGAGGTAGGCTTTTGAAGTTCATGTCGTTTGTTAGTAGAATGAAATTTTCAAATAATTCCTAAATTTAAAGAAAAATAAATTTTTAAGAAATAGCATTTAAGTAAACAGAGGAAAACTTGCAGCAAAGAGTTGTAATCTGAGTGCAGTTTTTTAATCAAATATTACTGCAGCAGATAACACAATTTATGATACACAGCTCATGGTATAATTGTCTCAAATTACTGATATGATTGCAACAGAGCAGTAGCTATATACTTCTGCTGCTTGTCTGTCCAAACACTGTTTCTAAAATACTATGCACTTCTAACATAACACAGGACAGACTACTTTCCTTTTGCCAGCCAGGCTGTAGGAACTCCGGAGCTGCCAAAACAGAGCAGTTTATCTACCCAGCCACTAACGATGGCATGCAACGTATACTGTTAGGGGAAGACAGGCTGCCTCCACTGCTTGGTGGTACTTCTGGTCTGGATTGAATGAATGCTCTTCAGGGGAGGAAAAGGGGTTTTTATCTATTCCCTGAAATCAGTCATCAGCTGAAAACAGCACCAGAAAACTTGATGGAAGTATCCAGAGCATTTAATGTCAGGACCTTTCTTAATACAGAGTTTCTTTATTTTACCAAAGTGTAGTTCTGCAAAGTTATTACCCAGCAGGTAGATCATGAAAAATAAATGTCTGTGCAAAAACTGAGCAACATCAGTGGTGAAATAACTGATTTCTTAAATTATCAAATATAATAATAATGATGATGATGATGTATACAATATCTAGCCAGTCCTTAAAGTGGGGCATAAATAGTACAATCAACTATAAAAATATTCATTGATTAAAATTCCTTAGACGGGGAGGCTTTCAGCAACATGCAATAGTATTTGCCTGAACCTAAAAGTTTGCAATTACAGTTCCTCATTCTGCAAGGAGTATGGGAGGGGAAAACTGAATCATAGAAAGAAGAAGAATGTTCAATTGCCCTGGATTTATACAGAGCTAAACTTCCCAAAATGTAGAACATTGATCTTTTGCTGATGGTCATTGCAAGAACTTGTCTAATAACACCCCTTTGTTGGAACTCTGAGTATGTTTAGTGTGCAATCAAATAAACCAGATACCCCATTCTGTTAATGGCCTTGTACTCACTGAAGATTCAGCTACTTTCAGGTATTCTGCATGTTTGCTTTGTAGTGTAAATATAGTAGGTGAACTCTGCATTCCTTCAGACTGTTCCATGGATAAAAAAAAAGGTATAGGCTTGGCATACATACCTTATTAAACTTGACCTGTAGCATTTTTTCCATTGCCTAAGTAATACATGGAACATGGCAGCGGGGGGTGGGTGGTGGTGGTTAGAAAGTTTTTAAGGTATTGAGAACTCAGTTTGTTATTTAATAATTAAGGACTCAAATCTAGTAGGCGTCACTACAATGCTTCTTCAGAAGAAGTGGTACAAATACATCTGTATACCACCACTTTCTCAGTACGTTTGTCCTCTCTTTGCCAAATCCCATTTGTGTGCTCAGCACTGTAAACTGATTATTCCCCAAATCAAGCTAATTGACCAATTAGCTGAAAGTAAAGGTAAATTAGACATTGTAAGTATTGCATAATTAGATTTACTGTCAGTTAATCAACTACTGCGGATACAGGACATCCACAAAGGCACATGAGAGAGAGGAATAAAACAGACTTATCTCAAAGTATAAATTGTTAAACATTATTCTGCTAAAAAGGATTGTTTTCCTTCCTCTTTCTTTTGATTTTTATCAATATTGCTATACTGTTATCAATACCAACCTAGTATATAAGTCACAAATTATTGTCTTTTCTAAAACATTGAGTACAGGCTGTCTTCCTAAGCAGCAGACCTTTACTACTGACAGCTTCAGGTGTAATAACTGTACTCTGTTGAGTCTATCAGATCTGTCTAGTAGTTAACTAGTACTATTTTGAAGTTCAAAGAGGAAAATAAGGATTGCCAACACAGGAATTTCAAGGTATAGCTAAGTAGCTTTGGATGTTTGTTGAAAACAAAAATTGAAAATCCTGAATGCTTACTCAAAGCTTATGAAAAATGTTTGAGATCATAATCCCTTCCTTTCATCCCATTCCCTTCTCCACCCTCATTCCTCACAGATTTTAGCAACAAATCCATCAAATATCCTGGTTCTTTCCTACTTCTTTTGAAAACATTGCATATTTACTAGATCAAGATCTTGGATCCCATCTTGGGTGGGATTCAATAAGCACAGGGATGTTAACATCATTTGAGATGCCCTGGTATCATTTGAATTGAATCATCAGAGGCAGGCAGAAGCTACACAAGGCAACTCATAGTGCCTAAAATGGCACCAAATCCTTTCTTTTGGCAATTGAATCCAACCTCTTCAGCATCACTTCAGCCGTCTAATGTGGGCTGGAAAATGCTTCCCCAGCTGATCAGTGGTCTCAGCTGTGAATGGTAAAAAGGAAAAGTGTGATCGGGAAAAATCTTTTGATCTCTTGAATTCTTCTCTGTGAGGGTGCCCTGAGCTGTTATTTAGTCAGCCATATTCAGCCTGTCCAGGACTTTGGGAAGGCATTTAATTCATTCTAGATTTCGGATGGTCAGAGTGGTTGTAGTATGAGCTTAGGATGTAATGCTAAATTACAATACTGATTTACTAGGTAAACATTATCTATGCATTGCCATAGTTATTCAGTTTTTGGCCAATTGTATACAGATACTTAGTGGCCTAAAGTATTTGAGTGGATTTTGTTTAATTTTAGTCCCACAAAACCACTTAAAAGTTTTCACCTATATTCCATTTAAGAAGAAGTCTTCAAGTCCTGCTGACTCAGTTTTTTACTGATAAGGGGGCATAACTATACTTTTCTCATTACAGGTTGGTTGGGTTTTTTTGCACCTAAATGCATTGAAGATTGTGAAGTTATGCAGTAATGTATGCCTTATAATTATCAAAGTTATTAACTAAATGCAAATTCATTTCCCATAGAAACTCAGATTATCAGAGGACAGGAAAGGAACCCTACCATTCAGTATCTAGATATTCTGATATTATTACACTGCAGCAAAACTATTTCTTGCTCATTTTAGTGGCATCCACCAGTTCAAGAGGTAATATATTTCCTGGTCATTTCAGAAATTCTTATTAACTGTCATGGTGCTATTTTAAAATATACTGCATGGTTGTATAAATTGCTAGGTTCGCATAGCTGAGTCTCATACCTATAGTCTGTTAATGTAAAGCACTTGCATTAGGTATGTTGTAGGAGTCAGAAGTAAATTCTAAGAGTAATGTTATGTCAGCGTAAAGGCCGTTTTCCCCAAAGGCAAACTCCTGCCTATATTTAGTATTATCTGGAGATATCTGCAAATGTCATATACAGACCTTCTGTTTTCACTTGACCACTCCAAGCTGCATACAAGATAAATATTTAGCTAAACGCTTTTCCACTTTTATGAATCCAAACCATTTCCTGCCCAAAGCCCACCTCATAGTCTCTGCAAATATTTCCCTGTCTGGCTGTGCAAAGAGCTTTACCTGACTGCAGTTTAATAACTTTTTACTCACCTCTTTCAAAACATAAAGGTCATTAGTGTGCTCTTTCTTCTTTTCCCTCCTGAGATCAAAATTATTCTGAGGACAAATTTAAAACAAAAACCAAAAGAATAACATGACTTAGGGTTCTAATATTTAGCTAAGGCTATTAAACTCTTTTTGTCCTACCTATCCCAGAATTTTAGATATAGAGCAGATTTCACACAGCAGCTGGTGAACTCTGCTGTGGTTCTCTAAAACCAAGAGGAATTTTAGGATCACAGAAAAATTCAGGCTGGAAGGGTTCTCAGGAGATCTTCAGTCCAATCTCCTGCTCAAAGTAGGGTCAGCTGTGAGGTCAAACCAAGTTATTCAGGGCTTTATTCAGTGGGATCTTGAAAACCCCCAAGGGCAGAGCCTGAAAAACATTTTTGTGCAACCTGGTCCAGTGCCTGACTGTCCTTAGGGGGAAAAGGATTTTTCCCATATGCAGTCCGAACTTCTCATTTCAGTTTATGCCCATCATATCATCCTTCCATCATGTCTTGCCTTGAAAAGCCCAGCTCCATCTTCTTGCTGACCTTCCCAGAGGTGCTGGGGAGCTGCTCTCAGGCCCTCTTGAAGCCCTCACTGCCCCAGGCTGAACCAGCCCTGATTCCTCAGCTTCTCATCACAGGGTGAGTGCTCCAGTCCCCCACCATCTTGGTGGCCCTCCACTAAACCCACTCTAGTTTATTGATGTCTTTCCTGTATTGGGGAGCTCAAAATGGAATGTGATACTGTAGATGCATTCTGACTAGTGCTGAGTAAGGGGAGATGATTGCTTTGCTCCATCTCCTTGCTATGCTTCTGGGCCTGAGCCCAGGATGTTGTTGGCCCTCTTTACTGCCAGGGCACACTCTTGGCTTATGTTCATCTCCCTCCTTGCTAATATGCTCAGGGCCTTTTCAGCAAAGCTGCTCCCCTCAGTTAAACACCAAACGGCGTTGCTGCAGGGGACCTCTTCTTTCCCTGGTGCAGGACCTTGCACTTGTCCTTGAAGAATATCATAATGTTCTTATCTGCCCATTCCTGCAGTTTGTCTGAGTTCCCATGGAAGGTATCTCTGCCCTTGAGTCTATCAACTGGTCTTCCCAGTTTAGTGTTGTCTGCAATCTTGAAAATCTGCAGTCCATTGCCTCCTTCAACTTAATGATAAAGTTATCAGACAGGACAGGTCCCAAAGTAAAACTTTGCAATAATCCACTTGTTACTGGCTCAACTGGTAATCTCTCCAGCCTAATAATCCAACCAGGTTTTTACCCATCTAGTTGCCCATTCATCCAGACTGAAACATCCTATCTTGGATACAAGAGTATTGTAGGAGACAATGTCAAAAGCTAAGGTCAAGATAAATGTCATTCCCTGTGTTGCCCTTGTCCACAAATCCACTTATTACTGAAGACAGTCAGGTTGGTCAGGCATGATTTACTTTTTGTAAATTCCAGTACTGTACCCACTTCTCTCTTGTGTGCCCAGAAATGGGTTCCAACAGGACTCACTCCATGATGTCCCAAGACCAACCAACCTTTTGTTCCTTCTTCCACTCATCAAGGATTCCCCTCTTCCCACTGTCTCCAGGATCTTTCAAAGATGATAGACATTGCATAGATTGCAAAATTGTGGGGTCAAATTCTTGCAAGTAAAACCTGACTCAACCCACATTCACCTGCCCTAAGCACAGAAGCCTGGGACATATCATCAGTGAAGACTGAGGCAAAGACAGCATTGAGTACCTCAGTCTCATCTGTGCCTGGTGTCACTAAATCAACCATCCTGCAGGCCCACATTTTCCTTGTTCAGTCTTTTACCACTAACACAGTGACAGAAGCTCTTCTTGTTGCCTTTGATGTCCCGAGACTCTCACCTCCAATTGAGCTTTGGCTTTTCTGACACTTTTTCCTACATGACTAGTCAATGTTCCTAATTTCATCCTCTATAGCCTCTTCTGCTTTCACCTTTTTGCAATGAAGCTTGCATCATGAGTTCCCAGGTGAGCCAAAGCAGTCTCCTGGTACATCTGCCTGTCTTCCTGAGGGACAATTCTTGAGCTTGAAGGATGCTGTCCTTAAGACCTGCTAGACTTTCTGAGATCCTTTGCCCTTCAGAGCTGCCACCCATGTGCTCCCATGCTCCCACCTACCAATTTTCTGAATAAGCTGAAATCTTCCCTCCTGAACTCCAGGGTCTGTACTCTGCTATTCTCCTTCCTCACTCTATTCATGACATTGAACTTCACTATTTCATGGGTACTACAGCTAGGGCTTTCATAGATTACCACATCTCCAGCTGATTCTTCCTTATCAGTGACTGGCAGAGCCAGAGGTATCACCTGTTTGGCCCATTCAGTACCTGTATCAAGAATTAATTACCAGTCACCATCTGGAAATCTTGCTGACTGCTCTCAGCCTGTAATATTTCTCTTTTAGCAGATGTCAGGAAGTCAAAGTTCCCTATGAGAACCAGGATCTGTGATGCAGAGACCTTCTTGAGTTGGTTAAAGAAGGCTTTACCCACTCCCTTACCTGATCAGGTAGTCCATGGTGTTACAGCACTGACAGTTTCTCCCAGGTGAGGACCTCCTCCTCCAGACCACAACTGACCGGTTCAGCAAGGGCTCAGCTCTCTGAAGTTCCAAGCTTCCCAAATTCCTTCTGAAATAAATTGATGCTGAAGAACTTCTAGCAGCCCCCTCCCCAGATTTCAATAGGGAATTAAAGGTGCTCAGCAGCTTAGAGGTCTAACCTAGATAAAAGAATAAAGCATAGCATCTATAGAGAAGTTTCTTTTTGTTTGTTTGTTTGTTTACACACTCACCAATTAGAGAGCTCTCCCCTGGGCTACCAGAAGCACTGGAAATCTTGTAAGCCTGTATACTTTCAGTACATGAAGAAATACATAGGGGGCTTTTAATTGACTCCAGAAAGCCCAATCAATTTCAAACTTAGTGACTCATGAGCCTTTGTTGAATTGATTGAAACTACAAGCTTTAAATCACTTCCTGGAGGGGGTCTGCATACAAATGGTTCCAAAAAAAAAAAAAAAANAAAAAAAAAAAAAAAAAAAAAAAAGGAAAAAATGTGCACTCTCAGCATAGTTATATTTCTCTTTTGAATCTCTAAAATAATAAGGAAACAGTTAAGAGAATTATAATGTCAGGGCCTGGAGTCCACTGTGCCTGCTTGAGTTGTGCAGGTTCTAAGAATCTGCACAGTTCTTCATCTAGTCCTCAGCTAGAGCTATCCATTGCTTTCTTTTGATTTCACTGAAACTAACACTAGCAAAAGATAGCTAAATCACCAAAGATGTGACCCTTTCAGACCAGGTACCTCAACAGCAAGGCAGCTGGACAAAACAGTGCCTGAATAGTCATTCACTTTACCATGTAAGGAGGACCTGGTTTTGTAGCCATTAACAAATTTTACTAGAAAATAAAGCAGTTGTAATGAATGCTACTCCTAGAATAAATATATAAAATCCCGTTGAAAATTCCCTTCTTTAGAATAAAAAAAAAGGATCTTCCCTTATGCCTTCCAGAATTCAATAAAATATTCATTGATGTTGAAAGGGTGGAAGGGAAAATCTCATCACTTATGTTTGCTCTTTTTCCTTAACTCTTACCTCTCATACTCTTTTCTCAAAGATAAAGGTGACTTATACTGATTCTTTTATTTAATTTGAGCTTTAAAAAATGAATTTATTTGTCATTCATAAGAAACATATTAGCTGAATTCCTACCGTTTTCACTCTGTGGAGGACAGTTACGAAGACTTTATACCCACTGGTTGCAGATGAAAGATTCCAGGATCGCTTTGGAAAAAAGCAGTGGAGAGTAGCTGAATGGGTAATTAGGCCTATGGCTGAGCTATGACTGAGGCAAGATGTGGCCCTAGACAACCTTTTGAAAACATGATGTAATAGAATTATATGGATTCCTTGAAAAGCAAAACTAAACTGGTTTTAACCATAGTGGACTTGGAAGAAAAGATTATCTCTGTCTGAAAAGTCTGTGTTCTCTCATCTGAAGAGCAGCACAGTGGCCCTTCATCTCTCATCTGACACTTAATTTGCTCAGTCATTCCTCATAGTTATTTGGCCTTGGATTTATTCACATCTCCCTTGAAATACGGTGCCTGTATCTAGGCACTTTGGCTGAGCTGGCAACTAACACTGTGATAGTTGCATATCTGCATACGTATGCGACTAATGCTGTGATAGTGGCACATTTTCATGTTCACTATTACAACAAGGATGTCAGTCTCACAATTGGGTCTTTGTGGGTAGATTCTTTCTATACGTAGCCCAACTGGCCTAATTCATCAAAATTGTAACCAAGAAGAGTGTTAGTGTCTGGGTCAGATTTGTATGGGGATTTAGTGAGATAGGACACATCCTTTCTCTGGGAAAGAATTCCTTTCCCTAACTGGACTGACCTTGAATTTATGTACTTGTTTTAAAACAACATTCTGCTTTCTTACACCACTGCTTTAATTTTAATTCCGTGTTAGATTGTAGTATAGAATAGTACTGAAACGACAAAGGGAAATATATGTGTCAGATGGCTTGAATGGACTAACGTAGTGTTTTCCCTTTGCAAAGGGAAGCTAAAAAAAAATCTTCAACTTTTACAGCTAGCCAACCTGTTCACAAAGTAACTATGTTCTCTTTATGGTCCTATAGAATACTTGCATTTCTTCCAGTTTTACTCTCTGTCCTTCACCACACAGCCATACAAAAATCTGAACTTACTTTCGTGGAAGCTCATCGAATTTTCGCATTACTTTCCATAATAAATTTATCAAGTAATTTCTGAGAAAAATTGAAAGAGGATTATCTGGTTTGAATTTCTAGAAGAAATATTTTTAGAGAGAGTTTTTAAAAGGCACAATATTCTGAATATAATGAAGACAAACTCCTTAGTAGTGAGAAGGAGATCCCATTAAAAAGTGCTTGCAATGTGCACAGGAGGTGGGAAAAGAAACTGAAGCATTTCAAAGTAAACATTAGAAAGAAATATGATGTTAAATTTAGTTAACATAATAATATTATATTATTGTTACCATTACAATTTCACAGAATTATGTAAGTACTTTTCAAACACAGTATGGAAAGGAAATAATTTACATTCAGTTGAGTTGTGTTCTGTACACTGACAGCACAACCATAGCCCTTTGCGGTGCTCTTGCACGTGAATTTTGTTCTCATTTGGTTGTTGAGATTGTCCAGTCTACTCTGATGAAGGCTGATTTCCTGGTTACCTGGTATACTTAAAATGCATGTTGGAAAACCACATTTCAGGCGAACTGTTCTATGATAATACCTGGATTAATATCTGATGTTTTTGCCATTTTATAGGATCTTTGCAACTTCTCTGACAGAACTTAGCCTCCAACAGCACTGGTACAGGTATAGTCCAGCTGTAGCCCCATGGTATAGCCCATTACATTCTGAGGTGGTAATAACTGTATTTATAATTCTCTATAAATGTTCGTGTTGCTCTGCCACTTTTTTGTGATGTCTTTTACACTTTATCTGATGCATGCTGGTGACCTTTCCCCTCATGTTAATGGAATAGCACAGTGGTTTCAAGTTTTATCTATTTATAAATTTATCAAATTTATTTCACTTGCTAGCGACATCAGGAAATATTTACAACCTTATATTAAGTATGAAAAACTGTCTTAATATTACAAGCAAAGCTTATGTTTGCAGCTTTGGTGTTTCTATATATCTTTAATGCTACCTCTTTTATCTGTGAGCTCTTTGTAGACGTTTACAACATTCCCATTAATGTGTCATCAGAGCATTAGTTGTATGAGAATATATCTCTTGCAATCCACTGAAATACTTAAAGGAGTGTTATCTTAGGCCCTAGATGGCTGGCAAGTATTTCTGTTTATTGCTGGCTTAATTTATTGTGTTAATAAACTGATCTTTCATATTTTTCTTCACTAGGAAGAAATTATAAATTACATTATTTTATTTTAATAAAGACATTTTGGTTAAGCATTTTCACAAGTCAATGGCCCATCCTTTTTCAGTGTGAATCCTTTACACTGAATTCTACTTCCACTTTCTTAGTCTTCTCTGTGTAAACAAGAAGTGAACACTGAGGCATTATTCCTCAAGTGTTGGTCAAAAGCAGAAATTTTACCAAACCTAGTATCTTCCCTACTAAAGGGGCAGTAACAACCCTCTAAAAACAAGGATGGAAACTACTGAAACTCATCTGAAGTTGTTAGAAATTCATCATGTGAAACTGGCAGCTCCTAAAACTAGCCTATAACATCTCATAGTTCAAGTACACACAGCTGGATATGATGACTTGAGGGAAAGATGTGTCATAAGAATGGAAAATGCAAGAAATGCAAACAGCATGAATAACAAAGAGGTTTAATTTCTATCTTCCCATAAAGATACCCTTGAGAAGGAGTATCTCTGGAGGATACTGAGGGATGAAGAAACTCTACAAGCCTCGGATACTTTTACACATTGAAGTAGGAACAAATTTTATAAATTTTATAGTTCCAAATGCACTTGTCTTTTTTATTTGAAAATGCCATCATTTCCCAGCCACAGGAAAGGGTCTTTCCATCTATCCTAACACCTAGTTAGCTGCCTGTGGTTTGACTTCAGCTCTCTTGCAATTGCTGACGTATGTGCAACTTTCCCTAACTTTTTGATCTGAAAATCAATCTTGGATTGTTCTGCTCCAATTATGTTATCTCATTTACAAAAATCACTTAAATAAAACTGTTTAATTTTACATTACAGAAGTGGACCTTCCTGCCTATTAAAGCATTCACGTCCTCACGTGCCTGGATGATCAGGGAAACAACGACCCACTGTATCATTTCTACATATGAGTGAGATCTGCTCTTCCCATAGTGGTTGTAGGAGTCCCTTTCTGAGCAGCACAGTATAAAATTCACCTGTAGCACATTTTGTTCTGAAGGTGAAGGTACTCATATAGCTCAGAGCAGGCTCTTCACATCACTGTGGTGTAACCACTACTCAGGGCATGGTTAAATTAAGAAATTTCCTAAACTTGTTTCTGCACCAAACTGTTAGCATTCTGCCAAGTGCCCACAGGACTACTGTTCCCCACAGGTCAGTCAGCTGATGAGTGTTTTCAGTGGTGGAACATTGGTATTGAAGACTGAAGAAGAACATAACTAGCTAAAAAAAAATTGACTGAAGAGAATGGTTTCCAATTCCAGGCACCCTTCACCCACTGTGCTCTTACTGCCAGCACCTGAAGAAGTACATATCTACTCTTGTTCAGCTGTTGGTAATTGCAAGACATCTGATGCCAAATCTAAGTGTCTACAGAGATAAAAAGACTGTTTCCTCTGAAAAAGGATCTGGCTGAGAAATTATGTCATTTTCAAATCAAAATGAACACTTTAACAAATTTCTGGAATGGTGCAGGACTGTAAGATGAACTGCAATGACTTAATGGAAATTAAGTTAAACACAGGCACACAGACCAAAGGCTCTCATTAATACAACTGGGAACACACAGTGAAATAAAATGTAGAAGCTAGCATTTTATAACATTCCCTATGAGAAATCCCTGTGATATAACCTAAATTGCAGTAGTCTGCACATCCCAGACTGGAGGGATTGACAGAAGAAATTCCATCTTTCTTTTACTTCTTATATATATTTGTAACACACAAATCTGTCCTTAAGCCCAAACTTTTGGTATTCCAATATTGCCTTCTCAGGTGAATTTATCACAAGTCTGATGAATAACATAGAAGGTAAAGAAAAAGAACAAATAATTTATAGTAATAATTAGTAGTAGTAGCAGCCATTTTCAGGGTTTGAAACCTCACATATCAAACTAGTCTTTGCTAAGCTGAGCTTTGTGAGCAATGATGACTTACAACCAATAGAAGACTTAGAGCTTTTAAATCATAGTAAATGAAACGTGGAAAGCACAGTGTTAATACATTATTAGAAATAAGTGCTGTAATGAATAGTCAAAACTGCAGGAAGGACATGCCACTGAGCATAATGAATGGCTAAAATAAGATATGTGTACTGTGCAACGGGGATGTGTGACTGCAGCATAAGGCGGCATAGCAGAGCCACTTGCAGTCTAGTTAGTACATGTATGAAGTACAACAGCACCATGGCATGCAGACTTTAGTGGAATCCAGCATAAAGTATATAGGTGTGAGGTCTCCAAACACTTGCATAACCCGTCCTGAAAGTGGTGCCACAGCATTTCCACCACTGTTACTCTTCTCACGCTACAGTCATGCCTACAGCTGCAGTGCAGACATACTCTTATGATAAGCCTTCTTACGAATATTGTGGTCACAGCTCTCAGTTGCACAGCAGACATACCTTAATGCCTTAATTCAGTGTGCTCAGTGAGACTGTCTTACATGCCAAAGATGCTTTTGGTTGCTGGGTAGAAGCTCCCTGCCTCAGGTGTTGCACTGAGCTCGATCCCTCTAGGCATCCATCGTCTTCTGCAGTTCCATGCATCTACTTACAGTTAGCAATTCCTAATGTTAAGATATGATCTCTTTTCACAAGGGCAGACAGTCTCGTTATGTATTTTATTTGCACCATCTGGCTTCGTAGCTTTATCTAAAGAAGAAACATATGGGCAACTTGAAAACAAGTGAAAATAAAACATTATGTACAACAGGCTGAGGAAAAGAATCTGCCACTTCAATCTCTTACTTGCCAGATCCCTTCCACAAGTAAATGTCATTCAGGACTGTAGCTATCAAGTCAAAAGGTGGCTGATGCAGTCCCAGGCGAGGCTGGCTCTGTTGCTGGAGAGCGTGAGGGATGGATGGAGGGAAAACAAGCTCTAGTAGCACAACTAAGCTTCCAAATTCCTCTGAACCGATAAAAAATGTTATCCAGGCTTACGCCCTGAAGCCTGTCTGTTATTGAACTTGCTGTGAAAAGTAAGGGTTTTGGCAATGCATAAATATTCGGCACAGTCCTGAGCTCTGTTTCTGAAAATCTCCATAGAGGATGTCAGCAGAAATGAAGGTGGAATTTTTCAGCTTGGTTCTCCTCTATCAGAAAGCTTTAAAGGCAAACACAGTGTTCCAGATTCATATATATATTTTCATATGCATATACATGTATTCATTAAATTTGTATAAATGTACAAATATTGCAAAAACAGATGAGGAAACAAAGGTAAAACCAGAATTCTTCCCCCTTGCTTTAGAAGAAAGACTGTGGTTGGCAGGATTTGAAGACACTCTGTAGACTTTCCCTTCCTAGCTAAGATTTTGCAGAGGTTCCCCTTGGGGTAGTAGTGGTGAAGCTGGGCAGCACTGACCTCTTTTCTTCCTTTCCGAGGACAAAACAGTGATTGGAATCCCTTTGTTCTGATTCTTTCTCTTGGTCCCAGGGATGGCAGCAATGCCTGAATTTCTTGCATTTCCTCATGAGCCTCTGGCACTTTAACATTTATTCAGAGTTTGGTTGACCTCTGCTGCCTTTATGTATCTTTAAAGTTCATTCCTGTGCAACTGTCAATACATCTATTTTGCAGCTTTGAAATAAGAAGCTTTAGGGTGACTAAAATAACGCTTGCAACTGTTCAGTCAAGTGTTGTAATTTTAAAGATCTTACTGTTTTCGGTTGACTTTTTACTAATATTGCATCTATTTTCAACTACATCTTTGGAAAATATGTTGCATTTTCTAACCACTTTACCTTATGATTAATGAAGAAAACTATGAAGTAGAAATAGAAGTAGTATGGGGGGACAAAATTCACCTCAAAAATATTTTCTGGACCAATGTTTTGTCTATCCTTCAATCATTTATAATTATATAACTAGCTTTTTCCAGAATGATTAAAGTTGTATCATCATAAAGCAGAAAGTAGATCTTAAGTAGTGTAGAATAGCTTTAATATGATATTGGAACAGAAGTAAGGCCCTCAGTGCAGACTACATAAAACACACAAGTAATTGAGTGCTGACACTGAGGTTGAGTTCTAGGAGAGCTCCCAAGTGAATACCGTCAGTCAGTTTAATTCTGTGCTGAAAAGAGACATGACTGTTATCTAATTTGTCACATTAGATATGACATTCTAATCTGAATACAGATGCAGGGGTTGTAGCACCAGCTCTGTTCCTGCTTTGGCCATTATAGGTCACTACAATAGTGTGGTAACTCTAATATAAAGATTTAGGATGTCTTTTCCAGCTTAGGACCACAAATCCCCCCTCTCCTCCCTGCCCCATGTTGTGCTTTACCTTTATCAGTCCCATGCAGGGAGTAAGCTGAGGGGGATGCAAAGTCAATTGGCATCCTCAGGTGAGATGCAGTGAATTCAGCTGTTGTAGCTCAAAGCAAGAATCATTCTGTTCTCTAGCCAATGACATGGGACACATGTAGGCTACACAGCATGAAAAAAGCTGGAAAATGGCATATTTATTGAAAAAAAAAAAAAGAAAGAAGAAGAAGAAAAGAAAATTTTTGTCTATTTTATCCTCAGAAAGCCTTGGCTTTCAAAACAGTGTGCAATGATTGGCTTTCAAAACTGAGTTTGCTGCCATATTCTCCATCTCCTTGGGTGTCTTTTAGACTGTCAGGAGAGGTAAAGGACCAAATGTAACCTAATCAGTATTCTCATAAAGATGTTTTTTGACAGACTGGAAATGTAGCTCAGTTGTGGGCAGCTCTACTCTGCAGCAGCAGGAGATGGCTAGTGAGCATCTCATAGGAAACCTTGTGACAATCAAACCTGGAGGCTGTGTAGTCACAAGACTCATTCCTAACTGCATAGAGTCTGATGAAACTTTTCTCTGAAATGAAAAAAATCTGCTTTTCTTAATGACTCGTGCCAGCTGGCTCTCTGCAAGCCCTGGGGACCGAGCAGGTGTCTCAGGAGGTTCAGCTCACCAACACCGGGCCAGCCAGCTCCTCCTTTCAGCAAGGTGTGCTCCAGGGACACTTCCCATTGTACCAGGCTGTGCCCAGCACCAGCACCTCAGCTATCTGCCATCCACATTCATCTTGTTTAAACCACAGTACCTCTACCAACATTGTCATAAAAATATTTGGATAGGTGTATGGCTTTTCCACCTCATATGGCTGCTCATATTATCTGGTACCTTCTGCTTTTTATCAGACTATATCCTTTTCTAGCATAGACAACTTCCTTTGGTCTTTTCTCTTTCTTCCTGGTATCTAATCTGATTTTGTTCTTTTAATTTTCTTGCATATGTTCACACTTCCCCACCCCACTGAGATACTTCCATTCTCTTCCTGTTTCTGTGTCTGTGCCCTCACGATTTTTTTTTCTCCCTTCTCTTTCCTGCTTCTTTTCATTTCTCTCAGTTATGCTACAGAGGAACCAACAGATTTTATGAACTTCGGCATTAACAATTTCTTGTGTCCTCCTTCCTGATTAGATAGCACTACATTGTGGGGTTGGATTAATCTATTTCTTTCAGTGACATTTCCAGGCTGAAAATTTAAATCAAACTAATTCATCCACTATGAATATAAATCTCTGATAGGAATTCTTTTGTATGAAGTTCTGTCAAAAAACAATCTTCAGATCCAACTTCTTTAACTAAAGTCAAATGCTGAATTTACAATTAATCCCTTCCCACACATACATCCCACTTCATTAAACACCTTTCCTCTGCTTAAGGTCATCACAATACTTTTGTCTCTTAACTTCACAGTGCTGAGTCTAGAATTATTGCCTTTTAGATTTTTTTGTTTGTTTGTTTTTTGTGCTCGTGATGAGTTGTTTAGTTTGTGGGTAATATCTTTTTTGCAGGCTAATTGAAGAAGGATATCATCCAGCATCATGTGGCAGATGCACAATCTCTCATTCAGAATCCCTGAAACAAACCAGAGATTTAAAGAGTTTATTGAGTTCCTTGAAATGTTTTCCACTTCTGAAGCTCTTTACCAAAAGCAATAGCTATAATAGTGATTTTCCAAGGAATGCCTTTTCCTGTCTCTTGAAAGAAAACAAAACAATAACAACAATCAGGTAGCTGTCAGAGTTTAATGCTTGTCCTTCAGTTTTCTGATGCCAATGATTTAAAGAGGACATTGCACTTCTGTAGTTTTAGTAGAATCTCTAAAGGACTTAGCAAATAGATGGTGGTCAAAAAAGCTGCATAATACAGCCTAAGCTCATGTGAATGACAAATCTGGGTGTCTGTGTACTTTTGAAAACCCTCAGAGTCCTCATCTGACAGGAGCGAGATTACCTGTCATCTCTAAATCATCGAAGCCTGAGATCAAACAAGGCTCCTAATCTTAACAATTCCTTTCCTGCATATCTTGGTGTAGTTGTCAAGGTCAGAACCTGTGGCTTATAGCGCTTTTACTTAACTGCTGAGGCAGTAGGGAAGGAGGTTGCAAATGGATGAGAAGCGCAGGTGGGGCAGTGGAGAGAGAAACCAGAGTCCTTCGGAGAAGGGAACACCTATCTTCACATGTTCTGTGTACGTTGCATGTGGAAAACAGAATTTAAACATCTTCTAAGTACTGAGTAACAAATCAATTCAGCCTTTTCCTTCCATCAACATTTCTTAACACTTCCTCTGGTCTACACTGGGTTACACCTACTTAAGTTAGCCAAGGATTTTCTCTCATTCTCTTTTACTATATTGTGTTTTATTGTAAAAGAAACAGCAAAATAAGAGGCAGTTACAATTAAATTATTATCTTTATTACCAATGACTAGTAGGCACCATGAAGGCTATTTTCTGATAGCCTTGCTCTCTACAATCTCTTCTGAAGAGCTCTACCCTTCACTCTGAGCAAAAGCTGTCTGTGCCCGAGCCAGCCCCCAGGATGGCCACAGCAGCAGAGGGAAGAGAACTCATGTACAGTTAATAGCGGGCTGAAACACCTCCTCAGGACTTCATATTCTTTGCCAAACCAATATTTCCAGTTCTGAAGTCTCACCTACAAAACTCTTTGCCCACATTGAGGGTGAAGGGCTGGGCCCAACCTGTACATATCTGAGTAGTGGTTTTGAGGTAGAATAAATGTTTAAAATATAATGGTTGGGCCAATAAGCCACTCTTTGAGCAAAGACTAGCCACTCCCTTGCATGTGCATGTAATTCACTTTTCTCATTCTTTCCAAAGAGACAAGCACTGAATTAGTAAGATAACAAAAGCACATTTCCTGCTGCAGGGGACAGGCCTGCCACAGATTTATTGCAATTCCTGTGTTGAATGAATAGTGCAGTGAATGTTCTTTACATTCCTGTGGTTGGAATTCATAGTAGTCCTTTAGTACAGTGGTCTCCAAACTTTTTTGATTGAGGAAAAACTTTTGAGTATGCACTCCCAACATATCTACATTTATTTATTTATAAATTATATACATGTACTACTATACATGATGCGCATTATAAATCACACACAAAAATAGAAATTAAAAATGAGGTAAATATGAAACAAACTATTATTAATTTTTAAAATTTTCTATCTTACTTATTAATGGCATAAAAATTATTTTCTTCCTGCAACCCAAGGGATTGTCTTGCACATCCCCTGGTGTGCACACACACACTTTGGAGACCGTTGCTTTAATGGATGTGTTATAGTGGACTGTGCATCTTCTCAGTAGCAGTTGCAACAGCAGCAGTAACCCAGTGTAAACTGTCTGTAGATCAGACACTTGAATTTAACATCACATTCACATGCATTTTTCAGTCTTTTAAGTCTAATTCACCTTCTTATGTCTTCTGGAATATCTGTGGCTGGTTTGAGTTAAAAGCATTGTTATTATGGTATTAGGAAGTGATGAAGACATGACCGTAGCTGTCTGCTCACTTCCTTTTGAATAGAACTGCAGAAATTAAATAAGAGAGTGTTTGTCATTTACTTAATTGTTTGGAAATGACTGTTGATTAAAAAGTACTGGAAGAAGGCTGGTATATTTCCAGTATTGATTTCAGTACATGAATCAACATTGTAATCTGAAACACTCTTGTATTTAGATCTGAATGAACAGCATATCATGTTGAGCCTAGCACAAATATTAGCATTAATTCAAACCTACCTTTTAAATTTTGAAAAGATTTTAAAATTTTCTTTGGACTTCTCATGGAAAATATTTATGTAAATCCTGTAAAGCATTGTTGGGTTTTTTTGTTTGTTTGTTTGTTTTGTTTTGTTGTTTTGTTTTTAAATAAAGGCCAAACATTTGAATCTCCAAAATGTTGCCAGTAGCAGAGTATAGAAGGAGACCAACCACCTCCAGAACTGTTCTTCCCCAGACGTGCAGCCAGAGCACCATAGGAAAGGTGACCTGGGCTGGACTGAACTGTCGCTGTGCAGAACTGACTTCAGCCTTCTGATTTGCTGTTTGACGCACAGGACACTGCAGTGTAAATTTCCCACAAAACCTCTGAACTTGGAACTTTGACTTTTCAGGAAAAAGACCTTTAACATTTATACCTAAGAATTAAAATTTTAATTAATAAGATTTGGAAGTCTAGTCTTTTAAACTGATTTTCCTGTTTCACATCCCTCAGAAAATAGTGTGGTGTTCAGCTGCTTATTTTTCTCATTGTAATAGCTCCAGCTCCATGTAGCTAGTGCTTGCCAAGTTGCAGTAGCCTGGGGAGAGTCACAACTGTCCTTAAGCATTATTGAGGAGCTGCTGAACTCCAACTCTCCAACTCTCTCTGCTGTGGGAGAGCATGGATAGCAGAAAGCTCATTGAAAATCCTTTTCCCTGTTTGAACAAAGTAACATGTAAACCTGTTCTGATTAGGGCAGATTTCTGCCACTGTTGGTTTTTTTCCTTCTACAGTTTAAAAACAATTAAAGGAGTAACCATACATTATCTCTGCCTCACAATAACAATACTATCCCTCATTTAAAAGCTAGAAACTATTATCATGCCAAATTAAGGAAATCTCCTAATGATACCAATGACGGGATGGACACTTATTCATTCCTCTTTTGATTTTTGTCAGTGAAAAGGTATTCACGCTTCTCTCAAGACACTTAAACACCAGAGAATCTGATCCTGCTTTTACTTAAGTAAAAAATTTCCCACAGAGTTAATTGGAAATGGAGAGCAGACCACGGTCAAAAGCACGGTCATGTACACACATCACAGCAGCACCTAGCTGGCAAGATGATTAGCAAGCACATCTGTTCTGAACCATTAAAATGATATAAAGAAATTGCCTTTAAGCCACCTGCAGGACAGTAATTTCATACAATCATTACAGAGTCATTAAGAAAAGTTAATATAGGAAAAAAAAAACCCAAACAACAACTGCTGTGGGAAATGTAATCTTTTTCTGTGTTTACTAGATACTCTAAAGATGTGCGCAGAGAACAGTCTGAAAACAATTGTCTTGGATGATTATGCATTGTCTCCAGAGCATATTGGCTCACATATTTCTTACATCACAGGTTAGACTACTTTCAATATTTACAACTCATACTGAGAATTTCCATGTCGGACATGTAAATACGGTCAAAACCATGTACAGGCCAGCAGGATTTGGGACCCCTATTGAGAAGATATTCTTGAATTCTGAAAGTGATGTAAGCCTATGAATATTAGGTTTTAAAATCACAATAGAAACAACATCAGGCTGAGTATAAGCAATATGGACATAAGGATAGATGTACTAAAATGGAGGAGGGGACATAATTATTCATACGAAGATCAAAGCAAGAATACAGGGGGAAAAAACAATGGAGGGCAAAAGAGGAACTAAATATTTTAGATCAAAATAACATAACAGAGATTAGTGTGATTCAGTACTGGAATATTTGCTTATAATCCTTTATTGTGTAGATAACATTTATTTGAAGGAAATATGAGGGGTGGGGGTGGGAAAGAAGAAATGTTGCTTATGGATGTGTTCATCTGCTCTGAGGCATACAGAGTTCCCGGTGACAGACAATCTGGATGAGTTATATGGAAAGCCCTCATTGTTGACTTTGGTAAGACTTTGACATCCTCTCCCATGACAGTCTTGTAAACAAACTAGGGAAACAAAAATTTGGACAAAAACATTGGGAACAGGAAAGTTTCATGCACATGGGGAAAACTGTGTCTGATGTAACACTGTCAGTATGCCACCATTTATTGGAGAACTAAATTGGGTGGGCTATTTTCCTTAGTGATTCAAAAGACAGAATGGAAAATCATCTTAGTCATTGCAAATAGGATTAGGAGTGAAGGGGCTGCAAGTATTTTGGAAGGAAAAAACCCCATAGAATGAAAAATTAGCTTGGCAGATTGGAGGAAAGGTTTGAAATTAAGAGCATGTAATTTAAGAAGAACAAGTACAAACACCACATTAAATAAGAATAGTCAGCTCCAGTAACTTCATGGGGGTCAACATATTAAGTAGCAATTATACAGAAAAAGCTCTGGATATTATAATGATTTAAGTTAAAAATCACATGATATTGTGATGTATAAGAGGGAGTAAAATATAAGTGTAAAATATATAATATGAAAAATGCATGAAGTAGTCTCTTCAAGCTACCAAAATCCATGTGGATAATTTTTTCTGTATTTCAAGAAAGATACATCAGAGCTGTAACCTCCACAAAACAAAATCCAGAGCAAAAACAATGGTAAGAGATATTGAAAATATAATTGATACAGAAAAACAGGGACACTTGGTATGGAGAAAAACTGAAGGATGCCATAACAGCCATTTACAAAATACATTCTGCAAGATTGTCGTGGTTTAACCCCAGCCAGCAACTAAGCCACTCGCTCTCTCTTCCCTGGCATGTTGGGGGAGAGAATTGGAAGAATAAAAGTAAGAAAACTCATGGGCTGAGATACAAACAGTTTAACAGGTGGTGTGAGAAGCAGCAAAGGCCTTGGCTCTGTGTAAGCACTGCTCGGCAGTAACGAAAACATCCCTGTATTATCAACACTGTTTTCAGCACAAATTCAAGACACAGCCCCATACTAGCTACTGTGAAGAAAATGAACTCTATTCCAGCCAAAACCAGCACAAAGATATAAATCTTGAATTTGAAAAAGTAAAATATTATTGCAATAAGTTGTTTCTCCACATCCACTGAGATACGAGAGAGTATACTTCAGTTGCAGAAAAGGATGCTTAGGTTGGATATCAGGGAAACAATCCTTTAGGATAGTTGAGTGCCAGCAGAATTTGTCCAGGGAAGCTGTAGAATCACCACTACAGGAACTTCTAAAGCATTAGTTAATCAAATATTAGTCAGGGATGGTACTGATGTAGTCGACTCCTCCTTCATTCAGAATCACAGCTGATGTCTCAGAACCCTTCCCCTGCCATCCTACAGTATAGCTACTGCCTTGACTTTTGGAAGAAAACCATTTATCTGATCCATGCTAACAAAGCTGAAAAACGAATGATAAAGGAGGGAAAATTGTTTGAACATTTTAAAACAAAAAACCTGACATCTTTATCCCATGGGCCAGTTCTCATGGACAGTGTAGAAAGAGCTACACGTCTGCAGACCTGGGAGAGGATGAAAGGACTTCCTGCTTTATCCTGCCTAAACCAGACATATCGTAGTATTTTGTGGAAGGGCACAACACTGCCATGGTGACAGGTTCATTAAAAAAAGGAAAATATGGGAAAATATGGAAGCCAGCCATAACAGGCGAGCTACTAGAATGGTAATAGAAACAAAATGGAAAAAGACTAAAATTGACTGCAACAGGGAGACAGTTTATAGCATGTGGTGTGAAACTGAGGCCAGTTCCCATTGCAGAGAGGCCATCGTAGAAACTACCATTGCTGTTTGCCAACCTGCGTCAAGTGACTTAGAGGGTTTCAGTTCAACTCTCAGAGTTCATATTGCCCAGAATTGCTACCTACAATGGCTCAGAAAATCTCTTCAGAAGACACTACAGAGCTTGTGGTCACAATATCTCTGGGATACTAGCAAAGATACTCCTGGGAAGCCAAAGGACATAAGAGATGGCACAATGAAATTTAGCTTCTTGGAGATGACAAGTTCCGGTGAGGTACCTTCTCAAGGACACATAAGTCACCTTCCTGGTGCTACTAATATCAGTAGCCAAAGCTCACACTTCAGAGGGACACAATTTTGCCACAGCTACTGAAAAGGGAAGAGAACTGGACTGGAAAGAGGAGAAGAGTGGAAGTAGGACTGGAAATGGCCAATATTGGTCTGGAAAGCAGAGTGCCAGATAAAAAGAGCTTTTAAAAAAATAGAATTAAAAAATGTCAGCAAAAGGTAAAGCTATAAATGCAATAAAATAATCAAAGGAAATAGATACTTCAGTAGCAAAAAAACCAGTCTTATGTCATTTAAATACACAAGCAAAAAGCCAATCGAGTATTCTGTGAAGCCACTGAGGGATATACAGAAAGTGGGAAGTTAGTTAATGACGTTAGTATTGCTCTGAGCCTGAATAAATTCTCTGCTTTCGTCTTCATGAAAAAAGCCAAAGGTCAGATTCTGAGGATTGGGATATTTTCCCAAGTGGGAGGGAAGGGAATGGAAGCATTGAAAGACTTCACAAGCACATCAAAGCAGAAAGGCAATTAGAGCTGATAAAAGTTCACACAGAACCAGATACAGATAAATTGCATCCCAGATTTATTTTTTTAACCTAGCAAGATTTTCAGCTCCTAAGAACTAAGAAATCATAATATATTTAGGATTCAAAAGCACAGAGATTCAAGAACTAAATCATGTCAACCATGATATTGAAGTTTATTTGTTTGATGATTTATTTGTTTGTTTATTTATTGTCTCAGTGGGACATAAGGGAAAGCTTCTGTTATGAGGTGAGTTATACATTAATGAAGGAATGAGATAACAGTAAGCATTGATCTGAAATAATCACTGTGTTGTTTTCCAAAGTAATTTATATAGTCTCAGGTGTTTGCTATTTTTAAAGCTGTTTTGGTAGTATCTTATACTTCAATGAAATATATCTGAGTTATTTGCTGTGGAATTATGACAAAAGATAATTCAATTATATTCTGTTATGATGATTTCAAGTTTAATTTGTTTACATCTTTTCAGAGCTCTCGAGTGAACAAGTTAAATAACATTTGCTGTCGTCTTCAGCCTATTCCAGCTCTGCTCATGTGGACCATCCTATGGAGAATTTTTTTTTTTAAACCAAAACCAGGGAGAGCAGCTAAGGGGAGAGAGTTAAAGGAAGTGTGTGATTTCCCAGATGAGATGAGTTGGTATATGACCCAATGCATTCAGTAGGGGAGACTACACTGACTTACAGAAAGAAACTGTGGGAAACCTAGCATCTACTGATGTCTTTATGTCAGCATGCACAAATACTGTGTTGTGCCCTACTCTTTAAATGATGCAGATGTTTTCTGTATAGGTCACAAATGTGTGTTCTATTTTCAATATTATTCATAATGTTCTAGTGTTTCTGCTCCCTCATCTATTGCACCTTATAATTTGCTGGAAACAATATTGCTGAAGGAAGTTGTACAGTGGTTTTCTTCGGTTAGTAAAAACCTAAGGTTCATCAGATGCTTAGAATCCAGTTATATTTTTCAACACAAAATTTTAGCACAGAAATAATCATTGAAAGATTTATATTACTAACTGATCTTCTGACTATGTAAAAAACATGCATTGGCATTTCAGTCAACAGAAATAAAAATAACAAAGCCGATTGCTAAATCTGGCCTGTAATGCACAACCTCTTAGCTCCATTTATATTTAATAACAGACAACAAGGTGAAAAAATCTTCACAGGAGGTCCCTTTCCCACAAGACTGTTAGGCCAAAAGCAGTTCGAAGTGAAAATGGCAAGGGAAAGATAAATCCAAGGAAAAGTTGAATATCTCTATTAGAAATAGCTTTAGGGTTTTTTACACTTTTAAGGATGGTTCCAGTTAGAACTGACTGAATTCAGCCTGCTCTTGTGTCTTCAGAAGTGCTAGCAAAGATTCCTAATTGAGAAAAAAAAGATTTTTGAAATATTTTCTTTTTTGAAAAAAAAAAATTAAAATAGAAAAAAGTATTTTTGTAAAACATTATAAAAATACCATCTATGTGATTATGAAAAATGTGTGTTAAAAATGATTTTTAAAAGACTGAAATGCTGTGTAGTTCTTTGTGTGTTGTTAGCTAGAAAAATATTCTCACTTAAAATGCAACGATTAAACAAATCTGGTTTTAGTTTCTAAAAGATGTTTCTGGTAGACTTTTAATTGCTTCTGATTGCAGGCATTTGAACCTAGTTTAGTAAAAGTCTAGTTTTGAACAGAAAACATAAACAAGAATGTGGTTTTGTTTTTCAAGGAAATTGAAATATCCAAAACTTAGTGTTGAGGAATTCCATTTTTCATTGTGAATATCATGTACACTTTGTATTTTAATTCATTGAGCTTTCATTAGATGACTGTACAATCTTTTCTGCTCGAGGTTTGTCAGTGTCAGGGGGTTTCTGTAGCAGTTGCAGGTCCCCTTTAGACATGGAAAGCAGTCTGTGTTCCTTTAACATACACTGAGCATATGAGCATTAGCTGAACTATCCGTACAGATTAGTTACTAAATTCAGTATTATAATAGGTGGATGGTTCCTTGCTTTTCAAGTCATGCTGCAGCCATCGGGTCTGAGGAATCGGCATTTTGTAGCTTCCATTTATCTTTTGTTCCGACCAGAGGAGCGGAGCCGGGTCACGGGATGCCTCTCTGGTGTGCCGACACCATGTACTGCTCTGCAGGACGTGTCCATTTCCACCCTAGGTTAAACAGGAAGGAGGTTGGACTTTTCAGTGGACATTTTTGATCTTGTAATGTGTGTTAAATGTAAAAGGCCAGTTCCCAGCAACTATGAATTGACAAGTGAGGATATTGGATTTAATTTCTGGCTTTGTGGGATGTTAGATATGTCACTTATATTCTCTACTGCTTAGGTCCTCCTCTGTCAGATGGTTTTAATGATTCTAGCTCTGCTTCCCAGGAGTCTTGTGGGTGAGTTTTAATTAATATCTTTAAGTGTTCTGAGCTCCTTATCTATGCACTGTAATATCAATATGAAATATTAGATTTGAGAAACAATGAATATCCGAAAGGGTAATAATAGCAAGATTAGTGTATAATAGTGTATAGAATTTTATGTCTTCTGTTAGTAGCTTACATGTCAAATAATATGGTTTTATACCCATACCTGCCTAGAGGAAGAGAGTTTTTGACTGAAGATTTTTTCCTACTCTATTTTTATGTATCATGTCTAAACCAGTTCTGAGAAAAAGCGTCTGTTCCTTTCAGAGATCTCAATAGTCGTCAGAGATTTTCTTTTTAATAAGTAACATATTATTCATCACTGAGGTGGTGACCAAAAAAAAAGTCCAACTCCCACACAGGCAAATTTCATGAAAAGTGAATTTCATGCTTCTCACAAAACCTCACGTCAATTAAGACCTTCTTACTACTTTCTCAGGCAAGGGTGTTCAGTATAGTTCTCACTGCTTCCAGATTTAAAATGTAACTAATTGTGCAGTTTCCCTTGGATTTGCAGTTTGAGACTGACTCACATCCAGATTGGCCAAGAGTCATTGTCATCCAATGGCCACCCAATGGAGTGCTGAAGATATTTTCATTGCTGTGGTCTTGGCCTTCAGATTTCAGAGCAGTACCTGTCACTCTTGTGTTAAATCCTCACTCCTAATAGTCTTTCAACAGCAGTGCTAGCGTTACAGGCGGCACAGAAAGAAAACCAACATTGTCATGCTTTAAATAAAGCTTTCCTGTGGGAGGAACACTGGTGGATGGGTACTGAAAGACTTCTGCCTCCATTGTTGGTCTTTGGTTGAAAAACAAGGCTTCCAGCACTTTTACATGGAAATGGCCATCCATAAATTGCCAGCAGTGAGTGCTGGTGCTCCCCATACACGGCAGGACTCTCAACAGAGCCTCTGCAAAACCTGCATGTGCCAACCAAAGCACTTCTTAATCTAGGCCATCCCTATTCAGGGGGTTATCTCAAGGGCTAGAGTACTTTTCTGAACACTGTCAGGATTTATTTTCATTCACTTATATTCCAGAATATAGATGCTTGAACATTTCCCCTTCTTACAAAACTGTATGAGTCTGTATTTTGATTCAAAACACATGAAATAAATATAAAGTCTTTGTAGCAGTACCTGGAATCCATGTTTCTCCCATCCTCAACCACCGTTGATGTTTCTCTGGCATCATGAAGCTTTTATCAGCCCATTTATAATGAAGTCTTTTCAACAGGAGAGCTCAGGAATGTTCCTGTTCCCTGGCAGTTGCCTGAACATATACAACCCTCTGCTTAGCAGAATTTGAAGAAAACTGAGCTTGAATCTGCTCTGGCGGTAGCTGAGGACCCCTAAGTGCTCACATCCCCTAGGTTGTTGGCACCACTTCTTGGAGCTGTAGGAAGAAAACTGTGATGCTGACGTGTAGGTGAGTTCAGAGAACAGCCCCAGCTCAACACACTCAGGTGCAACAAGCAGCAGCACATCTACTCGGTGGATATTGATGAGATGTAAGCATCAAATCTGTTGTGAATCAGAGCACTTCTGGACTCTTCAAGCAGCAGAACTTAAGACACCTGAGGAAATGTAAAAATTTTAATTACTTTAGGTGTCTTTAGGTCTTTAGGCTTCTTCAGGGTCAGGCAAGGGCAGAAATAATTGGGGTTTTGTTTGGTTTTTGGTTGGTTTTTTTTAATGACTACTGTCTTAAGCATGCTTTCTGGCCCAGATATCAATGAGGTTTGGGGACTTAGACATAAATTAAAAAACTAGAGAATTAATACAGTGAGCTCAGTATTTGCCAGCATCATTTCACTTTCATCCATTGTTAACTACCTTATGATTAGTCTTTTGAATTTTTATATCAGATTTTAAGTAATATTTACTCATTTACTTTTGCTTCCTATACAATATACATAGTTATATATGTAATGCATAATTACTATAAATTATATATGTTTATAATTATTCTTGCTGTTGACCTTTTTACACTTAAAATATTTTACCCTCACTACATCTAGTCCCTTATTTGTTTTTCCCTGTTAACGATGGAAAATGCAAGGCATCATTTATTTTAACTTGTTTTCAACAAGAACATCATCTTGCATCAAACTTTCAGTGCATATTGATAATTTCCTTGTTTGTTTTTAATTAATATTATCCGTCATTCAGCATATGACACTCAAAGTAAATGTTAAACCTCTGGCATAAAAAAATCCAACTGGCACTCTATGTGCCGCAATAAAATGGTACGCAACAGTTGATGTTGCGCAGGAAAAGGAACACTTTGCTGAGAAAATGGAGCATGATGATCAACTATCCTGACATTGCAAGCCACTTGAGAGTCACCAGGCTTATAACACTGACCTCAGAGAGACGAAGAGAAAATATCTCCAATGTGCTTGTGAGGACAGAAACATCATCCATGGGTATCCAGTTCCAGGCAAACCTGGTGCCCTTCTCCATCCTCCCCCAGTGAAGGACCGGGTTGCCCTACAGCTTCATCATGGCAGATTCTTCCCCATAATAAACCAGAGTGCAGGACCCAGGCTGTCATTGTTCAAGAGCTGCAGATCAGTAACGAGCTATACTTTGGCCTCTCCTGAAACAGATGTCAGTTATTTTAATAGAACTTTATTTTTATCAGGAATCCAGCAGTATGATCTGTCACTCTTATTAGCTTATGTAACTACATATTAGAAAGTCATAGAATTATAGAATCATGGAATCATAGAATCATCATAAAATGGTTTGGGTTGGGAGGGACCTCAAAGATCATCTAGTTCCAACCCTCCTGCCATGGGCAGGGACACCCTCTACTAGACCAGGTTGCTCAAAACCCCATCCAACCTGGCCTTGAACACTTCCAGGGATGGGGCATCCACAGCTTCTCTGGGCAACCTGTTCCAGTGCCTCACCACCTTCATCACGCAAAATTTCTTCCTGATGTCTCATCTAAATCTTCTCTTCTTCAGCTTAAAGGCATTACCCCTTGTCCTATCACTACATGCCCTTGTAAACAGTCCCTCTGCAGCTTTTCTGTAGGCCCCCATTAGGTACTGGCAGGCTGCTATAAGATCTCTCTGGAGCCTTCTGTTCTCCGGGCTGAACAAGCCCAACTCTCTCAGCCTGTCCTCATAGGAGAGGTGCTCCAGCCTTCTGATCATCTTTGTGGCCTTCTCTGGTCTCTCCAATAGGTCCATGTCTTTCTTGTACTGGGGATCCCAGAGCTGGATGCAGTACTCCAGGTGGGGTCTCAATGATTATTATTACTATCATGATCTATCATTATAATAGGTTATAAGTTAATGGTGAAGAGTATCTATCATGAAAGTGTACAAGAAGGACCTAGGAAATACAGAGCTATTGTATGGCTAATCCAGACTGACTTTGTGTCTTGATTTTGTTGCATACCACACTTCTCCATTTTTCAAAAACAGATGTAAATATCTGTAGAAAATAATAAAAGCACACCTTGCCAAACACACTCACCAGGATTACAGGTTGTTGAGATCCTGTACTGCAGTGGACAGGACATTCGCAGTGCTATAAACACCCTGCCCTGGCAGGGTCCATAAGAGAGGCCTTATCCCCATGACTGCCCCTGCCTCAGCAGTGAGCACGTCTCCTTGCAACGTGTGATCAGTCTAAGAACCAGTTTACATCAAGCTCACTAATCTCTTGTAGTAAGTGTCACCAGTTACCACAAACAATAGTGTTTGATTGAGATTTCTTCTCTTTTGAAGGAATCAAATTGCAGTTTTGTCTTCCATGAAACAAGGCTCACTGGTTTGTGATTAAGATACATTATACATCATAATTCGTTTCCTTGTTTATATGCCTATATATATGATGTGCTCAGCCAACATTCTGATAAACAGATTGCTTTCAAGAAAAGTCTCTCATGCTTTGAGGTGATAGTTTCTTACATTGTTTTCTGGCAGCTGGAATTACCAATACCTCTTGCATAAAGTTTAATAAGATTCACTTCCATACTATTAATGACTAGCAGGTAACACTTGCTTAGAGGGAAATCTTATTTCCATGCAAATAGTTCTTTCACCTTTTCTGTGCAAGCATACCTCAAGAAAGAGAAGATTCTTGACGATGTACAGTTACAAAATGGAGATCTAATGATGTGAAATAGGATTACAACAGGCTATTTTTTGTTTTTGTTACAGCTGACCATGACTCAGAGAAAAATATTTTTGCGTATCTTACAATTCATGTAAGATGATACAGTAACACTTTAGGGTTCTGCTGTGGTATAGACACCAACCATTTTCAAACCATTCTTCATTTCATAAATAAGTAAAAGAATGACCTTATAAAACCTTTTATTCTAGGAATAAATAGGCAGGGAATTTAAACTAGATGGTCTTTGAAGGTTCCTTCCAACCCAAACCGTTCTATAATTCTATGATGCTCTGAGTCTATGAATGGAAGGTTATTTTTATACTAAGGTAATAAACATCTTTATACAAAAACACAAAAACTCCACCCATCCAAAACATACACTCAAAAAAGTATATAAAATATAAATTCCAGGAGGGATTTATACACCTAACTTTATCTCAGTTCATATGAAACTGAGAAAGAAGTAGTATATTTCAATGTATTAAAATATATTCTTTGTCCCCCACTGAAACTGACACAGATTTCCCATATCAAATAAAATATCACAATTCAGCTATCAATAATGCTGCCTCCATTTGCTCTTTGATTTTTTAATATACCTTCCACTTACAGTGTAAACACCAGCAGCATGCTGCATGTATAAAAGCAATTAGTTATGAATAATGTAATCATGGTTTTTAGAATATTTTAAATTTCCTTATTCCAAATTACGGGACAGAGGCTGGAGAGGTAGAAAGCATCACGGTTCCTTCCCCAGCTGACTATGCATTAAAAAGCTGAATCCCATTATATGTCTACAACTCCATTTTATATTTGTGATACCAGGAAGACATATATCCTGATCATTATTTCAAGTATATATATAAAGTGTTGTGTTCTTTAGAATTGGACTCTTCTCTCTGTAATTTGTTGCCTTGCCCCAGAAAAAAACAACATATGGTATAAGATTGCTAGGAAAAGGAGCTGAAATTTTACATCAACCCCTTGATACCTGTAATTTTTAAGGTAAGACTAATACAAACTTATTTCAAGCTTTGTAAGAGATGGATTAGATCAAAAATTCTGAATCTGTGGAAGATATGCCAAAAGTCTAACCGATCACTCCTGGTCATGAAGTGCATATAGTATAAATTCATAATTTGCCCATGATATGCTCAGCTCACCGGTGCATAACTGCAGTTTCACACAGGTATAATTCCTGTGAAGCCTTTGGTGTTAAATTAGCATAAAACTGGAGTACCAAAGTTTTGATTGCAATAATGTATTGAGAGAGGGTGAAAAAAAAGATGGTATGAGTGCTTGGAAGCCTCCTGTGGCAAGGAAACTGTTGGAAAGAAAACTAATCAGACACAGTCGGAAACAGTTGGTTTTGATAGACTGTAAACAGTAAAAGTCATGATTTCTCTCTAAGTCATCTGACACCTTCATTACTGCAGTTGCTTATTTAATCCCCCTCACATCAAGAAGCAAATGCAGCTTTATTAGGCAGCCCATGCAAGCTTGTATTTTTCTCTGTATTCTTCACCAGTACTTACCAATTAACACTGTGCAGCAACAACCTGCTTTTGTAGCAGCTGCTGAGCTAAAAATGTATTCAGATAGTAGAATAGTATTCAGAACTGTCATACTCTTTCTAGGAAATGATCAAGTGAAGTCACTATTATAAAATATATTTTGAGCTACAGCTATATGATACCTGAAGGGTAAATATTTATCTGAAAAGTTTCGATATCTGTCCCACTTAATGATCATTAAATTCTATGTTTCATTCTGTAAGTTCCCAGTCCTACTTTACAGAAGTTCAACTAGGTAAATAGCTCAGGTTTGGCCCACAGACATCTTAGAAAATATTTAATTTTAAATCTTGGCTTTTTATGCCACATTGGTTAACTTATCTGCAGAATCTTGGTAGCAGAGCTGCTGCAACCAGAACAGCCTGAGGAAGTAGGAGAAGCCCGGTTTGTAAGGAGAAACAATCACTTTTAATAGACCAACTGTTACACTTTAAATGGGAAAGCATTCAGACTCAAGCTTTTCTTAAAGGATGAACCAGAAATAGCTAAACTTTTTGAGACCATGTAAGTGCATTTTGTGAGAATATAAAATTCCTGGATTCTGGCCACAGAGATTTGACAATTTTCAAAGACATCATGTCCAGAGTTTTTATAACAGCTGTGGATGTGGATTTATTTAGCCAAATTTCTATAGCACATGTTTATTTCCTTTCCAGCATTGAGCCAGATGTACAGTGGAAGGCTTGGAGGGATTTTTTTCTATTACTTGGTTGATGGAAACTTTTTTGTCTTTCCTCTTCCAGTATGATGGTGCAGGTAAGAACACTTTCGTATTACATACAAAATACTGGTGAAATGTGAATAAATTACTGTAGTTAGCAAGAATGGTTGATGTATTCAATTTTCAAAGGAAAATATCATCAATGCATTTTAGTATCATCATATATTTTAACTTTTTAAACAGATTTTCACTGAGAATATTATAAAATTCCTTCAGATTATATGTTGTAAAAGAAAATGAATGTATCTTCTTTGCTTTGTTAATTCTCCTTCTTTCTAGGCAGAGTGAAGCAAAAATAGATATATTCTCTACAGAACTGAAATGTGTTCCTTAATCTGTCTTTGCCCTATGTAAAAATCATTGACCCACACTTTGAGACTAATGGGGAGGTCTCAGATGGAGCTAAAGGCTTAAATTGAGGCTTCAGAAAATGAAAGTCAACCTTCCAGTTTTCTCTGAACACAATTTTAAATGTAAGAAATATAGAGCAGGTTGTAAAATGCAAAAGCTGAATCACATGCTGCTCCTTTTTTTTTTTTTTTTTTTTTTTTCATTTTCCACATTCCAGATAAACTTTAAAAAAACCCTTCTTGCACTGGAGTTTTAGTAGAAGAATTCATCCAGTAAAAGCTGTTTCTGCAAAAAAATTATCCTGGAGTAGATAATGTTATATGTGCAAACTGAGTTGTAGTAATTTCTTCTGTACCTTGAAAGAGTACAACTCTTGTACTTTATGATCTCAGAGACAAGCAGCCCTTGTGATCCGACTCAGTCTTCGTTAAACTCTTGTAATGCATGCTAATGCAATGTTCCTAAGGGAACGTCATGGTGATATTTATCCTTGGCCCGCCTGCTAAGAAAATCCCTGCCAAGCAGTAGAGGAAGCATCTGTATGTGTGGTTGAGAGGCATTTTTATGCTAGCAGATATTGGAGGGCTCTGAAAAAATTCAGATTTGATAGGAATTGAATTTGAGAGAAACACCTGAGGAAAGGGCATTTGGATTTTTTTTTTCTTTAGTTTGGGGGGTTAACTTGACATTTAAAGTACTAAAACCATCTGTAAAAACGTGCCTTGTCCAGGCGTGCCATTATAACAAGTTGCACTCTTCCAGATTGGATGACATAACCCGTTAATTGTGATCCTAATATATTTCTCAGGTGCTTGCTGCAATCAGACCTACCTTTTTAACAGTCCTCATTGCTCATTAATTACATTTTCTCTCTTAATTTCTCAATTTCTTTCCTATTCCTTGAGGAGTATGGAAACCAGTACAACTAATCACCTCTGAATTATGCATGTGAATCATCCTAGAAACACGTGGTTGGGATCTTTCTCTAGGTCAAGAGGCCATTTTAGATACAGAATAATTTCTCATCTTGTGGTAGGGACTTATTGTGAACTTCAGTACAGCCAGAGGCTGTGTGTAACAACTAGCTCTTAGGCAGGAATTTTCATTCTAAACTAATTAACTTGTCCTAAATCCTAAACTACTGTAAATGAGAAATAATTTGAGATGACTGTCTCACCTGATAATTCTTTTCTTTCTTATTAAATGTATTGAAACTCTCTGAGAAGTCTATCAAATGGACTTCAATTAACCTAACACCCTGACTGCCGTGATTAAATAGTATTTGGATATTATCTTTCTTGTACCATATCATATTATGACATAAGTTTCAAGTTTAGAGGTGTTACTTGGCACAGTGTATTATTTATATAAGCTGTGATTGCCATGGAGTTGTGATATGTAAGTGGGAATACAATGAGGAGCAGAATGTGTGTCTAAAACTGCTGTTTAATATACTAATTCAATACAATTGTTTAGCAAACGATTCGTAAATAGCACTTTACAGAAGACTCTCAGCATATCAAAATGGCACATTTGAATCCTGATCGGCAGTATTTTTTTGTTGTTTTCAACGGGCTTCAGTTCAGGTTTTCTTCTTATATGGGCCTTTCTTTGGCTTACCCATAAAATCAGTGGTCTATTCCATCTTCATATCTATTCCCTTTTCCTAAGTGTCAGGGTATTTTGGGGGGTTCACAAAAACAATATCATATGTGATCAGGATACATATTCAGTTTTTGTAGATCTATAGAGCCAGTCATATATTCTCTGTTTATCAACAACTAACTATGGTCTTATGAAGTCTACAGACAATCCAGACCTCGATCGTTGCATTCCTCCCTGTGGAACCCAAAGGCAAAAAAACGAGGAAAAATTGTACATCTCTGTATAAGGAATTTTCTAAAGAGTAATGGAAGGTGAACTTCAATGCTATAGTGACCCACTTCAAAGATGTAGTGAACCTGAAGGTAGCAAGAGACAAACCTTAGATTAACTGTATTTATGCTTTATGCTGCAGCATTTTCATCTGATTGCCATTTCCACTGGAAGTTCAAGACCTGCCAAGAATTAGAAAACTAGCACTGTATGCAAGTGCATGTGTGATTATATATGCATGTATTTTTATGTATACTGAGTTAACAAACATTCAGCAAAGCACATTTTTCCAATGGCATTTGAATTATCATACAACACTGAAAATGGAAATATGTGTTCCATTTTTCTATCTAAAATCGTAGAGTTCCTTAGTTTTGAGTGATATTTTTATATGTATGAGATTTCACTTTCTCTGGAAGTATTTTGTGACACAAAACATTGATTATTCTCTACATCTCTGTATTTTCTGATAGTTTTAGAAAAGTAAAATCAATGCAGCTGCAATACTGACAATCATCTAAGTTTCTCTGTATGTGTAAATCTACACAAGAAAACAGCCAAAATGAAACGCAGTTAGAAGTTGCCAAATAACAGACATCCATAATGAAAAGCTTTACTATTTGCTGATATATCATTCTGGTATATATTGAATTGGAATATAACACTCAGATTCCTTGGATGGTCAAGACCTAGTCCTTGCTATCATGGGAAAACCATATCAAATTACCAAATTCATAAATGTACTAAATTTATGAAGTGCTGGTTTAATACTAGGCTTGGTGACTTAATATTTGTATCATTTACTTAAAAATATTGTTTGAATGAAATTCTTTAATCAATACATTTCTGAAAAGCTGTAATAGAAGAAACAGGTCAAAAAGAAATAAATACTATTAATAAATTTTTCCTATAAGTTATGTCACATCTAGGTAATTACTGAAAGAGGTTTGCAGTGTGTATCTAGAGTATTTAAGCATTAAAAAATAGAAGCTTTTTTGCAACATTTGAGCTGAAAATCTCAGGAAATTAGACCTGGCTTCTGTTTCTGAAGATGATAATGTAGAAATTGGAAAAAATATCTAACTGTTTAATAATTCTTAAATTAAGTATAAAATTTGATTTTAAAATTACTAAGGACTTGGATTGCTCTTATTTTTTCAGCAGCAGATTCTCCCACAATGAAACATACTCTCTTTCTTGTAGTGTCACAATTGTACTGTGATTTTATGCAGATGAGTTACAAGATGCTCTTTTTTCAAATTCCTTTGTTTATGTCCAGTAATACAAAGAAGCCTAAAATAATAGTAGGTGCTCAGGGAAATCCACAGTATAAAGAAGTCCTCAACTGGTGCAGAGCTAGCTAAAAAGAAAACTCTTTAAGCTGTATGTATGTTGTGGGCTGAATTTGGAAGACTGTTTTCTGAGCCTGCCAGAGCTCCTCTATGGATGCACAGCTCTTACAACCAAACACCCTAGATTACAGCAGCCTAAATTCTGCTTTAAATTTTACCAGAGCCAGTGTAGAAGTCCTTGAAACCTTAATCTTTTCCACTGTGGTCTACCGCCGCAGCTACAGAGTAAAGCTGTGGCAGGAGAGGTTCTTCTCCATTGATATATTTACATTTCAATAGAAAATAATTTAATTATCTGTATACATTATAATTATGTAGCATGCTGTTTTTACACTGAAGTTTATCATTCAGCAAACATGAAATAAATATAAAAGATGGTACGTCTTCCAAGCAGAATTTCTGATAGATTTCTCTCAGGTAATTGTGAAGTGGTAATGTAATTAGAAATATAAAATAGAAAATTTATATGGATTAGTCCTTATTACAGAGATAAATTGTCTATTGGCTATGCACTTACTTATTAATCAGATCCTGCAAACATATTTATAAAGAATAGCCAAGAAAAAGTCCCATTGAAATGTCATTCTGACTTTACCAGGTGAAGTTCTGTTTGTTCCATCCCTGAAAAGCAACCTAATTATCTCATATATTATTCCACAACCCTTCAGAATATTGTAAATGTGCAAAAGCTATTCAACTGGGCTAAGGCCAGGGAAATGAAATTTTGAATTAGTCATTCTTTGGAAAAACAAATTTCAACGGAACCTGAAAGTTAGAGAACATGCAATGCCCAGTTAAATTTGATCTTTACAGAATCAAGCCCCTTCTCTATGAAAGAAGGGTACATTAAGCACTTGTATTCTCACCTGTACTGAGCAGAGAATGAATCATAAATCAAAGAGCAATGACCCAAGTAGTCCACTCAGCTTGATTTCTTTATTCCTGCACAGTAGTAGACTAATGATCCAGAAGATAATCCCTGTTGTAATCCTTTAACTATGGATGAAAAGAGACCCTCAGTCCTTCATTGTCATCGGTACTACACTTTAGCAAAATATTTTAATACACATGACATAAATACACAAGTGAATGCTTGCATGGCTCTCCTCCTTCTTCCTTTTGAAGAATTATTAATGGTGGGAGGCCAGTGTGTAACCTGGACCACTCATGACTCACAGAGCAAGTCAAAGGACAGATAGCTCTTTTTATTCTAATCTCCTTGATAACCTGATAGGGTTTTTCTGTGAATTGACCTTCATTCCCCCTTCCTTAAACTGGCAGAAGTCAGCAAAGGGCATGGGATGCTGCTGCCGTCACCCAGCTGCCCAGTATTGTGGCTGATGGCAGAGCAGCATGAGGAGTGCATTTGTCATCTCCCTTGGCTGCAGGATTAAGGGAATGGGATTAAAAAATACATACTATAGACATGTAAAAGGATGCATTCAGAAATCTAGGTGAAACTACCTAATAACCTGGGCATCTCCCAGTTTGAGAATCCAGTTTTCTACTGCATACATTTTAGGTTGGATTGAGTGGCTCCCCCTCCACCCACCCAAAAAAAAAGGTTTTGTATTTCAAGTGCTTGATGATTCTGCTTTCTCAGCTTTTGGAAACTCGGAAATGTTTGAGAAGTAGCAAAAACAAAACCCAGACTGAAAAATCAGCTCTTCCAAGGCCCTCAAAACAGAAGCCCTCAAAATTATTAGTCACTTTTCCAAAATGACTGCAATAAAAAAGAGACATACAGACTAATTTAGTAATTTCGAAGGTGAAGCTGCATCTGGTAAACCGTAATTTAGGAGTGTTAAACTCACTCTGGAACATAACCCCACTGGGCATGGGGCTCCAGCACAGTCTCAGAAATGGAGAGTCATTTACAAGATGAGACAAGACAGACTTTTTTCTTTAGTCCAACAAAACAAAGGCTGGGAGGGAAATGCAGTCTATAAATATATCTAGGAATACAACTCCCTGAGAAGAGTAATGGTACTCTTAGGCTGAGGATATTAGGATGGTAACAAATGGTTGGTAAGGTATCTGTCAAACATTTAGCCTGCCGGTGAAAAGAAGGTTCCCAACGGGTACAGCCACTAGATCCAGAAGCTGCTGTGTAGCAGCAGAATTAAGGACAAACAACCCAGCTGTGCTCCTGGTGGGGTTTGTTAAGTTAATGAATGGACTTGCACAAAGTGAGGTCCTCTGACAGCAAGAAAGGACTCTTTCTTCTTTCTCAGAGCAAGAGTCTTAAATCTACAGGGAACAAAAAGACATCTATAAACTAGGTTTAGCATCAGGTACTTTTTTGAAGACACAGTCTTCACCTGCTCTATCTCAACATTTGCCAGTTTCTTCTTCTTCCATACTACATGCTTCACTTTTCAAGACCGGAGCTCTGGCACCAGCTTTGTAATGCCAAGCGCAATGCACTGCTCTGGAATGAATCACCAGACGGGACTGAAACCATTGGCACCAAATCTAAAATTTTTCAAATTTGCCTTGCTTTTTAAACAAGATTCGGTCTTTCTGCATAAATTATATATCCCTAGCTTTGTCATGAGGAATCTTCCTAGAATACAGCAGTTTGCTTTCTATACTCCCTAATAAGAGGCAAAATTGCTTGCTTAAAACAGTGTGCAGATGTTCTGGCCGTGATTAAGGGAAGAGGGATGGGCTGAAAGACAAAGATGAAGAGCTGCATTCGAATAGCAACAAATGGTGATAAGGCAACTGTCAAACACACTCGTGACCACTTCTAGTAAAAAGCAGTTCAATAGTATATAAAATAAGCAAACAACTAGAAGATACCCTGACTCCATATAAATGATTTCTTCTCTAACAAAAAGCTGATGTGCAAGAACTTGATATCCCCTGCTATTTCACCAAGTGGCAACACTGTCCAGTAATTTTACAAGCAAAACTGGAGATCGTTCTTTGTCCTACCTCGTCAGTGGCCTGGCTATTTCATACGCTACTGGCAAAAATTGCTGCTCCGTGTACATTTCCTAGGCAGAAAGGTCTTCACTGACCCATTTCATCTAGCAGTAGGAGACAGTGACTGTTTTTAGCTTCTCTTTTGCTTTCTCCCCATGCCGAAAACAGGATATATGTTGGATAAGAGCAAATTCTGATGTGACAACTATTAAGTAATAGAATCAACATGTTAAAAGCATTTATATCTCATGTTTGGAAATAACCTATGTTTTTCGATGCTGTGATCTCATTGAAATGTGAAATAGGGTTCTAAATGTCCAGACCAGTTCCAGAAAAGATTCAGAAAGTGGATCTTATTCACTAACCTTATGTACACTCTTTTAAGCATATTTATCCTATGCAAAACTCTATCTAGTATTAAATAATTCACTCAGTGGGGAAGGACAAGAACTTTTTTCTCCTTTTTTTCCCTCATTATTGAAATAACCCCTATTCTTTCCTGAATTCATTCTCACCGTGACAATGTTGATATTTAGATAAATTATCTTTTTCACTGTACTATTATGATTTATGTCACTTTCAGCTTAATCTTTGAATAATCATTCATATTTCTATTTAAAAATGTTGATCAATTAAATTATTGAAAATACTTATCCTCACAAGGGAAAGTTATTTTTTTCCCTCCCTACTAAGAGGTCTGTATGTATCTGTGTATAAAACTGAAGTAAAACTTTTCCTGTTTGTTTACTTCAAAAGCAGAAGATGCATCAAATTATTCTTCGGACTTTTAAAGACTGATGTACAAGACTGGTGTCTAGGTTCCTACCTCCATCCTAAACCAGCTGGTCAACCTCGCAAGCGATTTATCTGTGACTGTTCCAAAGCAGAAAGGAGAAAAGCTGAGAATATTTTAGTTTCCCAAGCCAGCACGAGCCCCTGGAGGCCACACATTCTGTTTGATGCTTCCAAGGAAAGGTCAGCCTTCTGTACCAGCCACAAACCAAACGAGAAATGGAGTTCCCCCTCTCATTCTCCTAATTAATGCAGCACATTGATTCCACTCTTATGTCATTTTGCAGATGGGTTGTAAGATTGGTGACATATGTCAAGAGTCATTGACAGAGTGAAAATTTGTCTCATTCCATGAAATGTTGCAATTTTCACTTCAATTTTATCACTTAACCTTACCATAACCACTTGCCAGTGGAGTTGAGGTGAACAATGCTACATCTTCTACAATTAACTAGTCTCAATGTATTAATTGGGCCTTAGATCTCCTATACAATGTCAAAAGTTGCTATGTCAACTTAAAAGCCATTCTTTGATACAAATAGCCATTCTTTGACACAAATATCAAGTCAGGTATACTATTCTGGAGGTTAGTATCTCTCCTTTCAGTGCTGAGTTTTGCTAAAATGTACATAAAATTTAGCATGCCTTTTAGACTGTCTCTATTTGCTAACCCTCTGAGAAAGCTATCACAGTATTATTTTAGATATTACAATGAGGGTGTTAATTTTATATTTTATAATATTATATGATATATGATTTTCTAATAAGTATCCTTTTTTTCTGTAACCTGCTCCATCTCCATTATAACAGAGAAAATACATGTTCTAATGTTCTGCAGTTTTCTATGGAGAACAAACTATTGGGGAGATTAAACTTTAGACATGGAAGACAAGGTCTTCCATCAGATGCCTGACTGGTAGGCTGGAAATAAATTTTAAAAAGCCAAATTGGGGGAATTGGGGGTGGGGGGAGAGATTCTGGAACTGTGGAGTTAAAAGTTTGACCACTTCAATTTTCGTTACTTTAAATTGAGTAAATGAACAAAAAATCTGTGTATGAAGAGCACATGCAGCTTTGCTTCTGGTTAATATTTTTTCACTTATTTTTTTGGAACAAATTTCAAACTACACTGAAGAAAATTTCCAATTAAGTACTACAGCATCACTCTGTAAGTATCCTTCAAGTATTTCCAAAGCCATTTTTGCACTCAAATTTTCATAATAAGACAGGAATTGAGAGTGGGCCACCATTCGAAGACCACTTTTCAAGAGAAGACTTCAAAATTATGTCTAACTTTTGTGAACAACTCATTGGCTTAGGCTAAAATAAATTCTGTCAGGCTAGATAGAAATAACAATAGTAGCATCTGATTTGTGCAAACTGGTTTTCTTTCGACATGCAGTTGCCAATATTCAAGAAAATTGCAAATCAGAAGGCTACATTTTATGAGAACTACTCTTCATAAATCTCAAATTTTATCATGTTTGAAGCTTCCTTCTAAATGAGAACAGTAAACTTGTAAGTGAAACATGTAAATTAGTCTTATCGCTGTCTATGTGTGCATATGTATGATGTATAAATATACTTGAAATTCCAAATTGAACTTGTAAGTGGGTCTGATAAGTTTTTCTACTTCGAATTTCAATTCTTTCTAGGAAGTGGGAGGGGAGTCATGGGAGTGTCAGGGCTGGTATCATGCATAAATATGTGTTTCATATATTGTGCATGCAGTATCGCACATTTTTCTTACTGCAATGGAACTATCAGTCCTTACAGTAAATAATTCCTTAGAAAATAATCCCATTTGTTAAATTTACAATTTTAATAAAATACAATCAGATTCTGTTTCACAGCAACAGTGAATCAGTTGCAAATTTCTAGTTCCACAGTAAGCTACGAAGATATAAAGCTAAAGAAATGGAGGCTTGCTTGCTTGCCTTTCTCATGTAATTTAGTATACCTCCGTTAAAAAATAGTATCTTCCTCTATTACTATAGTAGAGACAGCATCTACTGGGATCTCTTCTGTTCCAGGTACCTGTCCACTGGTTCAAACTAGTAATAGTTTGCTGTGATAATAAAATGATTTATTGTCTGCATATTCTGTAAATTACATTCAAAATAGGAAAGTGTCTTCAGATCTATTTTATATATAAGGAATAGTTTCATCATCAAAGCTACAGACAGTGAAATGTAGAATAACCAGTGACTTTAGGCATTAAACATATCAAGGCATAACATTCTCTGCGTGCTTTGTCAGCTCCAGAGCATCCAAAACACAACTGAAAATAAAGGATAGATTTCTGGTCTGGTGAAATATTAAAAATGTGATCAGGAAGGAAAGATGCTGTCGGAGGTCAAATAATTTTTAATGCTTTTTCATTTTCTCTAGTTGCTTGGTAAGCTGCTAGAAAAGCATTCCCTTTTTCTCGGCAGCAACCTTCTGGGATCTTTGTAATGCAGTTTTACACACTTTGAACATCCTTTTCCTCATATTTTTACACTTGATTATAAAGCTATCTGGAAATGTATCCCTATTATCATACAGGTTTATCTGAAGTTGTACCACATCTAAAATAATTAATTAGTAATGATGGGCTCTTTTCAGTTGCACATTCATTTTCAAATGAATTTATTGAAGTAAAGGATTTACAGCATATGGACTTACAGACTTCTCATGAGTTAAACTGGCATCCATATGTACAGCTTTCGGTAGAGAACTCTAGAGTAATATTTACAATGTAAATATCAACTTTTATTACATAAGAAACAAATATATCACAACTTTCACTTCACAACATATTTGTTCTGGTTTGATGACTGAAGTCATCTCTTTGAAATACTATGTGGAACTCAAAAATAGCTTGTTCTTGTCATAGATTTTACCAGGTGTCCTTCAGAGGTCCTGAAAAACAGAGGAGAAATATGTTTTAAAAGTCATTTTCGTAAGTGGTTGCATCATGAGGTGTGTAAAAGCAGTCAGTGGACAAGAAGTAACACTTGATATAAAAGAAAAGTTGAAGGATTAGGCAAAAATGTTACTGCACGTTGACCTACAGCACAGAACAGCTCCCTTTGAAAACAGCTATATTCTTGAAATGGAGACACAAATTCAGGTTGCTTGATGCATGCTCCATCAGCAACTGGGCACTGCGATAAAATGACCAGTAATAGTCAATATTTAGTAAGCAATTTACCCATAGGGAGATCTGGAACATCTGTACAGACCATAAAAAAGGAAAGGACTGAAAATATTTCCAGGAAGACACTCATGACCTGCTGCATCACTTCTCTCTCTCTCAGTCAGTGTCAGAAGTTTCAGAAGGTGTAAAATCCAGGATATTTTTGAAATAATTTTGTCTAGAAAATATATTTCCTGAATCCCATCAATATTTGCATATTAGACAATCCCTCTGCAGCACATCTTAGATGGGAGTCAAATGCTTTCTTAATGCTTAGGGTTCATGTTGCAGACCCTCTTAGTTTTAGAGGAAACTCCCTTCTAATGAAATAGATGTTAAACAACATGTACAGCTTTTTTTTTTTTTAAATTAAAAGAAATTTCACTGAGTTTATTCTCTGAAGAAATAATAATCTTTGTAATTAAAAAATGAGTCAATTCTAGTTTTATGCTGCAGTTCACACAAGTTGAAACACTCAAGTGACTTAGGTGCATTATTAAGAGTGCCATTTAATTAGAAATTTTCAATAACAGCAATCATGGGATAAAATATTTATTGTTATTAAAATGATTATTTATTCAGACACAATCCCTATAGAAACATGCGGCGTTTCATGGAACATGGCTCTTTCCTAGATGATTCTGCTTTTCTGATAGACCACACTTCATGTATGATTATTCTCATTTTATGGATCAAGTCAAGTCAAGACAGCAAGAGGAAAGAAAATCTGGGCGTACCAATGGGAGGTGGCTCAGCAGCTCATCTACAGAATCATAGTTTTCTGAAAAGGAAGGTTCAAGAAGTTCTGCTTCTTCTCGAAGTTTAGAGGGGTTTAGCTCTTCCTGGCTGTTGTGGATGAGAAACAAGTTTTATTGCCCTCAGAAGAAAAGCATACGGGCAAGCAAAGCCTTCTTCTAACTGTAGCTATTGCATGTTTTGTTACACTGATACCAAAGTGTTATAAAACACATGAAATAGCATGTTTAACGGGTGAAGAGACATGACATTTAAAAGCAGTTGTCTAAATGAATGAATACACAAACAGAATATGAGCTCTACAAAAAACATAAGTTGGCACTTGTCACCTATACTGATTAGGTCTTTCTGGGACTTCTAAGTTTTCATTTTATGTGCTTACTTAAAGCCAAATTTTCAACAAATAGTGAATTTTCTTTATAAAATTGTTGTTCATGTTCCATAGCTCTGTGGATTTTTCTTTAAGAGGCTTTTTTAATAAATAAAACCATTTTAAGAATCTGTGAAAAGCTTTTTAAAATTGCCAGATGCTGTCTCCTCTTTATTCTTTTATTCTAATCTGATTGTAGTGTCTGTTCCAGTCTGGAAGAAAACACTGCCTGTATTTGAAAACCATGTTACAAATTACATTATAAAGTCATTAATGTTCATTGCCTTTTGTTTGTCCTCTCTGTACACATATGTGGGTATAAATCTTTTCTGTCTTAATACCATGCAAGTATGGAAACAATATGTATTTGCTTTCTTGTAGTACCTTCTTTTTCCAGTTAAAACTGAGTTTAAGTATTTCTTCACAGCCATTTGCTTTCGAAAGCGGCTGTAGTTGTCAGTGAAGACAGCATCAGAGTGGCGTTTGACAGGACTGTCCTGGGAACTGGCAATACAACAATTACAAAGAAAAAATTAACAGACGATATCAGTTTAAAAGAAGATACCATTAAATGAGTGAAGCAAGCTTTACAATGTTGGTTAGTTAAATAAAATCAAATTTTCATTTCAGCTTTCATTTCCAGCTGACTTTTCTTCTGTTGAAAAGAAACCATTGCTTCTATTGCTTTTTATGTGTCTTAATAATAAGCACCAAATTCTAAGGATGGGTATTCAGTCTATTTGCGCACACCTTCCACTGATTTCTTTCTCCTGCTCATCTTTGCCATGGCCCATGCAGTTAAGATCCATACTCAATGGCCTTTAGAATCTCTATCCCAGGAATTCTGCAGGACCGAATGGCTGAGTGTGGATTTCATGACTCCCTCCTGTCTGTCCTCATAGCCCGGGTTACTCTTTCATAAACTGACTTTCTGATTTCGATCATCTGCAGAAATATATTTCAGTGCAATGCCTAGGTGCAGACTGGTTTAAGTCACAGTAAGCTCTTAAGGGACCTGGTCACTGTTGACATTGAACTCAGTGAGGACAGAGCCTGCCTCTGGGGAAAGTAAGAGTGAGTATAGCATCACATACATAGCTACAAATGCTTGTTTTAAGGAGGTATCAGGAGACAAAATACCTTGTGAAATCCTAACTTGGAGGCCAATTTTTCTTGCACAACCTTGGGAAGCCTCAGTGGTTTCTGCTTTAAATGATCTGTGTTAGTTTCTAGCATATGAGAAACTGGTACTGCACGTTCTAGAGCAAAGGCAGCATTGACATAAATGCAGGACCTAATTTTCACTCAGCTTTTGAGCATTCATAGGAACTGTCATACTGAGTGAGACCCAAGTACTCTACTGTTCTGTTCCCAAGAGTGCCCAGTAGCTGCTGCTTAGGGATATGAAAATAAGGGAAGTGTATAGTGATCCTTCCTAGCATCCTGCAGCCTTTAGTTTATGAGCATCCTGCAGCCTTTAGTTTATGAGCATCCTGGTCTGGAAGTTGCATCCAGATCTCTCATTTATGGATTTGCCTCACTCTTTTTTGAATCTTTCTATAATGCAGATCTCCCAAATCTATTGCTCTCGCAATATAGCCTACAGTAGGAAAAATATAATTCCTCTTTGGTTTCACTGTAAACTGATCATTTTGTACTTTCATTTAGCATCCCCATTGTTATGTAAGTATTGAGTAATAAATCAGTTTGTATTCACTTTGCCATTCATCTGCCAAGCTAGAAAAATCACTATCAGATAAAAAAATTAGTAAACGGTGTGATAATCATTACAATATTGCCAGTATTTATTATCAGTGCTACGGGCAGTGTCTGTTGCTCTACCCTTCACAGCTGTATCAGGAACAAATAGTAACATATTAATTTAGTAACAAATACCATTAATTTGTTAGATAGGATTTTCAGCTCCCCATTATTACATCAGTTTCTCTATCATTAGCTCTAAATCGGAAAAATGAGAACTTAGATACAGAAGGGTAAAAAATTGCCAATGAAGCCAGCTAGGAAAAAACTCTACCTAATGTAAGTGTCACCTCACCTAACTCGTTTTCTAATAAGCGAATGCAGATATCTCTTCACAGCAAGTTTAGCCAAAAGATGGCTGTAGACACTGGTGAAAATTCCATCAGCATGCCTTGCATTTCTGAAATGGACAATAAATAAACTCTACAATACAACCTGGGTTCATATCATTTTGATAATGTGCATTTTGTAAACATACTGCTTTCCTTAAGTTATCTATTGTACATATTAAATTAAGCTAATTTCATAAAACAACTTTCAGATATTCACAACATACTTTTTAGCCCTTCCGGAGAAGTGAATGAACTCATCATGCCAGAATGGCAATGCAATCAACATTTCTGCACACATTCCTCCTGCTACCAGTATTCAAACAGAGGCTGTGTGGGTTTTTCTGTAATTGAGTCTTCCTTTCCTATTTCTCAACTTGAAAATGTGACCGAGATTCTGGCATAATTCAAGTAGTGCATCATCATTTGTATTTATGATAATAAAGACACTCACCTATCAATAATTCTGGACAGATCAAAATAGAATTTCTCATTTTCAGGTAGTGTGTTCTGCAAAATGTCTGATTCAGACTTTAATGACCCGTGGGCATGGTCGGGTTCACTGGCTCCATCAAATGGCATTCTGTTTCCCAATCTGTTGGAGAAGGAAACCATGAGAAATACTGCTAGCTGAGGATACGCAACACTTCACTGCAGCTTACATTCTGGTTTGTGTCATCTACCTACTTTAATCTGTAAGGCATTTTAAAGCAGTTTGGAAAAAACAAAAATCACTTTCAGCTATAATCCATGCTCAGTGGTAGAGTAATTGACATAACAGATCCTTCTCTCAAATGTATATTTTCTAGATATATGTTGTCATTGCACACAATTTACCGCAGTGAACAGTGCATAACGTATGGCAACTACAGCTCAAGTGACAACCATGAAGCTTTTCATAATAACTGTATTTTATATGAACAATGGATGGAATTACCAGCCTCCACCCATGCAAAGTGAAAACAGTTCCTGTGAGGTACTTACCTACCAATTAAGACTTAAAATGTGCATTGAAATGCGGCCTGAAGCAGTTCTTAGGCCTTCTCTAAAGAAAGCAAATACACCCTCAGGAACTTCAAACTAAATATGAAGTGCAGTCATGTATCTTTATGTGACTTTATTCTCTCATGTTTAAATTCATTTGCTGGTTGCAAGTTAGAAAAGGTTCACGTTTAATATTTTTAAATGTATCATGGCAATTGCTCTGTATAAACCGATTTACAGTTGCTTCACATTTTCATAAACTGCCGTTTCTTATGATGTGTCATATTTTATCAAGGGCAATCTGACTGCATAGCAGTAGTTTGGCATCAGAGGTTTCTTCTAGCAGCTCTTATGTTCTGTGGCAGACAACAGGCTCCCATCGCTACAGTAAACCCCTGCATTTGATGATTTGCAAAATTCACATACTAAAACTAGGACAGGTTGTCCCTGTAATTTTAAAGTCATTATAGCTATTAGTACTGCTTATATATCTGGGGCATGTAAGACTTCTGTCTGGTAAAAAAAATAAAGTTGTTGTGGAAAATAAACCAACTTAAATTACACCTTCTGAAAATTCGTTACTATGCTGTTTTCCTATACCATTTTCCTTTGCTCTTTTTACACTTACCTAAACGTAAAATGTGCCTTTCTGCCATCTGATTTAATTCAGTTAGACAACTAATAACCACTTCAACAATTCAAATTATGCAGCAGTACAAAACTACACATCAGTCCATACAGACCACTTCCCCGTCGTTCATGCTTTAGGAATTCTTAATATGCTCGATTTTGCCTACTTATGTCTCTGCTTTTTAAAAGATATATCTGTCCACCTAGCTGAACTTCAGAGATAAAGGAGCTTTCCCGTAAGAAAAGCAGAGACTGTTTTGATGGACATGCCCATTTGCACACACATCCTCTACGCCATTTACAAACAGGGTGGTCACCGCTAGCCAGCTCGTGGGGTGGCATTGCTGCTGGTGCCTCGGACGGTGCGTGCGTGTCTCGGGGGGGCTTTTAAAGGTCAAGTTCGGCGGGCACCGGCTAGGCTCGGCCCCGCACACTTCACCAAAGCCATCGCGGAGATGCGCGCCCGCCCCTTCCCCAGCAAGCACCCCGTCCGGGAGGGCCGCGCGGTGCGCTTGCTGGAAGAGCACAGCGGAAGACTGGCGCTTCTCTGAGCCCCCTCGACCACCCCGCGGAGGGCAAGCCCAGGCGGGCGCGGAGCGGAGCGCGGAGCGGCGCGGAGCGGAGCNATCTTTAAAGCGGTAAAAAAAAAAAAAGAGTCCCTCCCCGGCTGCCGCGGGCGGGCAGATCCGCTCTCCGCGACCCGACGGCCGGGGCGCCTTCCTTGCAGGTCCGGGAGGGGAGAAGGGGAGCGGGAGGACGGGAACACCCTTCTCACCCGCTGGGAAGCTGCCGCTGCGGCGGAGGGAAAGTTACTCACGGAGCCGCGAGTCCGTCGGTGGGGCTGGCTGGGCGGGCGCGGAGCGGAGCGGAGCGCTGCGCTGCTGGGGGCCTGCGCCCTGCCCCGCTGCGCGGCTGCCGGGCTGCGCGACTGCCGGGGCGGCGGCGGAGGGTGAGGAGGAGGAGGAGGAGAAGGAAGAAGAAGAGGAGAGCTCCGTCCCGCCGCACGCTCTGAGCTGCCCGCCGCGCCGCTGCGTTTTATAGCGTTTACACGTTTCTGCTTCCGAAGAAGCAATCACGTTACTGGGGAGACGTCACCCTTCCCAAGGGGACGGTCGCTTTGTTCAGGACAGTCAGAGACTTATATGTAATTCATGAGCAACCGCGCACCATATCTCCCCTCCCCCCCGCCCCCCGCCATTATTTGATTTATATTAATGAGTTAGTTTTGCGGGCAGCAGGGCCACGTCGGCGGCGTGATTCCACCTCGCAAAGCAGGAGAGCAGGCGGCTGGCGGGGGCTGCGGAGCCACGCCGCACCGCACCCCCCAGCCCGCACCCGGGGCAGCCGGGAGGGGAGGTGGCTGCACCCCCCGGGCCCCTTCGCTCCCGCCCCGAGTGCTTCCCCGCGGAGCCCCCGGCCCCGAGGTTGCACCTGCGCTGGAGTTTTCAAACTGAGCCGGTCCCTCTCTGTCCCCGGCACATACCTGTCCCTACCGGGGACCCCCACCCGGGGCGCCCCGTCGGACGGGCCACCGCTCGCACAAGCCACCCTGGGGTCCCCTCTCGCACAAGCCGCAGCGCCCGACCACGCAGGGGCTGAGCTGCAGGGAGCTGGTCTTAAGAACAAAATCTTTCTGCGGGCTTTAGCTTGATTTTAGCAGGCGTCGGGGTGTTTACCGGTCTTTGCTTTTTCGTTTAAACTGTGTGTGTTGGTGGGAAACGGATCAGCCCCCGCACCCAAAGCGGCGCTTGGTGCATCGAAGCGCTGTAGGTGCTTGTAACCGTTCCGCGGACCCCAGCGCCCGCACCCGCAGCGGCCGGAGGGCATGTTAAACCCCCGGGAGCGGGAAGGCAGTCAGATCTGCCCGCTAATGTGTATCAAGCCCAAACCTCGGGGATGGAGTCACTGCCACGGCAAAGGAAAAGCAGATAGTTTCAAGCCTTCGATTTTCACCTTCAAGTTTTCCCTGCCTCGAAGAGATCTGTGGGCATCAGGGAAAGAAACACGGGGAAAGTGGGCGTGGGACCCGCCGGTGGGGCAGCAGGGCAAGGCTGTTCCTGTAAGCACATCTTTAGTTTCGCACCATGTCTTTCGGTGCCAGCCCTGAAATACCTGCCAAAGATCGTGGCAAGAATTTCAGTTGAAAAGGTCATTATTGTCTTTTTCTTTTCTTTTTTTTTTTTCTTGAGCTTTTTTGTGCCTCTAATCCTCCTACTCAGTAAGTAACGATTGTACAAATCCATACAGACGATTTCACCATTTCTTCTTATTTCTAATAAGTTTCTCTGTTTCATGTTTCACTAAAGGTTAGGCAGGCTCAGTGCCGAAGTTTCTGCGATGCTTAATCACATTTTCTAATTCAGTTACATAAAAATTAAGTGAATTAGATTAAAAATGCCTGGAAATTTGTTTCTCGGATGACAGCTGTGACTAAAACCAGAGTTCCTGCAGTAGTCTAATTTCAGGAAATTTTTCCCTTGTTACTACATAACTAGAGGTCGAAGAAGCAATTCTGCTCTGGAATGGCGAGATGAGCATCAACAGCACTGTATTGCCCTCACCCATCAGAAATATCCCAGCTAGGGCTTACAGGCGTTGTGCTGTATGCACGACTTGGGAAAGTCCAATGGACTGCACCCAAGTGCTGGAAAGAAGAGAGAGGAGGAGAAATCCATCTCCCGGGTGGCGTAAAGACGCGTCGCTGGAGCCCTGCGAAGGCTGCGGAGAGAAAGCGGCTGTCGGGCCGGAGGGTGCGGGCACCCCGCGGCCAGCGCCGCGCCGGGCTCGGGGGGAGCCGGAGTGCCGCGGCAGCCCGCGCCCCCGCTCCCCAGTCCCGCACTCCAGCCCCGCTCCCCGGCCCCGCTCCCCAGCCCCGCTCCCGCCGAGGGCGCCGCTGCGGGAAAAGCCCGTACGCAGCCGGCAGCAGGAACCGGAGAAGAAAGGAAAAGTTTCCTTTCAGCGTGCCTGGGCTACGCAGCCTGGAGAGGGGGGTCTCGCAGGAGTCCTGCGGGCTGCTGCGGTCCCTGGGGGAGCGGGGGGAGGAGGGGAGCCGCTCACTAAATCTAAGGGATATGTGAAAAGCAAGTCTGTTGTTAGTTGCTATGTATGTGCTATATGGGTGGTTGCATGCTGTGAGGAAATGTATATAGACTGCATTGCAAAAAAAAAAAAAAAAAAAAGTGGAGAACCACTGGTAAATCAGTACTTTTTTACCATACCGTACCTTACCATGCGCACTTGTTTACAATACCTGGTAAATCTGGTTTGCTCTAACTTTGTTCCCCTTTTCACAGATTTGACAAGGAAGTAACATGATGCAGGGCTGGCTAAAAATGGCCTCAGAACCTCTCTAGGGGTGATGGCATTACTGAAAAAAAACAACACCTCTCTATAGCCCCTTAAGGATGTGAGCAATCTTTAGTGCATCTAGTCTTACTATCTAGTCTTACCATCTATTTTCCCTATTCTATAGACAAGAACCTGAGTCACTGGGAGATCAAGTGGATTCCCCTTTTTTACTCAGGAAATCTCCAGTGGAGATTTGAATTGACCCCAGATGTTCCAAGCACTTTTCAATTGCATGAACAATTGCCTGCATTTCCCTTCAACACCCTGCTGTACCCACCATCTCCTCCTCTTGAATCAACATAAACTGAAGAAGACATGCTACCTCTCCCTTTCTCCTTAGTCCTTTATCGCATTTCTCAAGAGGATTTTCATTGAGGGAAGTTGTTTTGGAATGACTGAGAAGGGTTTGGGGTGGCAAACCAGATTCTATATTTTCCATCTTTCCTCCCCCCCACCCCCACCCCCACCCCGAAGCTTACATAAAGTATTATTTCCACATTGTTTGGAGGAGTTTTGATAAAAGCAAGGCATTAAAAAGAAAATAATTCTTTATAAACAGACAGATGAAGAAATGTCCCTTTTCTGTAGGAGTCCTAAGTGAGTCCTCTAAGATCTAGGCAGATGGATCCTTTCTGGATGGTAACTCCTATTGTCTTCTACTGACAGAAATTCTACCCTTTCATAAAAATGTCACTTGGAAAAAAAACCCAGTGCTCGGGAGCTTCTCCAGGATAATAATTAGACAGAGGCAACACTTGGGAAGTCAAGTATTTTACAGTGGCTTTTGCAGGAATCCTTATGCATAGCAGCTCCATGTTTACTGAACTTTTTATCTTTGTTCTATATGTTATCAAATATCTTTTTGTTAGTCTTCACTTTTGCTTTATTTTCTTTAATGTTTCACTTAAAAAAACGTTTATAATCATAACATGGCAATACTTGGGAATGATGGAAAGCCCATTAGACAAGATGGACCAAAGAGCAGAAACTTATCTGAAAGTTTATTTCACCAGTTGTATACAAACTTGTGTGATGTATATATACATCAAGTATTACCTAAAATAGCTACAACATCTGGGAGAAAGAGATTTGGGAGTTTTTAGGTTTGTTATTTAGATTTGATTACTATTTTTAGCATGTAAAACTGTGCTGAAATTGATGGGCTAAAAAAACTCTTAAAGCCAAATCCTTAAATGAGAGAAATCTGCTTAGTTCCATGGAAGACCTGCTTAGCATTTACCAGATTTATCATGTAATTGTATTTTAAAAAGAGAAATTACATCAGCAATAGAAATATAATTTTACTTTGGAAACAAAAAATAACAAAAGTGTTGGTTTAGAACTTGCGTATTATATCAGAAAAGGAAACTTCTTCTGACTCATGAGCTCTGCCTCACGAATCATTGGGTCTGCAGAATCTCCCTTGTGCATTCCCTACAGCTCATGTTGCTGTAGATGAGTTCAGAAACTACTTTTGATCCCATAGCCGTATCACATCGATCCGTGAGTTTTTAGAGCTTATAGAGCAGATTGATGGAGCACTACGATTCAGCAGCTAGCAGAACAGCGTTTCCAACTTCCACAAAAGAGGTAACAGAAGAAATGTCAAGAAACTGAATATGATGAGTAAAAAATAAATAAAAAAAGAAGTGATAAACTAACTTGCCCTTCTCTGATCCTTTAATGGCATGATTAGCACAATCTCCAGTTTTTGCTCTAAGCACCCTGCTGCGTTGCTCAGTCACGCTGTCCCATAAACATTCATATTCGTCAGTATCATCTGGTTGGAAAAATGGATGGGGTCACTTGCTGAAACTTGTCCCAGCTTTACTCTCTTTGCAGCTATCTCTGAATGCTTCTCAGGAGAAATAAGGAGAAAAACATCAGTTCATTCTTTTAGGTAAGTTTTATTTCAAAAGCACAGTCCCTGTTCCATCATGTCTTTAGCCTGAGTCAGTTCAGACAAATATTTTGCAGTTGAGAACTCATGTCTTGCCTATTGCAGCAGAAGCAGTCAGTGGAAGAGTGCTTGTCTCCTCAGTTCCCAGGTCCTGAGGGGGTCACGCAGGTAGAACAGAGGTAGAACATTTCCTCTCTCACTCTTTTTGAGCCCTGCTTTCAGGTCACAAGTGTGGATCCTCAGAGCAGAGTCATTAACTGGAGTAAACTCCTGCAACAAGTAAATTATATTAACAAATATGCCTACTACATACAACACTTGTACAAGTCGCTCCTGTTCCCAGTGGTACTTTTGCTTGTGGGTTAACAATTTTCAAAATCAGTTTTCAAAATCACTGGAACATTTGGATTATGCCCATAACACCCAACCATTCTTCCACCTCTTGCATTAGTATGTCCTGACATGTCATTAACACTGACATGCTTGATTAAAACTTCCCAGTGGATACCACGATGAGCAAAAAGTATGCAGGAGAGCTGCTGACTCCAGTGATACCCCCAAGGGCCTTTTCCCCTTTTCTATCATACCATCTAGGAAAACTCTTATTGCTTGTAGTTTAGTTCTATGTTTTCATACCCCCTGCTCCCTCATCCCAAAGTGCAATCGCAGCTTCTCTCAAAGACTCCAAAACTGTTTGAGATTATAGACATTTTGTTTTCCAGATGTTTATGCTGTTTGGTATCTGCTTGAACTACTGCTTGATGTCCATCCAGTTCATGGTATGCAGCTGTCCTAGAAATGTCCTAGAAGTGTCAGTCCAAATTCCTTCTCATTCTTTAGCATTGACGTGATGTTTTTGCCATCTCTGTCTCAATATCAGACACACACTGTATTCTGCACTCATTCCCCAGGAAGATCTGTAGCTACACAAGCTTTAACAGCAGCTTTACTATTTCTGTTTTTCTTTCAAAGCAATTTCCATTTAAAGCTTCATCTGACTTATTCATTCATTCACCTTAAACCCCAGAAAAGCACATGATAATACAAAGCTTGTCAGGAGGCAGAGTTTCTGCTTTGGTCATGCCGTGTACTTTTTGTTTTTAACAAGCTATTTGAAATATGTCCCACTCCTACCAGCACTGTTAAAATCTCCAACTTTCAGCAAACTCTCAGATGATACTTTCATCACCAGAAATGTGTTCCTCCTCCTGCAGCTGCCCCAGCCCATTCCCCTTCTCTGCAAATCTAAAATAACCTCTGTATATGTCAAGAATGTATGTCTTTAAGATGCCATAGCATTCAGATTCAGCTTCCCACCCATTTGCAGCCAACTCTGCTTCACAGAGTATTGAGCTTTTTGTACATAAATCAACTTGTCTATACCAAAGTGGATTTTCTATGGTGAATCTTTGAAAAGTCACTTTATTTTTCATGATATTCCAACATATGTGAGTTTCTGTAAGCTAATATCTAATTATCTAAACAGATATTAAGAACAATCTTTCAAATCTCCATCCCTACATTTTCCCCATGCTTTTGGGCCTGGCACCTGCACGTTATGATTACTTATGGTGTGTCCTTTTGCCTCTACCTGTACAAGAGCAATACAAAATGCAAATAGCCTCCAGAAACCCTTCAGATTATCTGTTAAAAGTAAAAACTGTACAACAGCACCACAGTAAAGCTCAAAAGTTAGAAGGAAAGCCTGAGACCAAACATGCCTATGGCACCTTATCTTACTGTCATTTGCTATTGACCCTCATCTCACAGAGTTTGACTGCAAGTTCATCAGGAGCGTGGCGAATCCAAGAAACTAATGATGTAAATGCCTAGGAACACATCTCCAGATGCAGCCGAGCTATTAAGAGTCCCTTTACTTTACTACCTACTTCCCACACTGACTATAAAAAGCCCCAAGAAGTATCAGAAAATTTAGTCCATTTATATGTTTGTAAGAATATTTCATGGGCTGTATACCATAACATGTGTGCTGAAAGGACTGGGATACTTCTCCAATTTTACATAGATCCTTTTCCCTGTATATAGTACAAGATCCTAGTTCTAGACTGTGCATGTGGCCACCTTCTTTTTGTGTCCCCCCCAGTGAATATTGCTACTATTGCACTGTCTGGAAGCTTGTGAGAGCAGACGTATCATCTCAGGATAAAGACAAAACCACGTCAGTCAGGCTGGAAGGCACATCTTAAGATGATAATTATACCAGGATAACTTTATCCCTTGAACTGGACCTAATCATCACAAATTCTTTATTTACCAAGCTGAAAAAAGCAACCATCTAAAAGCTACGGCAGAAACAAGCTAAAAATGCTTCAGTCTCAAGCAATTACCACTATTGTCTTCATGGAAAAAGAGCTGAGAGAGATTTTCTAAAACTGTCCATGTGTATAAAGGGCATAGTGTAACGTGCTGTCTCTTAGCACTACTCTAAACCCAATGTACACTATTATGGCTCTGAAAAACTACATTCACATCTAGTTTCCATGAAGAAGCCATATAGAAAAAAGTATCAACCTGTTACCATCCCTAGTAAATGATATCATTCAGATTTAACTGTTTTCCATATTACTTACAGAAGAACTTTCTTAGTGTTCATGGAAAAGAGAGATACATTTCCAAGATGATAGTTTATCACTTGGTTCAACTCCACAAGTCACCAGAACAAAGAAGGAACTACTATATCTTGTTTAATTGGCTTCTTGGCCAATACATCAATGGCTCATTATCCTTTTTTGTCCGACATAAAACATTAAGAACATTCCAGTGAATATAGCACGACAGTCAATATATTATTTATTAAGTACATACAAATAAGTCCAATACTATTAGAATTCTAAGCAATTTTGGAAGGTGAAGATTGTGATGAAGATAAAAGAGATTAACAGGCACAGCTACACCTTTGATAGCCATCATATATGCTGTCATCATGTATGTGTATAATTATATTCTGAAATTTGTTTGGATTTTTTGTTTGACAGATGAATGAAAGTGCTTTCTACAGAATTAAATGAAACATTCAGTATTGGTGCCACAACAACTAATGCAGTTTAATTTCTATTGAATATTAATATTAAAATGTTGCTAACTATTGAACCTAAGCAATGAACCTTAGAACCTTGAAATTTGCTAAACTTCATACTCAGTTGTAACCGAGCCTAAATTTGTAAATTATTGATCTAGATATGAATCTTACTCCTGGTGACTCTGGGTCAATCATGCAGTTACATAGATAGCCACACAGTTAAAAAAAAAACAACTGTATAACTCTCTTCCAGTGTGTAAGTAGAGGATTTTTTTAAAAAAATTTCATGATAGTAGATACTTATTTTGTACCAGCTTTAAGTACAATTCCATCTGTCCAAGTCACAGGTAATTTTTTTCTTACCTGACACATTTTCTGGTTTAATAGAAAAAAAATCCACAGATATGGAATCACACAATGTCACAACAGAAAATGATGTCACACCACACTGGGTGTAGAAGGGAAGCAAAGTTCATCTGTCACAGGTATTCTTCCTTGCTCTTGTTTCAAGAGATGCTCTCTGGTTGCTTCTACCAGCACCAGCTCAGGTGGGAGAATTTCCACATGGAGTTTTCCAGAATGATTAGAAGTTCATATCAAAAGAGGACCTATTGACATTACTCAATGAGTGTTGTCATTTTGAACACTGGGTTCAAAGGCCTTCAGAGTGAAAGGATAACAGAACAGTTGACTCAAGGAGGTTTACCCTTCTCTTGGATCTTGGAACAAATATTTTAAAGAGTATAGCTATGCTTTTTGAGAGTGAGGGTAGCATAAAATGAAGCTAAATCTATAGCCCTGTCTTGGTCTCTGTTCCCTTAGGCACAGTGCTCCATCCAGAGCTTTACAGCTCAGAAAGCTCATCCTCAACCCAGCTTGTGGTCTAGGTGTCTGTGATTGAGCAAGGTCAAGGATCTGCCTTTCCCAAGCAACAACAGGACTGCATCTCCCAACTTGACTGACAACTGTCTAGCTAACTTAGTCATTATCAGCTTTGGAGCTGAAGAGCATATTAATGTTCAGTGTAATCATATTTTAGACCTAGCTACCTACTGTGTACACTACCCAGTAAGCAACTCTGTACTCATAAGGTTGCATACAATTCTGTCTCCCCAGTTAGGGCACATAGTAAAAGATACCCAAATAAAAGTGTTCTAGTACTGAAAAGATTACAAGGTCGTGTACATGCATGTCATGTACAAATTTAAGAATCTGAAAATAAACCATAATCAGGAGTCACTAAAACAATTCCAAACCCTCTTTTGCCTTGTCCTCCAGACAGCTCCAGACGAAGCTGAACCCAGAGCAAGATCTCTCAGGATCTATCAGAATATTAAGCATTTTGTCAATTCCTTAGGCTGTCCAGAAGCAGTAGAGATTAGAGACAATCTTTTTATAACTCTGTAAGAGATTGCCCTGCTGGGGACAGTTTGTCTTCAGACAGTTGTGATTATAAACAGGATCACCGCAATGTTGGCCTCAAGAGCCAGAGGAGAGATTGGCTATCTGATGCTAAAACTGTCTTTGCTTTCCAAACTCACCTCTAAAATGTCCCCCCAAATGGTGCCCAAAAGTTGTCTTTAGTAGAGTGAGACTCTAGAAAAACTTATCTTTAGTCTTTCTTGCTGTCAGTCTATTTCATAGACACATCATCCAGAGACACGACATATGTGATATTCTGCAAAAAACCACCTATATTGAACACCAGAAGTGCTGAGACTCAAAAAAAACTCTGATTCAGGAGTTCTTAACCCTGCTCTCACTTACAATAATAGAAAGGAATGGCCAAACACTGATTCACCATGATCTCCATTGTCAGCCCCTCATGTGTCTGCGAAAGAACGTAAAGATCACCCTTACATCCTCACAGAACATTGTACATGCTCAAAGAGTGACCAGGCAGATGAGGTGAGCAGAGCAGTTATCTGTTTTCCCGTAGAAGAAACTTTCAACAAACAGAAATCACTTGTCAGAAACAAATTATGCTCTTATATTAGCCACTAGAATGATGTAGTTGATGGAATTACATTCTGATTCAGCAGAGTTATTAAATATATGAGTAATGCCACTGCAGTCAATAATAGAACAATATACATTCAATCACGAGGGGTCAGTTAGAGCATCTGGAGGGGTAAAGGTTAAGTGTGAACAATCTGTTTTACTGGATTGAGCTCATGTAGCAAGGCCCTCAGTTGTGTGTCTAGCACACCCCATTTGCAAATCTACCCTTAAAGAACAGCAATATATAATACAGTATATTTCTTACTTTCTTTTGATTCACTGTTCTGTTGTATTGATAAATGAACAATTAGCCTTGAAAGTTTTTGATCACTAATGACTCAGGTTTTGCATAAAATGTCAAACTGAACAAGATGCAAACACTCTTGGTCTGTTTTTAAATCTTTATAATGCCCAACATTGGAAGCAGCTTTTAAATCACCTAGCCATTCAATGTCTTACACGTGCCTTGAAAGAAGCAGGAACACCTATTTATACCCTCTGTGATCCTAGTAAATGCATCTAAGTGTATGTGGTGATATCTAGCCTTCAGTACCCATAAAATGTCTGTAAGAAGGCATGCAGATGCATGTGCCTTGTCGTGGATCAGGGGTGACCGAATTAAAAAAACCCTTCAGGCATCTTTCAGGAACATTAAACACAGTCACATTTCACTTACTTTGCAAAATCATGGTAAATCTGCCAGTCTCTAACTTATTTGGATTAGTTGAAGCTTGTCTTAATCTACACCGAGCTTTCTCGTTTCCTGTTTCTCTTCTCAATATTTTTGGTTTTACTGGGGATCTTTCTGTCCTAGAGCAGGTTCCCTTGCTTGGTAGAAGAGAGGAAAATCTGCAAATGCTTAAATTTGGTGTCTCAGAGAGAGTTTGATTTTTTTTAAGCTAACACATTTCAAACATGGTTAAATAATGTGGGAACACATTTAATGTTCAATTTCCTTTTCAGAAGTGATTCAATGCCTAGAAGCATTTAGAGACTTTGAAAGACTATATTTAGTTTATATACAAGCACACAAAATATGTTTTTTGAGCATTCAGGAATTTTTACCAGGCTCAGTTTTATGTTACCCAAAATGTTCAAAAATATCTGCATTATGAATTAGTGCATTATAGAGTTATAAGAAGTTTTCAAGGCAATTCAAAGTTTTACTAAATGATATCTGTCATCTAGTACTGACAAAAAGGTGTCTGTATCTTTCCATGATGTCTGCCCAAGGGATTACAGGGAAAAAAAAAAAAAAAAGGAAAAAAAAAATCAGTGCTTTGATGCTGGCAAACTAGTGCTGGAGAGCTTATCACACGCAACTCAATCAATTCCTCAAAGTGATTCTCTAGATAACAAAGTCATCTTCTCTGTTACTTGGCAGAACAACAAAAGAATGGGATAGAGTGAAGACCTGTGTATTTTTATCATCCTACTTATCTACAGAGAGAGAGATGGAACTAAGTATGGAACTAAATAGAGAATCACTAAATGAGAAAAAAAATCTACAATCCCTCTAGAAAAGGTTTAAAGGGAATTCTTCCCTCCTACAAAAATAACTTTAAAAGATCACCAGGATACATGGGACAGGAACAGAGCAGGGGTCTCTGCCTTGCCTCTCCAGTGTGCTTCAACTCAGGTTTTGGACTTGTCAATCTAGAGACTGAAGGTTCATCTCATTTCAGTGGACAGCCTCTCCACACATGTCCAAAGAAATGCAAATTGCTGCCAGCTATGATTTGTGCTCTTGTCAAGCAGGAACAAGAGAGCAGCGTCACCCTTCCTGTGTAGTCATCAATGTGCTGCCATAAAATAAAGCGGATTGATATGGATACAGGTACACCTTGAACTAGATATGAATAATTTTGAATTCCACTGTCTTCCCATACTGGCCCTAGTCATAGGCACATCAGACAGTTATGTCCTAAATCAGCAAATCCAATTTCCTGCTATCTCAGTCCCATCACTCTGCATAATCCCTTTCATGATTAAGCTACTCTTGTTTAAAAGAACTCCTTGCACCAAAATAGTGCAACTGCTCGTTCACAGCCCTCAGCACACAATCACTTGATTCTGCTACTAAATAGATGAGAACATGTCTCTGATGCAGAATGTCACCAGGAAAGCAGACAGGAAACATGTTTACTGAAATAGCTCTGTGATCCAGTCCATGCCCATCAGACACTGCCAACCTTATGTAGTCACGTCATCACAAATCCGATGGGAGGCAAAAGCTTCCATAAAAGTTAAAAGAAGAAATGAGACATGCAAACCAGACTTCTATGTGGGGCCAAAAGCACAGAATAATTCACAGCCCCCACCTAGGACGGTGAGGTCAGAGGTCCTCAGTGGAAGTCACTTGTGCTGCTGCTACAGCATGAGGCAGAAAATCAAGCTGGAAAAGTCTTCCCTCTGTTGCCCTGTGTGCTTCAAAAAGAGCTGCTGGCAGCAGTAGCTCACCTGTTGGCTGCTGCAGTATTTTTCTCAAAACTCTCTTGCCCAGCTGAATGAAAAGCACCGATTATAGTTGCCATTAATATTCCACTGAAAAAGAGATTAGGGTCTTATCATCCTTTTCAGCATTCAAAAATGCAAATAAATAATTACCCACAAAGTCATGCAGAAACTCCAAATACTCAACCCCTTTGAAAACTCCCTTTTATTAAGAGACCCAAATGTAGATACAGGTATTTTACCTGCATTTTAAAACACTTTGTAAGGCTGATTCCTATAATTATGTTCTCTGTGAGGTTATATCAATGCTGTTTTCCTTAATCTGCTCTGGACTTGGCAGAGGTAAAGTTCCAATTAGTGTTTTCTTTCTTTTTTTTTTTTTTCCAGAAGCTGTACTGCATCATAGACATCACCTAATTTTATCAAGTGCCTATAGGTCAGGGATCTGGCATGTGTCATTTCACCTCTGAGAGAATATTTCCAGTAAATGTAGTTTTCAGTTTATGCTTAAGATATTGAGATGACTCAAAAACTTCATAGTAAATTGCAAGTTAACCTTAAAAATTTGATTTGGCAAAGATGCTGCATGTTTGGTGTGTTACAGTATGATCATCAGTAGCTGTCTGAAGAGGTGATCAGCAGTTCTTCGGTAGGGAAAGCTCAAGGAATATAGCACAAGTTACTTTTGTAAATATGCTGGAACATAACTATTCTCAGACAGAGAGCTGTCAAGTTTTGTCTACTGTATGAAACCAGAACTGGAGCAATTGGTTTTGTGCATATAGACAATAATAGAATAGTGTTTTTCTTTATGAAGAATAGAAGTAGCTCTGCTTGCTTGAGGAGAACGTGCCAGGATATCTGGAGATTGATCTGCCTATCATTCCCTGTGTGATTCTGGGAGCACCCTTTTAATCACTGCCTCTCACTGGGAAAATGTATTACATGGCAAAATTATTGTGAAGCTTAATTCATTGCTTCTGAATCCTTTGAAATCTTGAAGTTTGCAGTAATGCATTTTTTAAATGCAGCTCTTCTTCACAGTATTTTAAATTGAAATAAAAGGCTAGAAAAGACTATTACAATGAGCAAGTATAATCTTTTGCATATCAAACACCCAGTGATTCCTGAATCCCGCAGTTCAAATTAGGGGTTGATCCTGTGCAATGTGCTTTGGTTCTGATGCAATAATTGTGCATGAGTGCATTTAAGCTTGAACCTTATAGTGATTGCCCATCTACCTAAAGCAAGAGTTTGCTCAAACACTTTATGGATTGAAGCCCAAGTACTTGGAAGCCAGTGGATTTAAAACCTGTAAGCACTGTTATTTATGAAAGGCATTCTCACTTGTAGTCCTTGGAAGGTGTTCCCATGCGGCAAATTCCAGTGCTGACTTCATATAACATCTTCAGCTTTGGGGTGTCTCCCCGTAGAAGCAGAGGAAGGACCAAGTGCTCATTCACACTTCCTACTGTATCAGCTTGCATAACTAAAGATGATACCTTTCCCTTTAAAGGATCTTTTATGCAAGTCAACATATTTATCTTTAAGGAAAAAACATGAGCTTGAGATTATAACATCTAACTTTATTTCACATTCTGAAGCTTCCAGAGTACTTGCAAAACATTCATTTCAGATATCATTTAAACTAGTAGTTAGGTATCTGCAGCCATAATGGTTATGCACCAAACAATCTGTGTTTTTAATCTCCCTAATCCAGGGGACATAAAAAAATATTTTGATATCCAGTACAGATTTCAGGAGGAAAAAAAAGATACAGTACATTTAAGCTTCCCTTTCTACATCACTTACTAAATACAGTGTAATACAAGTAATATGCTGTGGAAAGTTCTATGGTAATGTAATGTGCATTTACAATCCAGGAGTAAAAAATTACTCATCTAAAACCATTTCACTCTCAAGGAACAAGCAGTTTTGGCCAGCTGGGTACACAATGCAGGCCAAGTTGCCTCTTCAAACTTCTGCCATACTCAATAAGTAAAGGAAGCAGGCCTGAATTCTGCTTTTTGTAGGCACATTAGATTAGGTGGCATCACCTATTCTAGAGCTAGGACACTGTGATCACACTTGTGCATGCAATGAAGTTCACCAGACTCAGTAAGACTCTAAATGAGAAAAAATATTATTAATGAATGAAACAACACAACTTTCTGTCTCCAGAGGACTATTGTTTTAAGTCTGTAGCCTGCGACCAGCCAAACACAGTTTTGCAGTCTTATCAGCAAGTCCTTGGTGTACTAGAATCGGTAGTGTCTGCAGTGAAACCCTCTGTAAACTCTGTAAATTGTTGCTCTAGCAATGAACATCCCTCTAGAAGGGAAAATGTTGCACACTAAAAATAAAACAATGAAAGCCAGTCAGTAAATACATGCAAATTAATTTGCCTTTACAATAAGGAATACTTGTGGTTTACAGTAAGTAATGCTTCTAAGCTCAGTGTTTGTAGTCATATTTGCAAATGGGATGATATTGGGCTGGAAGATTGCAGTCAAGAGGTCAATGCCAGTGCTTCTTGAGGGGTGCTGACCTCGGCAAAGGGATGCATGCTGCCAGTCTCTAAAAGCCCAGAAAGTAAGATGTTAAGCATTTTGCCTCTTCTCAAAAGCTGTTTAATCTTTGTCCCTCCCAGAAGACAGGTGAGGACTTGTTCTCTCTACAGAAGCACAGGACCAGCCCCCTCAGGATCAGGAGTCCTGCTGCTGGTAGTTGCCCAGCCCTTTTAGGGTCAAAAGGCTCATTTGTAAGTAAGGAGTAGGACTGCTCCTCTACTTGTGGAAATTCTTTACCCCTTATTTGAACATGAAATATCTAATAGGAAACTGATACAATAGATTTAAATCAGCCCCCATTTGCCTGTGCTGTTTTCAAATCCTGGGCTTCTCACTTCAGTGCAATTAGTCTCTACTAAGCCAGGGGTTAGCTTAACATGATACAAGTATAACTGTCAAGAATATATGTTAAACTCAAGTAAATATTCCATCTTTATCATCATATTTCAACTAATTGTACAATCTGAGCATCTAGCCATAGATGTCTAAAATCTTGCTTTAGTGAAAGAAAAGATTTTGCTGAATAACTTGCCAGGAAGAATTAAATGTTGGTACAATTAGAGAAATACAATTTGAAATAAGGAAATGAGTAATCCCATAGCAAAACAGGAAAGTTAATTAAAAAAATAGTTGTCATTCATGCTGCTTATCTTGATATCCAGAACTAGAAAAATGAAACATGAGGAGTTCTGCTCCCATACAGCCTTACTGGGTATTAAAATGAGACTACCTGTTCTGCTGGCTGCAGATAGAAAATTCTTTATAATTGTTACCATGCATTTAGTACATTGTTCAAAACTGCATGAAGCTTGGTATACTTCCCCATATTTCCCATACTGTGGAGGGAATTTTATACAAACAGCCCTAACATAGGGTCTTTTAAGATCCTCTACAATCAGCGGAACAGGATACCTGTGACAACAGCTAGGTTGGTGACGTTAAATCCTCTACGAGGTCTGTGTCTAAGGCTGCTCAGACACAAGCTGTTCTGGGGTTATAGGAAGAAGGTGGGTAATGAGAGGTGTTCTCTGAAAATTTAACATCCTTGGCAAAATACGTAAAACCAGAATTCCTTTTTTTTTTTTTTTTTTAAAGAAACAGAGAGGTGAAATTTTCAGAAATGTGTATATCAATAATCCCTAACATGATCTGTTTCTTCAAGAAATGATCTCAGGTTTATGTGGTAGCATTTTCTTTCCTCTAAAGTAAAGCGACAATGGTTACAATTAAAGATACAATACTATAAATACGCAAGTATATGGCAGAGCAGTAAATTAGAGCCAGCAGTGCAAAGACAAGTGATCCCTTGGACAGTGGGATATTGCACTCCAAGAAACCACCGCTCCCCACCTCTTGGCAATGTGTGTCCCCTCTGCAACATCAGCCAGAGACTTCTCAGAGATTTCCATCATGCACAGAAAATTGTTGAGATGATTGAGGTTCTTCCTAAAACACATGTGCGTGTTTGCTGCAAGAACCTAGCTCAGGAGTCTGGGAAAGCTTTTATGATGGTTTCATAGGCGGGAGGTGGGGTTTGTGTGGAGTGGCAGATGCGGAGGCTGTTGTTAGACCAGTGGAATTCGGGTCGACTTAAACTGTTGGTGGTGCTTCCCACAAGGGTTGTGGTGGTGTTTGTGGGAGTGAGGGTGATCAGCTGACTGTTCGTCTCCACGGGGAGGGGAGGACACTGCAGGAAAGGGTGGAAGGTGGATGCACGGAAGCTTGACTTCCTGGGGAAAGAGTTGGCTTGCTCCAAGGAGGCTTGCCTCTGGAAGGTGAGGCTGGCCAGGCTGAGGTTGCTCCGACGTTCGCAGCTGCTGTTGCGGTAAAATCCAGTCCTGCCGGTAGTGTGGCCATGGGAAGGGGTTCTGGACCGACGGCTGAAAGCTGAAGAGCTCCCCTGGGAAATGTGGGCGCTAGCTCTGCGACGGGACAAGCAAGTGAACAATGCCCAGATGATCCCTCCAATCACCAGTCCGACCACCATGGACACTGTGAAGGCTATTGTTATCTGCTCTGAAATACAGCAAAAATACACAGCAAAGTTATTTCATTAACTCTGAAGGATTTTCCTGCCAGAAAATGAGCTGAAGATGGCAGCTTCCTTAACAGATGTACAAACCCTAAGATCTTTGTGTGTAATACATGAACTTTACAACACAAATACAGCAGTACAGATCGCTTTCACTATACGGCATTTTTTTCTTTAATTTGCATAATTCAACAACATCCAGAAGGTAGCTTGCATTTAATACCAGTTTCTGTACCAATGCAAGGGAAAAGTCTTGAGTCTCTCCCAGAACCAGCCACGCACCAGCCCCAAGGTGTGTTAGAACACTGCCAAGCATTTGCTTCTGTGGGCAATATGCAGACTTGTCGTTCTGTTTATAGACGTTTATGTTTTATGTGTACATGTGGGCAAACATGTAGCTTCTGCCATGTTCTTAATAGAGTAAGCCTTGTATTTACTGCAACATGACAACATGTCCCAGCCTTTTATTGCTGAGTAACAGATACTTTAAATCCTCATAGTAATTAATGTAAATGACTATATCCTAAATGATTATGGTCAGAGATAACCATTAGTAACACTAAGTCTCTTGAATATTTCCCATCTTCAATGCCCAATTTACAGATGCATTAATCTGTCATTAAGAAAAGTAAATTTCTAGCTCTTTTGTAAATGCTTTCAAGTATTAAGAGATGTGAAAAAAAAAAAAAGAGCATGGCTAGGATTGTTTTCTCTCCCACGTGGTTTCACAGTGTGGAGGAATAAGACCTTTTCCCTTGCATATTTCTAAGAATAGGACAGTTACTTCAGAAAACTTCACTTACTTTTGCAACTGAGTACCAGCTTTATTGCTGTTCTAAAAAGTTCAGAGATACATTTGTAATCCTGGATAAGGCCTGAAATGAATGCAAAACCTTTATAGATCCCCTCAGAATTTAAGAAGGGATTGGATCACAAACAAGAAGGAACACTGTCTTGACTACTGGTGGAAGAGGGAATAAGTGAAAAAGAGCCATGGAACAGCTTGAAACATGTTTATTCTGTGTTATTATGTTTGCAAAGCATTTCTGTTTGAAAGGAAATTGTATTCATTGCATTCAGAAAGGTGAGTAATTTCTATAGTGTACAGAAGCGCGGGCCAGCTAACGCTGTGCCTGGCTGATCACCGTATCGGAAGGCAGTATCTCCCGGACTGGGATGAAGATGTTAGAGCCCAAAAAGGGCAAGATGAGACTAGGTTCAAAATTTCCTTGCAAGCTAACAGCTGTTAAAGAGTTTCCCCTGAATTTATGGTGCCGCACAAACAGTCGTTTCCAGAACCCAAAATAAGGACACCAAGCCTGAGCTGTGGGAGTTAGCCAAAGTAGCTGCTGGGGAGGCAAAGAAAGTGAGCAGCCCGAGGGACGGCTATGGGGAGCAGCCAGCACACAGGGGGGAGCGGAGAGGTGCCAGGCACGGCCAGCGGGAGAGGTAAATGATTATTAGTAAAATTGCATTTTAAGAATTAGTTATTATTACCTTCTGTATGCACCTTCTTACTTTTCTCCGTTCAGTGAAAAACTGTTAGCTATGTGATTCATACTTGCAGTTGGGGAAAATTAGGTCCTTCAGCACCAGAAAGGTTTGCATAAATTTTTCTCAGGTTTCTGGGTGGGGACTCTAAGCAGCACTAAATTTGAACCCAGCCCTTGCTGCTGCCCATTAAACCGTGCCAGAGGGGCAGCGTATTTACCCTACCTGCCTTTGCAGGTTCTAGATGGGACCAACATTCTCAAGAATAACTAACATCACCATAAACCTCAAGTTTATTCAATTTATGTTTTTTCAGGATTTAAGCTCTAATTAAGCCACTAATATTTTGGAAGGCTATACAATCCTACAGTTGCTTGCTTTTAACCTCTGTTTTCAGGTAGGCTTATAACCATTACCCTTTTCAAATGGGAAAATAAAGCCTGGAGAGGATAAATCATAGGATATTGTCGCAGAGCACTGCTCCCTCTCAGGAATACGTTCCTGCCCTGTCTTTCAGAGGTAGATCAAACTTGACCCTAAAATACAATTTTTCTTCAAGCCCTCATTTTTACAACTCAGAAACTCTTGACTGGGCATGCTAAAGTCAAAGATGAGTGCCTGGTCTGCCTTTTGCAAGAACCCACCAGCATCTTCAGAGACACAAGAGACCTCGTTGTGCCCCTTTGGGTCAGGAATAGCCTATTATGCCATTTTAATGGATTGTATTGAATTTAATTGATTGTATTGAATGCAGTAATATTCTGTTACTGCAAGTGTCTACTCATACTCCTGAAGGTGGGAAGGGAGAGCCAGGACTTGGCCACCTCCAGTATAGTAAATCCCAGGGAGTGTCCTAAAGACAGCACTTCCCAAGCACTAGAGCTGCAGTCTGAGTACCCCTACTGCTGTCCCTGCATGGCTATGGGAAAGTGGAACAAGAACTAATCCTTTCTTGGCTGATTTCTTTTGCACCTCGGCTGGAATGGTTATTATATTAGGTGATTATTTTTGAGACTGCCAAGGGATCCTCCAGGCACAGGGCTCTGTGCTGCCACCTGATATCCCTGCTCCTGTTTGGGCTCTCAGCTCCCGCAGGGAGGAGGCGAAGGGGATCTCCGCGGGGCTCGGCAGCCTGGAGCGTAAGCAGCAGCACAGCAAGACGCACAAGTGTACCTGGCGCTGGGGTTGCCATGCACCGTGGTGAAGATTTGTCCCTGCATCCCTCTAGCCATAATTTTCACCACCTGCACAATCAAATCAGCATTTCACACTGTTAAAAGCAGATGAGGGAATTGACAAAAGTATCGAGTGCAGCTCTTCAGTCCTTCCCACGTGCTGTTCCCCTGTGCTGGAGGTACAGCACAAACAATTATCCCTTTAGATAATGTCTTCATTTTTTTTAAACTTCTTTGATTCTTTTATTTTTTTACCTTTGTATATGAATGTAAAAATAGAGGGTCAAATTATTCCCTGGGGAAACTCAGCTGGGTTTACACTGACCATGGCAGTTGCCATATAGTACCCCAAATGCTTTCATTTCCATTTGGACCTACTTTTAATCCTTTTGGTTCTTATTATAGAAATATCACTAGACCCATTGGTTACAGACACTTTATTCTTTCTATTCCCAGACTCTCCCTGACTTCAGTGGGAACTGTGGGTCACACTAATAGGCTGAACTTGCTTTTTGTTCACTCCCTGCAGAGGATGAATTTCACTCAAATGTAATTCAGTTCTAAAAACTTACGCTGAAGAATTGTAAATCTATGCCCATTGATTTTCTCTTTAACGTCCAGTGATCACAACCCTGAGGTACATTGGAGAAAAAACTACTACCAAACAGAGAAAAAGATCAAAGGCAGAGTGGGACTTGCTGCACCTGGGATTTTGAGGGCAGCAGCTGACTTTCACAGAGTTGTTTTTCTCTTCCTTCATCTGGGCAGTGCCAGGGCAGAACTAGCCTTTCAGGAGTCAGAGCAATACTGACACAGAGTGTTCCACGGAGCCATTATAATATCTTAGGGTTTTTGGAGACCTGTGCATGTCATTCTGTTCTCTGCCTTTAAGGAAAAAAATTCATAAAAATTTGGGGATAAGGTAGGGATGCTGCCAATAACAATAACTGCCCAGGTACTGGTGCATTAGATATGTTTTGATCTGTATGCTTCTCAGGCTGCTCACACTGCCTGCTTCATGTGATTATGCCATAACCAAAGAGATTTGGTACCCCGTCCCAGTCAATTTTCTCCACTCTCTCTCTAACACCAGCTGAGGTGAAGGACAAAGGTTTTTTCAGCAATGTAGGACAGACTTTGAGGTGCAAAGCCAGAAATAAAAGAACAAGGAAACAAATCAATTGAATATCTTAGCTACATTACCTTCCTTATCTATGGTACTTCCAATGTGTCCATGCAAAAAAGATTGGAGGTTCAGAACCCACAGTAACGCCCATGACTTCTGGATGTTACTCCCAGACTGAACACCAAGCCAGCATGTGCCTGTTAGCCCAACATCTATCCAGATCAGGTAATTCCTTCTGTTTATTCCCTCCTCTCTGATTTCTGCATGCAGTGTTAAGCAAATGCAGTGCTACAGGTTTGCACAGGGGATTATTGCCTCTGCTATGCAGAGCTTTTTCTTTGTTGTTGCAGCTTTCTTTAAGGCTTTCATAACTTTCAATGAACTGTATATATGAAGCATTAGTATATATCCTAGCAAGTTGATAGCCTCTAGCAAGTCTTTAACATTCTATAGAATTCACTCAAGAGAACTTTGGACATGTTATTAGTAAAGATGATAAGACTGACTTATAAGGTGCTTTTCCTAGTTATGGCCCTGAAACAAGTTCTTCCCATCCAGCCTGAACATCAGTAGCAAGGCCATTGGTACCAAAGCAATGGCAATTGGCCATTAGTAACCCAAGGGGGGTTACTAATCTGTAAGTCTTCTGAGAAGTGGATTACATTCTCTCCTTCCTCACCTTGGGGTATAACTCGCCAAAAATTAGCAATACCGTCCCTACCTACATTTGTCAGTCCCTGGATCAACCAAACTCTTTCATAAAATAGATTAGCTTTTTAAGATGGAGAATTCTGCCTCTGTCATGGAGCTTAGTAGGATCCTTGCAGGCATACTCAGGTCAATCTCTTATTTCTGTGAGGGTCTCATTTTTCTTCCATGTGTGTGGACCACATCATACACTTCCATGTGTATGGACACCCCTTTGAATTCAAAACACATTTGCATCGAGGATTCATTTTCCCAAGGAATATGCCTCTTGCCCTCAGCTCTGGCTGCAATGGGCTGGACCACCATTTTGCTCCCCAAACTCAGGAAATCCTTGGGACTTACATCTTTCCTATAGCCTTATGATAAATTCTCCAAGGTGTAAAGTTAAGGTGTGCACAAGATCTTCCTTGCCCCACTCTCACAAATATATAAATTTGTAAACTTTTCAGCTGGCCAAGTATATGGAGAGTTAGTTGTACCTTTCAAAACCATCTAAGTAGCAGCTTCAAAGAGAGCATCTCAGAGCAAGAACCAGGGCAGGGGAAGAGGGGACCAAATACTAAATGCAAGTGAAAAAGAAATGGGGAAGCATCTTTTAGTCAGGCTGTGCACACATGACTTGAATTTGAACTGCATCTTTGCCAGTAATAGCTAATAAAGCTAATAAAAAGCCAGTTACCTTTCCAAGCATCTGTTCTGCTCATGCTATTGCTAAGCACAAGGAGGCAGAACACACCCGTAGGATGAGATGATACTTGCACCTTTGATTTGATCTCTAGTGAGTGACTTTCAGATATTGCTCTCGTCTTTATGTTTTGGAGCTGTTAATTTTTTGTTATTGCTTTATTAAAAGAGAAATAAGTAGTTTTATCTTAAAGTTATTGGAAACAGTAAGGTAGCTTGTCAGTCAAGAGTGTCATTGTTCAGCATTCAGACTCAACTTGCTATAAAGATGTTTTACTCATGTTAGAGCAACATTCTGTTCATTTACTTCAGCAACTGCAAATAATCTTTCCATTTCTTTTTTCTTCCACCTACCCAAAACTGCAAGCCTGACATGCAACCTTTATTCCATGTGGGCTCCAGCAAGCTTTTATGCAGAATATACAAGCTCACTGATTTCAGACGTTATTAGTAATGAGCAGTATCAAAATATACCACCATGTTGTATAGTGGAAAAGAGCTATTTTTATAATTTCAATCCAAATTTTAAAATTCTTAATTTATTTCCATTTTAATTGTTTCATTCTCACATTTTTGTGAATTCTCTTTTCTTTATGTCATATCATACGCCAGTGACTCAAAACTTGCCTAAGTTTTCCTCCCCCTACACACACATACACTTGTGCAGAAGCACATTGCCTCGTCCCAAAGCTGAAAAGCCTTGGCAAATGGCAGGGTGTTTGGTCTCAGACATGGAGAAATCCAGCTCAGCCTCTGTCTCACCCTATATTTTTTTTTCCCCAAATGAAAGCTCAGTATAAAAAAACATACAAACCAGTATGGGAATTCATACCTGGACATTGCACAGCTTAACGTAGAGCACCAGCTAGTGTATTAAAACATGAATTGCACTTACAAATGACAAATCTAGTAATCTGACTAGTAAGAATGGTTCAGATACTGTTTCACAGGAGTCTCAGTGTCTCAGGTTTCAAGGGAGGTTCAGGTAAGTCAGCAGTGGACGTTCATAACAGCCTCATTTCTGCAAAACCAGACAGGAGCAGCCAGGGTACATCAAAGTTTCAACAAACTCGTAGCACGTTCCTACAGCTGTAGTAAATGTACATCTCTAAGCCAGACAGCTTGCAGCTATTCCTCCTCATGCATCCTGGGCAGTGAGTTTGGAAAGGAAGAGTACCCTGCGCCCAGAGAGCTGCCACTTTTTCCCACCACAGCAGGTCTGAAGTGATTTGAACTATTTGAAATTTTATGCTGGTTCTCTACCAACTCCCAGAAAACTGTTTAAATCTGGGGCTGATATCAGTACCCAACTCCTGTGCTGCTGTTGTCATGCTGAGTTCAAAAAACAATTTCTCTATATCTGACAAGTGTTGACATTACTATCTTCCTGATCTTTGTCACTAATTGTATTAGCAAAACAGTCTCTCATTAATCATTTGTGGGCAGTCCATGATTCAGTTGGGTGGGTGAATCACTTGCTGTGTAATATCAACCAGCTGTGATCTTAGTCATGGCAAAAGTTTAAGAAAGGTCACAAAAGACTTGTGGAAAGAATGAGAGTGACAGGCAACAGCACAAGGTGGTTCAGGTGGTTGTGACGTCCAGAAAACAAGCAGATGAGGATGGTGGCATCTGGAAAACAGAATCTGTGGAAAAGAAAGGTGAAAGAAAAACAGACTGTGCAGGACCTGAGAACTAATAAACAAAATAAGTAAGATAGTTAGGCTGTCAGAAATGTCAGTGCTCTGCATTCAAACACAGCTTGCCAGAGGGATGTTTTATTCTGCCTGTGCTGGTAAGAAATTCTTTTCTGCAGCGACATAGAGTAATTCTCCCAGTTCACCTAATAACTAAACAGTTGTTTTTATGTCCACTGCAGATAAAATAAAAGGTACTGGGTTTAAAACAGAGCAAAGGAAATGAAAAAATGTGTTTCTATCTGTGAAGACAGGTAAGCAGTAGAATAGATAGTCCGGGTAGGTGCTGCATCTACCCCCATTAAAGATTTTAAAAAACAGTATCAGTCAAGAGTTGTTGTAAAATAGTTAATCCTGTCTTGAAAAAAGAAGGTGGAATAGATGACAGCTCAAGGTCCATCCTGACATTATTGTTTTGCAGTTTCTAAGACTTTCTTCGACCAGGTAAGCAAATAGGCTCCAGAAGAATCTGAAAAATTACTAAGTAAATGACAAGGGAAAAAGATGCAGCCTGTGCCCTTGGATTAATTCCCCGCTTGAAACAGAGGTCCGCTGTTAGAGGATTAACTTCACGGAGAAGTGACCTACCTAGGAACAAGATTGCCCTCTGCTGGAAATATAAACTGAAAATCTAAACAATACATAAACCATCCTAATTCTAATAAAACAGGGTGTCAGAAAAACCTGTCAAGAAACATTCCAACGAAAGATTACGGAGAAGTTAATAATACCTCAAAACTCAGAAAAACGCTGAATTACATTGCCATAAACACTTAGGGCTAGCATTTTGCAGAGGCTTCGAAATTAAGGGAGGCCAAGGCACAGCAAAAGTGTTCTGAAGCTTAGTAAAGAAAAGCTTGTACAGATTCGTGGCATTGTGCTTATGGAGAAGCGTGAGTCTAAGTCCATTCTTAAATTCATATTTCTCGCCATCTGCAGTGATGTCCAGAATGATCTCCATGCACCAGAGTACATTTGCTTTGTTTACTAACACCATAACTCATTGAGATAAAAAGCCAGAAGAGTGGAATACGCCATCTCAATATCCTACAAACCAACTCAGAGTTAATGATGTTTCCTTGATATTACTGGCAGTTGATTTTTACTGGAATGATAAATAAAGAGTAATTGTAATAATCAGAAGGAAACATCTAAGATAGAGATGTCAGCATGTTTAATTTAATGCCTTTGGCATAACTATATAAAACAAAGCAAAGATTCCTTTATGCAGACAGAGATAGAAACTTTGTTACTGCGTGGTTTCATTATGATTCCTAATGCATTACAAAGACGGTAATATAATTTTGATCTTTTCCACATGTGCAGCAAACAGAACATAGGCCTAAGCTATACGGCCTCTGCACAAACCTAAATCAAACAGTAAAATACAATTTGCCACAGCACAGTATGGCATTATTAGTTATTACTTAATCGATAAGTTTATTTTACAGAGGCTAAGAATAAAATAATTTCCTATATGATCAGAACATGAGTGAGTATAGTGAAATCTTAAAATTACAGAGGAAATACAAAAATAACTCTGCTACATTTAAGAGAACAGAAGACGTCCAAGGTTAGAACAAAGCACAAGTTTTTGGGTTACTGGGAAGACTGTAGGGTAAGGAATAAGGTTTAAGTCATCCTCAGTGTCACCACAGCGGTTCTGTCTTCTGTGGTCTGAGAAGAGCCTACCTAACCCAGACACGGCTTGTCCTTACTGTGAGAACCCACGAAAGGCCAATAAGTATTTACAATGAAAGACCAAGTTTTATTAGAATATGAAGTAGAATATTTTAAAAGAGAGAAAACTCAGAGTGACAAGGTACACTCTGAGTGTCTTGAGATACTAGGTATACTAGAAATAAAACCTGTATTTCAGCCTGCCCAGTACATCCTACAAACAGTGGTTCTCAATACAGTGCGTTTCAGAAGTGCTGCAATCTCTGCGCTTTTGCATCTTGGTCTTAAGCATCTTTTCCCATCACCTGAGAAGCAAGACTTTGCTCCATGCTTTTAGCTGTGCAATCTCTCTCCCTCTCCCCCTGCAACATGCTTCCCAGGAGAGGAGCAATCTCCCCTTCCCAGTTCCATCCCTCTTACTCTCCATTTTACATGTACACCATGTATTAACATAGAGAAAATGAATGAAACAGATACGTACAACATAGTGTCATGGCAGAAACTGAAGGACATCTACTGGGACCAAAACTGTAAAGTTTCTTAGAAAAAGTCTCTTCTCACTCAGAAATATACAGCCTTTGAAATTTTGAACTTTCTTTTCCCAGTACCTCCTGTGTGACTATCAATCAGTTCCAGAGATTTCTCTTGCATCGAATATGACCATGAATATCTATTTCAGTGTGGGTTAGGAGATGTAATTAAGTAGTACCCACAAGAATTTGTGTAATCACAAGCTGATAAACACTGGTATAATTTCTAAGTGGGATGACTACTGATCTGGAGTGTTAGCCAACTCTTGGTGACCCAGGACAGATGATCCAGGCTGGAGACTCAGTGTGAAGTGGGACTTTGGTGCTTGTCCCACACAAGCGAGTGGTGGCTGGGAGACTGTGTTTGCACCAGGTTTGTCCAGGTCCTACTTGCCTAGAGACTCCTGCACCTCACAGTCAATCAACAGAGCTGTCAACGGTCTCCTTCATTTATACTCTGCCTGCTGAACTTATGCACCTTCCATAGAAGCCCTGTGTCTGCTTCGTTAGCTCATCCTTCCCTTACCCTGGATAACTGATTGATGGCATCAAGATCACTTATTTCGTTAAAGCAAAGAGTTTAAAATTTACAGATGTTAGTTAAATGGTCAAATATGCCCTAAGTGTGTGTTAAATTGCTGGACTGTGAATTCAAATGTCTGAAATGGAATTTATTTTCTTCTGTAAATGAGATGCCAGAGGCACAAGGCAGAGGCCTCTGCTGAGAAGCAGCAACTGCCCTGGCTGTTTGCTTCCACTAGCATCTGTCAGAACCCAATGAATTTTTTGCATTGCGTTGAACTGACTGTTCTTTTCTCCTCCAATTATATTGCTGAAAATTTCCTAGACATTATTTCATAACGATGTTGTATATATTTGTATTATTGATGTAGTTTTGGTTGAGGTTATTTTAACAGATAAATCTTATGTTACTATTGTCCCATTTTCAATCCACGAAAATCATACTGACATAAGTGTCTTTTCCATTTCCTCAAGTAGAAGGGGAATAAATGATCATCTTGGAACCAGATCTAATGCAACCTAAAAAATTACTTTTACATTTTCCTTATTTTTGAAGAGTTGTTAGGAGAATAACTTGGGATTACTTGGTGCAAACTGAACTACTATACAATAGGTTTCAAAATCTGAATAAGTACCTTTATTAAGGTGGTATGGGAAGTGAAACTTCTACTTTGAAAACTTTTCTGTATTAATTGTTATTGATAGTCTTTTCTGATTTCTTTTTTTTCCCCGGACAAAAGGATAGAGTTATCTTACAAAGACAAAAGGGCAAGTCTTGAGTCTTGATTCTACTTTGTGCTCTTCTTTTGTGATCGTGGACATCTCATTCCATCTCCACATTTCGGATTAATCTTCTGTGTGAGAGAGATTGCACTGCTCACCACCACTGATTTGGCTTGCAGAGATTTTTGACTTCTGATTAAGTGAATTACAATGGCAAAATGGGAAGTTGTGTATCAATTCAGAGCATTTTCCTTCAATAGGTTCTACAAGAACTGAGTCAGAACCATTTCACCCACAATGTGTTGAGACAAACTTATCTGACTGAATCCTGCTGGGCTTTAGCAGTTGAGCATGCAGCTACACTGAGGACAATGAGGACAAAGCACAGCAATAAGCTCCTTTTATTATGTGACTGCTGATGTCAACACATTCACATGTCAACACATTCACTGTTGTGGTATTGGAAGAAGAAATATACTTAATTTCCTACAAGTGAGATTTCTGGATTTGGTGGATAAATAAAGCATGACGCTTCAGGCAGATCATGTGACAATAAGCACATACTCAGTCAATACAGTAGGTGTAATTGCCAAAATGTGTATGCTCTCTGTGTTTGATTAATAATTAAATAATACTCTGAAGAAACTTTGCCTCTCCCTCTACTACCTTAGATCTGTCTCCTTCCTGCTAAAGATGGTTAAGCATTTGCTAAATCAATGGCTGTATGGAGAGGGGGTAGAGAAAGCAGAAAAGAAGCAGTAATTAAGAGGCAACAAAACACAGCCTGAGGATGACAGACTCACTTTAAAGGAATAATTTATACACAAGGAAGCAATCGTGCTCTGAACAGAGAGCGTGCAAGAATAAGACTGGTCTCATCTCTTCATGACATAGTCTGTTGCTTTTATCCAGCTACAGTAATACTCTTTTCTTTGGGCTTGGAAAGAAAAGGAAAAAAATAGGTCCCTCATTAATATCTACTTTTATCTCTCTGACAGGCCTGCATATAAGATCTTGGAATGGATTTACATATTAGCTTCCTAAATGCAAGGTCTGATTACTGATATAATCCCCTTTGCTTCAGTAATGGAAGTGGTAACTTTCAGGTGCTTTTCAAATCTTTTACTTAACTGATAGCAAAATAAGCATAATCATATTAAATTTGAAATAGCTTGATCATTCTGACCCTTGAGAAGAGAGTATATGATTTATCTCATAATGTTTTATGTAGGATTTATACAAAACAATAGTAGTCTAATAGTTGATGCAAAATGGTACCACCAAAAGTTAGTTGGAAAATAATACATAGTGTAAGGCTAAGACATGGTTCTGTCTCCTGGAGAAATCAGCATAGGCAGAGTATGTTTAGATTTGACATATGACCTTGACTCCTGTCCCTGATGGAGCACAGAGGAAAAGCTGGCTTCCTACAATGGTTTGGTATAAGCATAAGGAGCATCAGAAGGTGCAGTGCAGCATCTTGCCTTGCTGCTTCAGGCTCTCTGTAGCAATACCGGAAGGCAAAGAGGCACACGGGCACAGCCGCTCCAGCAAACAGTACTGCCACATGCATAAGAAATGCAACTGAAAAGCTGCGTACAAATTGGCCCTTCTCAAACACAGCTGAGGGGAAACAGAGACATGGTATATCCTGAAAATGAGATGGGGAAGATCATCAATGCCTTCTTTTTTAATTGTATCACTAGTCATAGGTTTATTTCTCATTTGGTATAAGAATATTTCTGGAGGACTTCATAGGAGGAGCCAGGGACCCTGAACATTATGGAGGAATGAGATTCACTGTTGCCATGCTGACACTGAAGGGTTCAAACACAGTTGCTGCCATTGCTAATACCTCACCATCACATGCTATCTTTTACAGATTCACAGATTGGTAGGAGTTGGAAGGGACCTCAAGAGATCATCTAGTCCAACCCTCCTTCTAAAGCAGGAACACCTACAGCAGATTGCACAGGATCACATTCAGGTGGGTTTTGAATATCTCCAGAGAAGGAGACTCCACAACCCCTCTGGGCAGCCTGTTCCAGTGCTCAGTCACCCTCACAGTGAACAAGTTTTTCCTCGTGTTCAGATGGAACTTCCTGTGTTCCAGTTTGTGCCCATTGCCCCTTGTCCTGTCACTGGGCACCACCGATGGGAGTCTGGCCCCATCCTGTAGACACCTGCCCTTTTGATATTTATAAATGTTGATGAGGTCCCCTCTCAGTCTTCTCTTCTCCAGGCTAAGAGACCTAGCTCTCTCAGCCTGTCCTCATGAGAGATGCTCCAGTCCCCTCATCATCCTCGGAACCCTCTGCTGGACTCTCTCCAGTAGTTCCCTGTCTTTCTTGAACTGGGGAGCCCAGGACTGGACACCGTATTCCAGATGTGGCCTCACCAAGTCAGAGTAGAGGGGGAGGATAACCTCCCTCGACCTGCTGGCCACGCTCTTAACGCATCCCAGGATACCATTGGCCTTCTTGGCCACAAAGGCACATTGCTGGCTTGTGGAGAGCTTGTTGTCTGCCAGGACTCCCAGGTCCTTCTCTGCAGCGCTGCTTTCCAGCAGGTCAGCCCCTAACCTGTACTGGTGCTTGGGGTTGTTCTTCCCTAGATGCAGGATGCTACACTTGCCCTTATTGAATTCCATATGGTTCCTCTCTGCCCAATTCTCTAGTCTGTCCAGGTCTCACTGAATGGCAGTGCAGCCTTCTGCTGTGTCGGCCACTCCTCCCAGATTAGTACCATCAGCAAATTTGCTGAGGGCACACTTTGTCCCCTTACCCGGGTCATTGATGATTGTGTTGAATAAGATCAGAATCTTCCCTTAGTTAATGCAAAAAATATGTTGAATAAGACCAAATCTTCCTTTAGTTAAACCCACACACTTGTTGCCATTTCTCTTTGTATCAGTACTATTAATATGAAAGCAGTGTCCTGTCTGAGTCACTGGCCCAGGCTGCTCTGCTGCTGCCTTGTGACACGTCCCAAGTCAGCTCACACTGTGGTCAGGGGAGCTGGAAACAGGAAGATCTTCTGGTGACCTTGACCTGGTAAATAAGACAACATCCTTCTTCCTTGAGGAGAACTCAACTGGTTCAGGCAGAGGAAAGGTGCTATGTGTGGGTCTCCCCTGCCCCAGCAGTCCTCTATCAAAATTGTGTGGAATACTTAAATCACCTTCTGACCACTGGAGAAGTACAAGGAGATTTAGTTATGTGACATTGTCTGCATCTCTATCACAGGATTTCTGTGTGGATCCATATCCCCTCTGAAAAGGAAAAAAAGTGATTGCCATTCGTTGGGGAAATCTCTGTGGCTCTGGAAGACACATAGCAAAAGTTACTCTGATGCTGCTGGGCCTAGGAGGATGCACAACCCTACAGCCCTCTCCAAGAGGGGAAAAAAGTCTGTCTCAGTTCCTATACAGGTGAAGCTGAGTTTTACTGGTGTTACCGTTACTTACTTTTGTCTGTGTACTGTGTTCTCAGGGTCTGACTGAGGTCCCACTGCATGGCATTTGTAGCAGACAAAACCAAAACTGATCCCTGTCCTGAGAACTCTGCTGAGCTGCATAGGACTTTCACAGTCCTGATTTCTGCAAATTCACCATGCAGATACATTGACATTATTTTTCATCAATGTGAAAAAGGTTACTCATTCAAGTGAAATTTTTGGTTAAGTAATATGGAAATATGGTTTCACTAAATTTGTGACATCATGTAACATTTCACTGAGGAGCAGGAGGCAAAACTTGTAGATACACTAGATTTAAGATTGGTAATAAGAAGGGAAAAATGTCAAGGATGTAACATTACCGTAAAGATCACATTGTCCTTCATAGTGTTGCTCAAACATACTATATTTTATATCTGTGTTGTACATCTGTTTCTCACATAAATGTACTTGGAAAAAATCAATGTGCTTACAGGAAGCATTTGCAAAACCGGAACTGTCTTTCTGTCTGACTCTGTAACATTTTACCTCATCACCTTTCTCTTCACATTCCTATAGAGCAGCACAGGGAAGTTTTCTCTGTTTTTCAGAGTGGGACCTGAAACACGGAGGATCATCTGGATGATCTTCCAGAAACCCTGCTGAAAATCTGCCTCCCAGTATGCTTATTTCCACAACCACCTTTTGGGGGAGCCAGACTGCTTTAATATCAAGTTGGAGGAAAATAAAACAATTCTAGTTTCTCAGTGAATTTGGGAAGAATCAATGCATTTTACTCCATGTTAGGATCCCTACATCAGGAGTCTGAACACATTTTGAAGTCAACAAAAATTTTGTGCTGTGTGGCAGGTTTCTTGCAGGAGGAGAGGGAGGAGGCTGTATGTCACCATTACCTTTACTTAACACAGCCACACCGCCAGGTATGCTTGCAGATAGAACTGGGGACATCTACAACCCCAAGGACATGGTCTACCCATACCAGACTGTCACAAAGGGATATAAACATACTCCCACTTCTTTTTGCACTGTACCTTATGTTACACAGTCACACAACCAGAATTTTCTAATGCATGCAACATTTTGGACATATTTTAGAGGAATAATGCTCTAATTAGTCCATCTAATCAATATCTTCTGGGCTAACAAACAGGAGAAAAGTCTTCAAGGCTATATTTTTCCACCAGTTTTCCTAGCCATTTCATGCAGTGAATTCTGAGAGTTTTCTGAATAAACTAGGTAATGTGTCCCTCCTTCCTATTTATTACTTTATGTGTTAGACTACTTTGATATAGGGTTTTCCAAATTCACATGCCACTGACATCTACTAGAACCAATCAATGGGGGCATTTGGTTTATATGTTCTTCAAAATAAGGTCTTTTTCTACCATTAGCAGATATACCTTCCTGTGGAATGGGAATTAAAGACAAGTTGCTCTTTGTTATGAGAGGTCTTAAGGGTATTTCTATGGGAAGGTAGCTCTGGAGATGTACAACTTTGAGGGTTTTTTAAGCCTCTAGCTTGAATAGGTAAGGGAGAAAACATTAGTCGGAAGATGGAAGACTAGGCAAGAAATAAAGAACCAGCAGGGCTCTACAAAATCTATAGTAACAAACCTGGAAGTATGAGACATTTACTTGATTGGAAAAGGTAGGTGGGGGGCTGGATGGAGAGTTTGTTCACATATGATTGGCTCCCGTATTAATTCCATCATGATGGGGACAGAAGTCTGCTCGATGATTTGAGACTTTAAATATCACACACCATGAGGTAAAGCCCTGAGTGATGGCTCAGTATCCCTGATGAGCTAGAAGCCAGGCTGTGAAATTCAAGTGTTAAGCAAACAGACTTGTTAAGGTAGAGCGTGATAAGGCACTCTGGGAGGTCTGAGTAGGAAACTTGTCACTGTAGACGTAGTTAGAGTATACTAGATGGGGAGATGCAGAGTCAGTGTGAAGACTGCATTTTTATATATGGCTGTCTGTGACATGGGGGAGGTATTAGGACAGGCTCCTTGCCAAAGAACTCAGATATATTCTTTCAGATATGTTTGATGTCACCAAATCTGTATGGATCATCACTTTCTCTGATGACATTTGCTGGGACTGTCCTTTTCCTCTCACTTACCATGTATTAATGAATTTGACTTGCTTTTAATTTTGATTCTTACTGGGTAAATTCATCTTATTTATGAATTGTTTTAACTAAATGCAAAGCCACAATGAGGTTAAAGAAATTCAAAATTTACAAAGTCAGTTATCACTGGCATACTATTTTCATTTCTTGTCCCCTATAGTACTAAGAATGGAGAACTGCTTACTCAGCCATCAAAAATACAGTGTGGTTGTTTTGGGTCAGAGTTTTAGACATATTCACCACTGAAAGTCTCTATCCCCATTTTTAATCACTGTTTCCTGAAAAGGACAATGCCCTACCACTTTGAATAAGCACTGGAAAGAATTATTCCCTAAAATACTGGAGCAGGACTGCATCATGAGGTTGGAAAAAAGCATTTTGTCCCTCTCAGTTCTCCCATTGGGGCTGCTTCCAACAACAGGGGCCTGTAAAATCTGAAGTCGTCTGACTCCAGCAGAGTGCTTTCAAAAGAAAGAAGCTCACTTCTTCACATCCCATTTCCAACCTTTTGCAGGCATCAGTGATCTAACCCAAAGACTCTGCGGGAAGAGATTATATCTCCTGTGAGGACATTTATTCCTTGTGCTATGAGCTCCTTAGGATGTGTGATATGCTGCCAAATATTGCACTTTTAAAATCACTGGGGTTTTCCAAAACAGAGAGAAGTGACAAAAAAAGAAACCAACTGCAAAAAAAATTTCCAATTGATGCAGTTAACAGCCTGTCTTCAATCACCTTGCTCTGTTTTAGCTGGTCACCACTAATTAAAATATCAGGAAGAATATGCATGCTAGAGTGAAATTGTAAAGACAGGGAAAAGGGAACAGAAGAGGAGGGGAGAAGAAAAATAGCAATTCAGGAAAAACATCTTTGAGGTTGAGACTACACCTGAATCCAAGGCTGTGATTTTATCAAGTCTTCCTCCTACTTTGTTCTGCTTCAACCCTGAGGGTTGTCTCTACTAAGAAAACAATCTCCAGTGCTGTAAAGCATCTGTAAATGTCTCTGTGTCATATCTTCACTTCCTCCCATCTGCCAGCAAAGGAATTGCATCTTCAGTTTACTGAAGTCGTCTGCCCTTTAAGCAATGTCCAGGCTACCAGGATAAAGGGCCCTCTGGGGTTCTCTGGTTTATGCTGGTCTTTTCCAGCCATCAAACTAGGAAGAGAATGGACTGGTAGAAGCTACCACTGCCACATCTGCTGTGCAGTGCTTCACAGCTGGCTCCGAATTGCAGCCTTTGTGTGTCCATATCTCCAGCAGAACTGCTGAGGCAGCTCCCAGAGTCTTTATGTGCTACTGCTAAAGCTAGACTGGAAGGGTACGAAGTGTGTGAAGAGGAGCAAAAGGCATGAGGAGAGACCACCCAGTGGGTATGCTGGAAATGCGCTGACAGTTACCAGAGTGGAAGCCAACATGCTTAACGTGACCACCATACAGCTAGCCAAATGCTTCTTTTCTCACTTGCAAAGAACTGGACTGGATTTGCTGCTGTTGCTTCTACTCTGCCATGGCTACCAGCCATGAAAGATCCCAGAAGAGAAATCAGGTCCCATGGCTGTCTAGGTTGGACTTTCCTGTGTTTGACAGTTGTGTTACTGTTTGTGTCAGTGCTGCCCTTCACAAGTATTATTTCAGTTCATAAGGAAAATGACACAAAGTCCTTAACCACCATTATCGCTAGACCAGTAACACGATATCATGACACAGTGTCAGACGTTAGAAAGTGCTCAACTCTAATGACCATCTTTTCCAGCAAAGTATATAGTCTGACTTCTTTCAAGCAAACACACATTATAATGAGGGGAAGACCAGCGGGTTGAGGGAAAGACAAGGCAAATTTTCACATTATATTTAAAAACATGAGTGCATTTATAGCTTATAAAGTCAAGTGATGATGCTTGAAGTGCTAGTGTCAGGCAGCTCGCAATCCTAAAATCCTGAAAGCCAGCTGATATATGGCATTGTTTTCACATACTGTACAAATAACACCCTGGATTCTGATTCAAGAAAAAATATTGTCCTTAATGTTTTTAAGGTATTAAATTGTAATGTTGCATTTTTAAATACATACTTGAGTAAAACTAGATTGAAGGATAGTTTAGGGATCTAAGTTATGTTGATTAATATTTGCTTACACTTTTTCTTTCTGCTGCTGTCATATTGATCAAACATACTATTTAAATTAAATTTTCTGATCTGAAAGTATATTACTGTCTGCACGGGTGAAATAGCATTGTCTCAAAGCCATTTACTGTATTTAACTGTGTGACTGAAAATGCTTTTAGGAATTACAAGAAATGCACTCCTTGTTAAAATGGAAACATCTTAGCTTCCACTGTGAACTTACAAATCAAAATGAACTCAATAAAGACTATATTAAAACAGTAAAAAGTGAGATTAGTAGTTGATGGATGGGTACCAAACCCTGACTTTCTCACTCAGCTATTGCTGAACGTCCCTTTGAAACTACCATTAAAAGAAAATAATCCAGATTGTCTGGATAGACTGTCTGTCGACAGTCCCATGAGATATCAACGGTGCTGAAGCTCAGCAGAGGCTGACTGTAAGTGCTTCTCTTCCTACCTCTGCCAAAGTACCATACCGTGGATTCCCACTGCAAAGCAGGGTGACCAGAGGTTACACAGCTTCGTGGAAGCTGGCACCTGAAAGACATGAACTCCTGCATCCTTGCAGTAGCTCAGCTTGTCTGAAATAGGAACTGCGCAACATCTTTAGTAGGGAACAGCTCTAGCAAAGTGAGAATCAGTATCCTGAGCTTGTGCTTCTGACACATTACCCAGAGGGTATTGGCTGACAGGGCCAGGAGCTCTGTCATGAAACTCAAGAATTTAAACAAGAAGAGGAGGTTAATATTCCCTTTTTTTTCCCAGTGGAATTTATTTTAGGCCAGCAAAACTACTGTTTTTCTTCTTCTGTTTTACTCTACTGCATAATTTAGCATTTCAAAAATACTGCAGAAGGATGATCGTGAAGACTGAATTCAAAAGAAGAATTCCTGCAAGATCTGCAGCTAAGCATGTTATCGACTCTGCAGGCTGTCACTGACTCTACACTGAGCTTGCAAAAAAGTGTGTTAATTTCTTTTCTATATTATTATTTGTTAAGGTTTTTGCATGAATATAGAGAGACGATTTAGACTACTTAGAAAATTCACACAGCATGACATATCAAGGTGTATATCTTGTTTTTAGCTACACAGCTTTATTTATGCACGCTTCCACTAGCCTGGAGCAGTTGCAAAAAAGATCTATATGTGCTCATACATAAATAAGCGGAGGACAGTTTAGTTTGTTCATTGTTTTAAAATTATTAGAGTCACTTTTAAGGTGCTGTTGTGTGAAGTTACCATTGGAGACTGAACAGCTTTAGAAAACAGGATGCCTGTATATTTTCCAGAGCAGGGAACCAGCTGTTAGACAATAGATGGTTTATAAAATTGAGATTAAATATAATTACAAATAGTTGCTCTAACAATTTTTACAGCATTTTTTTTTTTCTCACATAGTGCCTCTCAGCAAACCTTTGCACACATGTTGAAGTTTACACTTTGGCTGAGTCCATGGGAGCTGCTGAGAAGTCACAGATGCATGGAAAAGGATCTGCATCTTAGTAATATATTCACACTCGAAGCACTACATGGTGGGTGGCTTAGAAAAACAATGAAACAGACTATAAGCCATATCCTGAAAAATCACAATTTCAAATACTGCATTCTCATTTAATGAAGAACTCTATTTTATTTATATCTATTACGTGTAGTTTTATTTTTACCTCAGGTCATGTATCTCCAAGGATATCAGAAAATATACTTCTATCATTTTAAGTGAAGTTTCCTTGCAGTGGTCTTGTGTCAGTCATTATCTTCTGACACAGACTGTATAGTGTCCCTCCCTAGTCTACCACATATGATATACCTAAAGAATAGGAAGAGGAAATGCTATTAGCTCTTCTAAAATCTCTGAGAAAAGAAGAAAAAACCTGAGAGGCATCTTCCCTTCTCAGGACCATGCAAGCTCCTCACAAAAATCCAAGCCGTGAGATTCATCTGCTGTTAGAGTGTGAGCAAATGGGAGGTGAATAGGGCTGGGGACAGTGCCAGTCCCTGGCAAGCTGGGTGGGTGGTGCTGGTGCAAGGAGGTGTTGGCCCTTCCAGCGATAAGACGGCTCATCCACGTCCTGCTCTCTGTTGTCAAATGCAGCTCTTGATATTGAAAGACCAGGGCTTGGTACACCTGGAGGAGTGCCTTAAATGGAACGATAGAGTAAAAACCTTAAATGGAAGGACAGAGTAACAGCAGTACGAGCAGGGCAACATGCTGTGGAATTTAAATGTTCACTTCCTAGGAACATTTTTTGACTCTTCATGAAGATGGAGAACACTTTGCCCACAGTCTGAGAATTATGGTTAATGAATCCTTAGAGTTTCATGTAACTTTGCTGTTTCTTGTGTGTGTTTCCATGAGAGTGAAGCAATAATTTACCTCAGAATAAAGCAAATCTGCAGTAACAAGGGGCAGCACCTTTTACACAAGGATGATTAAAGTACATGTTGATGAAAGCACTTTCATTTTTGTTCTGAAAGAGCCATTTTAGAGTTACATGTAGTTCCACTCTACAAAAACTACAGTTATTCTTCAGAGTCCAGTAGATAACCTCCAGACAACAAGAGACTCTGAAACAGTAATAACAGTATTTTTGCCTCAGTTAATTTGCAAGTATTTCTCAAAGGCGTCCAGTATCATTATCCTACTTTTTAGCCCGACACAAAAATGAAGTGAGTTGCTCATGGTCTCCCAGTAGGAAAATATATGTGTCACTCCAGGAAACGTGTGGATGGCATTCGACACATTCTTGTTTCTTACTCTAAGGAAATGAAGGAACTTCTTTAAATCTTCTTGTATAGTTATTTTCCTCTCATTTCCCAGTGCACTTCTATGCAACAAAAGTTCTATTTTGCTAATGCATTTTATTTTTTAGTTTTAGAGAGTGCACAGATTCTTGGAAGGGTCATTGCTCAATAGCAATAAGACAATAGACCAAAACAGATCATATGATTCACTCAATTGCTAAATGCTATTACATGTTAATGTTAAACATAACAAGAAACAGAGCTTTTTGGAGGGAAAGGTTATCCACAGCTGTTACACAGACTCCTTTAGGATCAGATCTTTGTTAGTTTGAATGAATTTTAGTATAACGTATATTTCCACCTCACACGCTATACTTCTCAGTTAATGTACTATTCCCAGGTTTGGGTGAAAGAAAGCAGTCTTAATGGATATTAATCGAAATATACACTGAGCAAAATCTGATCATGAGGCACCACAACAAATTACAAATAATTTTTCATTCTGGAGGAGTAAGAGTTTATTCCAAAGGTTGTAACAAGTTTAGTTCTTGCTATCTCTTTTTCATCAGAAGATGAAACAGATCATGTCTGCTGTGTAGGTACATCCATTAAAAGGTTGAGAATGTTTACCTGATCTGGAACACACTGAAGTCAATAGACACCTTTTCAACTGACTTCAGTAATGAACTTTGTCAAACAATCAATTCTGCCCTGGCAGTTCCTGCTGTCTTGATTAGCTTAAAAACATTATAAAATTTTGTCAAAGAAACATTTGGAAAACAATCTTTTACACTGCAAGAAATACAAAATCCATTCATTACTTTTTGCTTCCAACATGAGACTTGAAAGTAGATGTATTTTTTAAGGCAATCACCAGCAAATCTCAGCATTTACTCTAACAAAGAAGAAGAAACAAAATCCTTACCCCAAAATTTTGGTGGCCATGTGATTGGAGAGTAAGTACTGTTTCTATCCATAACATCCAAATAACAAATATAGAATGGTACATCCACAGAGGAGCAATGGGTTTCTGAATGTTTGAGATTTAGCAGTAGAAGTAATGCTTTTGTGCAGTCAGGGAACTGTGTTGTTTGCCTGAAAGGAAATGGATGTATCACGTTTCCTGCTTATGGACTCGAATTAGCAAGTGCTCGCCTTATCTTGTAACACCACATGGTTCCCAAGACAGAGAAATAGTTTCCTTCTCGTCATTTCCTCAGCTAGAGCAAATTGACTCAGAACAATACCAAATCTCCTCCTTCTCTGAAACTTTTTGAACCCCAAAATGTCCAGAGTTAGATGAAAATTCCTTCCTCTTTCCTTTAATGATTTTCTGTGTTAAAGACTTTCCTTAAAGATTCAAAAGCACTCATATTCAGTTGGAATTGTCAATAAGGCAGAAATGTGACAAGAGGCTTTTAATAAACACCATTTCATTAGTATATTAATTTAGGATGTGAAGATTGTTAAGTATTTGCCATTGTTCGTCAGCTAGTTTGAGGAACTAGCTGGGCCTGACAGTGTCACTGTAGGTATTAATATTTTAATGAGTGTACTTCAAATTTCCTTTGCCAGTTCTTTTCCTTTCCACACCCCATTTTAAAATATGAGTTCCGTGGAACACAAAGAGGCTTTGAGCTAATTGTTTGAACAGTTTTAATAAAATGCAGTGTTAATTCCCTGTTGGAATTTGTAGGTGCTGCTGCTAAATATAATAAATAGCAATAATAACACCCCTACAAAAGAAAATAGCCAAGATATTCAATGACACAGACCCAGAATTAATGGAGAATATATGGGAATTAATAAAATATATGATTTTGTATTTACGTGATAAATTATTTAGGACCTGATTTTAACTTTTTTCCTGTTAAATATATTGCAGATAATGGATGTCCATAAACATTCTGCTGTGAATTTCAAACCTCTGTTCTCTGAAGAGTTGTATGAGGTTTTATTTTGCTCATTGTTAAAAACAAACAAACAAACAAACAAACAACAAAAAAACACAACAACAAACCAAAACCAAAACCAAGAAAACCCCAGAATCAGCTATATCTATTTTCCACAATGAATATCAGGAATCCTCAAAATTTAGGAATATTCCAATCTTCAGATTTGGACCTGGAATAATTTTAATATTGTTTTGTTTCATTTGGGACTTTTTTCATGAAACAGATTTTAAAAAATACTGAGTAAAGATGCTCTGATGGTTAATGGAAGACTGATGTCTTTCAAAGCTGGTGCTTAAAATGAGATATCCAAATACTGAGTTAAGCACTTGAATGAAAAAGATGTGGTTTTCAGATGTCTGTGAACAAGATACAGTTTGGTAAGATTTTTTGGGATTATTTAGTTTGGTAGGGACACATATACCAGAGCAGATGATAAGAATATACAAATTAAAGAATTCTATGACTAAGGTTAGGCTTGTGATCTAAAAGTAGATGGAAATACAACAAAATTGAATTATTGTGAGCTATAAAATGAGGAAATTTAGTGGGCTTACTGAATGCATCTATTGAGATGATAATTGTAAACCAGAATTAAACACTGACCTTTATCTAGTTGAAAAGCAGCTGAGTTCAGACATGGACACTTGTACATATAATTAAATCTTCCATATTATCTGAGTATATGAAACATGAACCATCATGCTTTATGAGAAAGTCCTTAGCAATAAGAAGAAGAGTGACAGTTTCTCTCTGGACAGAGTATTCCAGAATGAGAGTTCTCCCATCCTCCTCAGAAACAAGCAGCTGATATGGGCAACTGTCAGCAGCAGCAGAAACTGGACCACTGAAATTGTTACCTGGGCCATACGCCCGTAATGCTTATCAGCAAGTTGGAGCAAATAGTTTTAAATGAATCAAAGTGATGCAGGTTTATAGTCACTTGCTAAGCAGGAGGGTCTCAGATCAGTATCATGTCCTCTTTCCATTATTTACTCTTGCAAGAAAAAGAAAGAATCACAAGTTTATGCAACAGAACTTATCTAAAATAAGTATGGTATATCAAATCCTGAGATGTTATAATTAAAATGGAACCTCCTTCACCAAAAAGCTAAGGCAGATTGATACATCATAAACCTTGTCTTCATTTCTTATTTCAAATATTAGATTAATTTTGTTTCTATTCATTTTACTTCTGACTATTGTAAGATTTATTTTCTTGGTAACCCCATCAGTTCTTTCATTTTCCTCTGTTGAGGAGTATCTTTTCCTGAAAATAAAATCAATATAACTCGAGGTACCCTCATGGATAAAAATACTCATCACCATTCATTATAATAGCAAGTATGGTGGAGACGGTGGAGACACACTGTCATGTCTGACTGATGGGACACAAAGGTATGTAGAGGATGAGCTGTCAAATGAGTTGCTACGGCAAGCTGTCATATACATTGCTCATGTGAGTGAGTTCAATTCCAATGACATGAGCAGTCTTTTACCCCTTGAAAAGAGGACCTGAAATCTGTCCTTAAATGTTTTGAATGTATTGATTAAATTAAGGGAGGTGCTTTGAATTTACAACAGTGCAAGCCCTAATCCCTGAAGAAAGAGAAGAAATTTCAGGGGAAATAAATGTGATGGGTATCATCACGTAATAGAAAAATTATGGGCAACCAAACCGTAGGTACACAAGGTAGTGCCAGCAGGTGAAGAAGAGTCACCTCCTTCCGTGGCCATGTGCAGCTGCAGGGAGGAGGGCTTGGCACCATTGCCAGCCTGCTCTGGGGGCAGCACTTCCTTTCTCTGAGGTATTTATGGTTTTCTCATTGATATATTATGATTCTTCTCTTTTTCTTTGCCCTCCAGGAAACCCCTGATCGGCTAGATGTTTTCTGTTTAACAAAACACGGTGGAGACACACTTTACAGGGTGAATAGAGATTGATTTAGTTGAAACCATTTTGTCAGCTGGCCAGGGCTCACAGTGATGATGTTTGAGTATGATTGGTAAGCCCTATAAATTGAGCTTAGCTACGGTCAAACACTGCCAGAGAGAAGGGTCATACCACTGTCCCTGGAAGCAAAAAAGGAACACAGTGTCAGAATTTTAAAGCAACTTGCTGAAAGCTACTTTTCAGTTTCTCCATTGCTTACTGTTACTTGCACTCCTTGAGGGAACATAGATATATATGCTGAATTCTCCTACATGAACCCACAAAATCTTTTTATTTCAAATGTAAGCAGAGTTCACTGAAAAAGAATGAAAAAATAGTAGAATGAGCATCCACTGAAACTTTTTTTTTTTTTTTTTCCATCTGGAGATTGTGATTTAGGCTGGGATTTCCTTTAATTGTTTCATATTTCAGCAGCCTCATATTTGTCCTTGGTTAGTTTTACAGTTCTCCGGATGCATGAAGAAAACCTCAGGAATTTTTGTTCTTTGACCAGTGATGAAAAATATTCCTGTGTCGCATCAACTTATCCATTTTAAAGGCTGCGCATAATGTGGCAAAAGATAGAGAAACTACAGCTTGAATTTACTGCCTTTAATGAATCACTTCAATCCTCTTCAAGATCAAAGAGCAGATTTCTTCAGTTTACCTGAATAGTTAAATAACCTACATGCTGGCTTTATCAGAATACACCTTTTGACACAATATGCCTGCTCTGAATGAAGAGAAATATGCCTGCAGTAACATCATCATCTCAGAAAACACCGTGATTTCCAGGAGTGTATTAGATGTTACTAATTTTTCTCCAGATTTTTCAGAAAAAGGATCATGAGTAGGAAATGCATGAGAATTTCAGACATTCAATATTTTTGGGAGGTGTGAAATCCTAAGGACGTAACATAAAAAGAAGGTCCCTCATTGCTGATTATGTATCATTACATAATTTGGAAGATAATGTCACAGTGCAGAATGTGAATACACTTTGTATTTACTCAAACATATACCAAATTTTTAGATCCAATATTCAGCTCAAAGCTCTGAAACCATATTTTTCCCTAACATGGAAGCCTTATATCGTCTAGTGAAAGGTGGCCGAGAGACACAGAAAGAGGCAGAGGAGAGCCCTCCCCTTCAGCCAGCCAAATACTTTCAGTTTACTGATATTTTTAATGACATTTGTGATATTGAAGACTGCATATTTATATGTGTGTAGTAAAGTGAGGGTGAGGGAATTTAAAAAGGGTATATTAGTACATTTTATATTAATGCATTTTAGCACTGGTTAAACTTAAGACCAGAGAGAAAAAAATTTTGTTTGACCCAGGTTTATATAACTCAAACACTTAATGTTAAAAGGGGCAGTGAGTGCTGCTGGAAGCAACAGTGGTAAGTAAGCCGTATGGGCAAACACCACTGTGAGCATCCCTGCACTGTGTTCCCACAGCCAAGTAACAGCTAGGGAGTATGGCACTTGGAGCTGGCAGTATGGGGCTCGTGTGGGTCCAGCTGTGCACCAGGTTAATGGGGGGTCACCCTTGGGGACACAAGGAGGTGAAAGAGGGAGAGGGCAAAGATGAGCTGTTTGGAGCTAACAGAAAGTCAGGAACTTCCTCTTTCACTTTTACATATCTAACAGCTTGCCCAGTATTTTGTGGTGGCCCATGTGGAGCTACCGGTTTGGACTCTAACTTGACAAACCCCAAACTCAAACTTTTGTCTTATCAGGAGACTAAATTGTGATTAACCATCCCAGAACAGGAAAAAAAAACCCAAACAAACCAAGATATTGTCATTATCTAAGGTTTCTTTACTTACAAGGAAGTAATTAGGTAAAACGGAGGCATAAACCCACCTAGCTTCAACCTTCAAGTTGAAGTTTGATAAATTACTGAAGAGGATTATATGACATGATTACTCATAGGGGCAGAGAACTTGAGTCAGCAAGCCAAAAATTCCCTCTTGGTTCTCTGTTCTCTTATGAATGCATCCTGTGAACCACTTTCCGTTCATCAGATGAAAATGAAATCCACCAATACGCTTTCTATAGTGTGCAAAACTTTTATCCAATGGCCAGATTTTCCAGTTTTGCACAAATTGACAACCTAAGAAAGAGATTTGCCATTATGTCCTCAAGGTACAGCATTTCCTTGTCACTAGCTATGATGCTGGAGGTAAAAGAACAGAGCAATAGACCTCAGAGTCTATCCAGTTCTGTACCCCTGAACCTTCTGAGAGCTGCAGTGCTGAAGCACGGCACTTAGTAGACTCATTACTTTAATTCAAATTACCATCTTATTCTTTCTACTGCCCATTAAGAAAGGGACCAAGTAAGGGGAGAGAAAGAAACAACACCCAAATGCAACTCAGTATGACAACAAAATGATATTTTAACACTATAGTAACTGTAGTAACTGATAGAGTTTTACAGTTGAGCTATAAATTTTGCATCCAGCTACCAGCATTGGATAAAAAAATCATCTCTTGCTGTTGCATTCTGTCATACCTGCTGTTAAAAAGATGGAATGAAATGGCATCCATTTTTCCTACTCCCTAGGGTGGTCTGAAATTTTTAATTTCATTGATAAATAATATTCACACTTATATCTATATTTGTTCATACTGAGAGACACTTCTCTCTCACAGACATCCGTTTGCTGGTGTGAGCAGCAGTTGTCTCAGTTACCTCTATAGTGCATGAACTGTTGAGGAGCAGAATTATAAGTTGTCACATAGAATTTAATGGACTTGACACAACAGGCAGCATTGCCTTAGAACAGGAAAAAATATTCCTGTGTTGTACTGTTTGCATGTGGATTTGTACATCAGTGGACCTGTGTGGATGTTCAGTACTTCTGCAGTGTTCCCCGGGTGGGTAGAGCCTGTTAACTGTAATGCTTTTGCTGAGACATAAACTAGCACTTACCATTGACATGGTCTTTATTTTGTCACACAGGAACACCAAGAAACGTAGCATACTGGATTTGAGGTATGTTTCTGGGACCCATTTTTATATTCGTTTTAGCAGAAACGGTACCCTGCTGTCATTTCATTACATGTGTTAGACAAGAGCCTAATACAAACATGTTGTTGCTAATGAGAATATACCTACAGATACTGAGATATCACAATAGGTGTGGCATGAACAGATGAGCATTTGGAGGGTATTTATAGTTCCTGTATACCTGAAATATCTTCCAAAAATGAGATGAGAAAGATAAGAACAAAATCTTTCCTGTCCATATGTTTTTCCAGGCAAATGGCTTATGATAATAAAGATCTTCTTTCTGAGTGACACTATAGGTAAATGAGTAATGTGAAATAAACCATCAACAAATATTTGATCGTTATGGCCCACTTCATTAGTTTACTAGTACCATTAAAAAAGTTAGAGAAAAACAAAAACTTTTCTGAAGTTTAGAGCAAGAGGAAATCCAAGAGGGAAGGTTAAGAGTGAAGGCATGATGAACAATTGAAGGAAATTGCCTTTCAGTAGTCACAAATGTTTAATCTTCTCTTCCTCTGATTGACAGGATCACACCATAGTCACGGAGTATCCATTTATTCCTATAAATCCAAGCTTGGAATGCAAATCATGAGGAAATTAGCTGGACTTGTATTTCTCTTTTACAGTACTTTTGATTTGCCCAAGGAAAATTAAAATGTACATGATGTCAAAATGTTCTAAAGTATATAAAGCCAAGATTAATGACCCGGAAAAGTACAAAGAGTGCCACAATACTTCATAAAAATGTAAGTAAAGGTTTTGAGGCCTATAAAGTCCATGGGCAATGTCCTGTATGCCAATTTAGCTTGCTTGGTTTTGTTATTATTTACTATTCTTATTAAAGTTTCCCCAAGGCATCCCATATGGTAACCACAACTCTGATGTACTCAAGTACTGTATAAACAAGTTACAATGAGACTAGGCGATTCGCTTTTCTTCTCTGTTGTGCAAACGATTGTTTCCTGTACTCTGCAGGGAAACATCTCATTGAGAAGCAAAATTCCAGGCCTCCAGTCATTGATATCTTTTGTTTTGATGATTTTCTTTGCCCTTTCCCTGAGAGCAGTATTTGAGGTTTAAAGGCCTTTCCAAGGTGCGTATTTAGCAGGTCTGTCATCCTCCTCTTGCATGTCAAGCTGCAGTTCCTTGGAGCAGGCCCATTACCGACTGCTGGGAAGACAAGATGCTGCCAGCAAGCTGTCTGTCTGTCTCACCTCAGCTTAAGCCGGGAAGTAGACAAAAGCAAAAGCAGGTACTCGATCAGGTTTTAGTGGGAAAAAGATAAAAGTGCCTTGTCAGGGAAGCTTTATTTCCCTCAGCGTATCCATGGGTCCCAGAGAATTTCTCTCCCAAACTAACTACAGAAATTTTGCTCTGATGAAAGACTGCAGTAGTCATTCCTTCCACATATCCCTTCCTTCTTATTGCAGCAAAACTAGACATCCCAGCACTCTTCAGAGCCACAATATGTCCAAACTTTTGCCCCCACCCTCGCCCATATAGCTACCCTAGCCACCCTGACAATCCCTGCTACTCCCTCTCCCCTGAGCACCCACACAAACATCTGTACTTGTAACCTCCATGCCGCTGAGCACCCCAGTCCCTCAGCAAGCTAATCGGAGAGCTCCACAGAGAATGGAAATGCAATTACGGTCCTTGGAAAACTGGTGAATAATTAATTTAACCATTTTCTATTGCAGGTCATTAATTTTTACTGCTCTCAGATGGCTTGCTATTATGGAGAGTAAGCTTAATAAATCTTGGGCTGTAAGGGGTAGAAGTTGTGGACACAGGCATCCAAGCACAGAGTGACTGCAGAAACTCCAGACGTAGAAAATCATTTACTGGTAAGTACAAGGAGCTTGATACTAGTTTCATGTATGCTTTCATGCATGCTTTCAGTTTTACACCGATTAAACTTTCAGTAGAACAACTCCTGATTCATTCTGGAAAAGACTTGTGGGAGGAGCACTTCTAAGATATAAGACCTCTGAAGCAGATTTTTAGCATATAGAAATCTGCATCAGTAAATTGTATTACGTTGACTTATAATGATGATCTGAACAATTAAAAAGATTAGGAAATAAAATTATGAAAGATGCTGAAAATGTAAGGGAACAGACAGCTTACAAAAGTGAAGCATATAGCTTACAAAAGTAAAGCAGTCAACAATACAACTACTTGACCTGGGCCAGTTGAACCTAAGAAAGCAGCATTTGGTAAGACTAAAATGTGGAATCGAAGGGCATACACCAGAAATGACTGCTGATCCTTTCAATTAAGGTCACCTGATCTTAACCAAAGAGCTCTGGACTGATCAGGGAACAGTCCTAAGGCATGAATAAGACTGTTGTGACAGGGCATGGCTTGAGATTAAAAAAATAGGCAATATCGTGCAGATTGAATTAACTAGAGAACTGTCAAAAATGGTAAGGGGAAGCAGTAATAGGGGAATCAATGTCAGCAAGAATGCTTCTAATTTCCGGTTTTGAAGGCAAAGATAGTAGTGACAAAGATAGGCACGTGTCTCTTGAAACAACGAGTGTTGCCAGGTCTCATGAATATATAATGAAAGAGTCTTGCTTGGTGATGACAACCTACATCTTATCTTCAGATAATATCAGGGAAAATATCTTCTGACTGACTGATTAATCACTTACTGCTGCCTTCTTTCAAAGAGCGGTCAATAAACTAAGCAGACAGATTTTACGTTCCTACTCCTCAGCAACAGAAAGAAATCTGTTTGGATTTTTCTTGAGATGTGTTGAGCTGACTGGAGTTGGGCTGGAAATTTTGAGATGAGAGAAGAGGGATGGGAAACATCTAATATGCTTTTCATCACAAGACAACAGAAAACAGAAAAATCCTAAGGATTCAGAGAGGATCAACCCTGGGTCCTCCCTACTCTACTCTGAAAATTATCAGGTGGCTCATCTCTAAAGCTGAAAGTTAAGGCACAGATTGGAGGACAGAGAATCTGGTAGGCTCTGCCTTACATTCAGGGCTCAGGGTTCAGATTCAGCTGGATCAGCAGAGGTATTTGTGAGACTACAGAGGGTTCAAGATTGTTGAACCACTGGACACATTATCTGGTTTGTGGGTAAGTGTAGCATACTTTCAGAGCCTTGTACTTAACCCTATGTTTTGCCAGAAAATGGCAAACCAAAAATGCTTTGGAGCTAGACAGGGAGAGCTCCTGAATCAAAATACAGACCCAAAAAAATTAATTAAAAATGCATCAGTGTGATTTGGTTCTTCATCATTATATCTGAAACCCTGAGACTTATTAATATTGAAGCATTGAAGAGTGGAGAATCACAGAGTGGCCTGGAGTTGTCAGAGCCTGAGCAGAAACAAAATGACCAGAAAGAATTCAGTGAAAAATACATGTACGGTCAGCTTGACATAACTCTTATGCTCCCACTTGTATTAGCTACTACTGACTGTATTGCTAACTCTTTTCTGTGTCCAGAGGATATGTGTCTATAGCAAGTCTGTGCTGCAGAGTATTGGTGGTCCAGGTATATCTGTAGCAGGTTGCCATTTTATTTCTGGGGTGCTGCACTTCAGAGTCAGAGTTGATAGTCAAAGTGATGGCTGGTATAGGCATCCCCATCAATGCAATCTGAACACAACATCAGGCCATTCTGTTCTGGTAGTATTTTATACCTGCTCTGAACTCCTTTTATAAAACCTGTGTAAACAAACAAAACCTGTCTCTGGAGAATTCACAATGTATGAAATCTCCAGAGATAAGTACTGAGGACCTAGAAGCATCCGGACTTTAATCCCATAAGTTTTACTCTGACAGGCATCTGCAAACAGTACTACTAAAATCAAAGTGCATAGTGTTCCCCATAATATGGAGGACCAGTTTTAGAAAAGGTGCTATTGACAACTTAAAAGGAAACACTGTAAGGATATAAATCACCAGTGGACTGTTTGATCTCCTTTTTCAGCTATAAATCTTTGGAGGTCAGAGAGACATAGTTAGCAGATATTTTTGTCAAGAGAAGCATTTTCCAGAATTTTGTTTGTCCTCTCAAGCACATCATTTAGCAATGATTTGCTCTAGAAAAGATATTTACCCAAAGCAGAAAGAGAAAGTAGCAAGTAAGTAGTTTCTCTGGCATTTTTTGTCCCAGTGGAGGAGCACATTTGCTGAATAATTATTGTGATGAATTTTAATGACATTCTGTATTGTTGTATTTTAGCACAGTATTTTCCTGAAATAAAAATTGTAGTGCAGAAGGGCTAAAGCTGCCTAATTTACTCCTAGTCACAGCTGAACACAGGAGACATCCAGTGAAAAAATATTCAGGCATTGTAGGAACGTGTGCTGGTTTTGGTTGGGATAGAGTTAATCATCTTCTTCATGGTATGTAGTATGGGGCTATGTTTTGGATTTGTGCTGAAAACAGTGTTGGCAATGACTCACGTGAAATGCAGCCACCTTCAGGATAAAGCACAACACTGTGAAACAGCGAGCAGAGACAGTTAAAGCCAAGAGATGGGCAACATATAGTTTTGGAAAGCACAGACAGACATTTTGTAGGCACACTGACTTATTCTTTCAATATTGCTTGGCCTTTCTACAGGCCAATTATAAATCTTATAATTTCATTCTTAGATTTGGTCTATCAATTCAAAAAGTGTTTGTTCTTAGTCTAATTCCTGTCTGTTTCTATATATGTGAGATTTGTGTACCATTATTTTTCACTGTCTCTGTATTCTGCTATACTCTTCCTTCTTAAAACTCTTCTTTTACATAAGCATTTCTTTTACAAAAGTTGTAATATTGTTTTAAACAACACCACTGGAAAAAAAAAAAAAAGCTTCAGCTTTTCATAGAAAAAAAACAAGCTTCCTTTTCATTATGTGCTATTTGACAAGACATAGAGTTTCACGCTCCTGAGTGAAAATGATCATGATGAAAAGCATGGATGCTTCATAGAAGAATCTTGACACTGTTCAGAAGAACCAGCGGTAGCTGTCAACATCAAAAGGTAGAAAATAATATCTGATAATATTAATTGCGTAGAGATGACAGATTTCTGCCTGTGGAAGTTCTCATGAATACCAAAATGCTTCTCTTACCTAATGAATTTAAGACATATTCAAAATGAGGTCAGGAAAGACTTTGGATAAATTCTTTCACTCACACATAGTGTAGAGTGGCTCAGATACATGCCATGACATTTAAAATATTTAAAATATTTATTTTTTTAAATAGTTTTGATACATTTTCTATCAAGGCCAGTATAAAAGTAGGAAAATATAGATTTGGAACTGCAAGCATAATGAGAGGGACAGAGAATAGTCACTATCAGTCAGTCGATAGTCAGATAATGATAGTGATGGATAAGAATCCTAAATGTGTTGATTACAGGTCATGAAAAATCATAGGACCAGGGTTTCCTCCAGGTATATTGTATGATCAGGGAGATAACCCTCACACTAGACCCATATACTGCTTGGAACAACTGAAGTAAAGCAAAGAGGTTCAAAAACCAATTCTTCTTTTAAAACTAATGTTTTCCCAAGGGGTACTGGCTGATTTCATCTTCCTTCTCATGTCTTGTCAACATCAGGTTTGTTCCTGTCAGGTGCTGTAGCTGCCTCAGATGGCAGACCAAGCTTCTCACCACTTATAAAACACCCTGTTCTCCATTTCTCTTTAGATGTCCTTTCAGATTAGACCTTACAAGACACCTCCACTTCTTCTAATGTTCCCAACATTCCTGTGAGGCCTCTCTTACTACCATGTTAATCTTTTACTTTAGTCTCCAAATCATCATTTTGCTGTGACCATTGACATACTCTGTGGTCTCAGTCTTTATAATTTCTATCACAAGGAATTGCTGTTTGACTGTAGAGACTAGACTCAGAGAGATAATTATTTTAATTTCTTTATATTTTAAGCTAAATTATTTTTCTGTTCACACATGTAATTCTGAACAAATAAAGAAATGCCTAGTATTACATAACAAGAAGATAATTCACCAAGTTTTACAACTTTTCCTGATAAGGTATTTGTCCATGTTTCCTTGGGATTGGTGCCAACAGAAATTCTGCCAAGTGCAGCTCAGAGGTGCAGTTGACAAAGACATCTTGTCTCAATTAGAATGTAAGGAAGTTCAAAATAACTTTAGGTTTGGTAGCTGAGGGTTTCTTGGACTGTTCCTGCAGCGTCTTTTTAGCCCAGCACGAAAGGAAAGAACTTTTTAATACCGTCCACATGGTGGCAGTACCTGATCACGTTTAGTTTGTACGACTGGTTCAAGTCAAACCAGTTACTTTTAATCATGTTAGATCTGAATTTTTAAACAGATTTTTTTTTTTAATTTTCCTAAGTTGAACTGTTATTAAAAAATGTTAGGTTATGTGTTTAAAGACGTGTATCCACAACACAGTGTAGCCTGGAGGCACAAGGGTGAGTCAGAGGAGAGTGGGAAAATAGAGGGATAAAGGGGATAAAATATGTTCTGTAACCAGGCTGCTGGTCAGTGTGCTGGTCTGGCCATTCCCTGCACCTGATCGGTGCAGTCTGCCCTGGATTCTCACTAAACTCCATTTCTAGCTATATTCCTGGGTGAGAGGCTCCCTATTATGTGTGCACGGGTGTGCACAGCAACTGGAGCAGGACCAGGGGTCGTAGGGGCCCACGCATCTCTGCTGCCAGCACCTGGAGAGGCTGGAGAACGTGCATCGTGTCCATGGGTGTGATTGTCAATGTGTGTAATCACTAAGAAACATCAAACTCCGTCAGCCATAAAGTAGAATAAGAAGCCGAGGAGCCAAATATTGGAGTGTCTGAAATACTGGAAAGACCAGGGGTCTAAGAGTTGCCCTACTGGCGGGACCAGGAGGTCCAGGCCAGCTTCTGGGGGAACCTGAGATCCCGTAAAGCCACAGGTCTGGACCAGCTGCAGGAGAGTGTGTCTGTGTGAGGAGCAAGGAGGAGAGGAGAGGAGAGGAGNCAGCAGGTGGAGTGGGGCTCTGGCCTTGGGAGCTGGCATTCCCAGGTGCTGGCAGCTGGGGAAACATGGATCCAGGGACCAGGCACTGGCCCAATTGAGTGTTTAGAGTCAGCTAGTGGAGGGATCCACACTTTTTGGATGTATATGTATTTGTATATATTTTCCGCTAACAGGCTTTCACCCTGATCAGCCAGGAGGGAAACAGAGTCAGACCAGTCCTGTCAGTAGGTCCCTGTTGCACTGCACGTGCAGCCATGTGTATACATCTGTGTGTATGTATATGGTGAGTATGTGCACCTACTGGGAGTACACGCCCAGCCTTGCTATCGGCTGGATGTGGGGATGTGGAGCTGTGGCAGCATTGCTGCTATTCCACTACTGAATTTGGCAGCTCCTAAGAGAATGCATACAATTTTCAGATTGGTAATACTTCTGCTTGCTTAAGACCTCTAAATAATAATCTTTTAGTCTTATTTCAAACAATATTGGGGTGTCCACTTTTCATTCCTGTTTAGGAGTTTGAGTTGTTAGAAGTGTTCTCCAATTTAGTTTAATTTATGAAGCATAAATCAGCAAAAATTGGCATAACAATAAATTTCAAATAGATGTAATGAGTTTCTTGACAATAATGAGGTGACTAACATCAGAAATAAATGTAATTTTTTTTAGCTTGACTCTTGCCATATGCTAGACTGAGCTCATTCTGTACATTTACAGAGCTTTAAATCCTAATTAGGCATCTCTAAGCTGTTAGAAGTTTGATAACTCCACTTACAAGAATATATCATATACCATGGTATTATATACTAGTTTAGCAGATTTTATTTTTCATCTTTTTTTTTTTTCTACTCCCACTTCACTTTTGTGTGATCTCATCCCATTACTTTCATTCATTTCAGCACAATGCCAGGAAAGTTAAATGATTTGTTGCTATACTTCATGTAATTCAGTATAATTCCTGTTAGAATGGATATATTCTCCGACTTTTAATTGTATCTCTAATTTATTGTCAAAGTTTCTTCACGCAAGTTTTGTTACATTTAAATATAAAACATAAACACATACAAATATGCTTACATACAATATACAAAATCTTTATCTAGAAAAATTCACGCAATTATACAGCTTATACATTTATACTTGATACAGTGCACGAAAAGGAGAGGTAGAACTGCACACATCTCTCAGGAGGTGTGTGGCAATGTTTTAACCTTGCACATCCATACTGTGTGGCAGTTTAGGAGAGGAAGGAAGTGGCAACTACCGCTTGCTGCAAAACCTTCAGAAAGAAGGGTATGCACTGTTGCTCAAACCAGTGTCAATATTCGCAGAATAGCAGCAAATGGACTCAGAAGAGATCGAGACACTTAAAGAGATATCCTGTTCTGCACCAGGCAAAGTATCAGAAAAATAAAAATGCTTTCCAGGAAGAAGCTTGTCTACTCTGTACTTTAAAATCTCCCATGATGCAAATTTTACTTCCTCCTTACAGGATGTGGTGCAAAGCTTAACTCCCTCCTAAAATTTTCAGTTCTGATATGACTATCTCACCTGCTGCAAGGTAGGCACATTACTACTTGTCCTATGCACTGTGGACACTGAGAAGGGATTATTCCCTTCCTTTTGGAGTGCTCTATGGGTTTGAAAGCTTTTATACATCCTGTCACTCTCTAATCTCTATATTAAGTAGTTTTTTCAGTCTTTTCTTTTGGATCTTGCCTTCTAAACCTTCCACCATTTTCACAGCTGTCCTTTGGATTGTCTCTACTGGGTTTAGACCTTTCTTGAAGTCTGGCAGCTAGAATTGGACCAAGCACAGAGTGATACAACAGTGAGGCAGACCGAAACATCACCTCCTTTAAAGGCGGCATTTCTCTTCTGAGGAAGAGTGCCCTGAATTTTTCAGTGCCAAAGACCTCACTCACATCTCAGCCAAAAGCAGCAGCCCTCAGCGGTGCTGTGTCACCCATTACACAGAGCCAGCGTTGGTGATATCGGCTGTATTTCCTTGTGGTTTGTACCGCTTTACCAGAGTACTCAGAAGAGTACACTGTCCTTCAGCACCTCGTTGGACTTACCCACCAGGGCAGTTCATCTGGTGGCCACCCGTCCTTAGCTGAGGCCTTCTTACCTGAGTGCTCTTGGAAGCGTGCTGCACACTAAATAATTTACTTTGGACACAGTAAGAGGCCTCTAATTACATATGTTACTATACTTTCTTCTCTTTCTTGTCTCTACAGTGAAAGTAATACTTAACTTCTTGCCTTAAACGATGTCAACAACTAGTAAATAATTCTCATTTAATATGACCATTTAAAGTTAAGCATGTTTAAAATCATAGTGGAATCAAGTATATGCTTAGAGTAAGGATGTCATTAATTTAAAATTAATAAAAAATATCTGCATATGTTTCTAGCTTTTCCTTTCCAAAAATCCCCAGTCATGATGAGAGAACATGCATAGAAAGTGGGGTTACCCCTTGCTAGAACTGCTATATATTAGCAAATATAATCCACTTTCCTTCCAGAAGGGCTATCTATGAACATCCTAGTGGCAATAGTTTCAGTTCATAATTCTTTAACAATTTAAAGCAAAATAAGAAAAGTAATGGCGATAAATTGTAGTGCATTGTTCCTAGGATAGTGAAGACAATTTTTTTCTAACAAAAACATCTGGGGATGTGCAGTGAAGCTTACAATTGCTACCACCTTAGTTTGGAATATATTTTTCATACAAGGTGGACTCCAGCTCTGTCCACAGCTGGAGTTGATTATTTGGTATAAGACCAAATACGATGAGCTGGTGTGACATTATATTCTCATGCAGTATACAAAGATGAAGAGATTTAAATAAGCCACATCTTCTTTTCTGTGTATTAAAATAGCTATACAGAAATCAGTAAGGTTTCTGTGGGTTTCCTGCTAAAACTGATAGGCAGAATATACCTCAGTCATTTTAGCTGAACATTAAAACATACAGTGCAGTGTATAGTGCTGCAATTTAGCGAATGATGGAAGCTTACACTAGGAAGTACTTTTCTTTGCTGAATTGCTTCAAATGATAGTAGTAGTATTATTATGTGAAGTCTAAGCTTTTGTAGTGAAGATGTTCTCTCTCATGTTAATACTCATACTCTTAACCTAGGAAGATAAAATAAAATGGCATTTTTTTCTGAAAGAGAGAGCAAAGCGAGGAATTTATTCAGTAAAAAGATGTACATGGAAAGGGGAAGCTCAGAAGCACATCAGCATCCACTTCCTTTGCCAGTTTTGATGCTGCAACTGGCATGGGTTAAGACAAAGCAGCAAGACAAACAATAGAGGTAAAAATGCTTTGGATGAAAAAGGCTTTGTGGTTCCCCTCCTACACAAAAAACCCAAAACAAACCAAAAGAAAAAAACCACAACCCTCAAGAGGAGGAAAATTTCAGGTTCAGTATACCTGGATACACTCATTGTCAGGAAGAGAGAATTTTTGTGGATGGCTGGAGGTGACCTAGATACACTCAGTTTCACAAGAATCCTAGCTGTGGCTCCTGGTATGTCTGCTTTTTCCACACAGTATCCTGGCTCTAAGTGTGTGATCCGTAACTGTGTATTGTGGCAGGATAGGTGCCACAAGTGTAAGTGTTCATATCAAAAGGGTAGCACCAATGTTAACATGACTAGCACTAAAGGAAGGGATGATGCTGAGTAATCTCTGCTGCCTAACTCAGCTTTCATCCATCCACTCAGTAAACACCCTGCGTGGCAACGTTGTACAATCACTGCAGCACTGCCAGAAAAGATGCAGACTAAGAGGTACCTTGGCACTGTTTCTCCCAACTTCTCCATTTCAGCTCTATATGAGTGTTTTTCTTTCCCAGTGATACAGACCAGAGATGATCTGTCTCTCAAGCAGAAAAATATCCTTCTGTCTCCTGCATGACAGCTTTACCTGTAACGATAAAAATGAAGGAGGGAAAAAGCATAACCAAGTCTCAGGGTCTGTGCACTGTCTTTTGAAGAGGCAGAATTGTATTTTACACTGGTGGCATAAACACTGTTGCATGGCTAGCATGGTTTGAGCTCAGGAGTGGCAGACCGTCTTGCTAGCTCCTTCGAATATTTCTGTCCTGCTGCTGTTATGTAAGTGCCGGTGTCCCAGTTTGCTTGTGCAGCTCCCTGCCTCATGCACGATGATGCTCTGGAGCCTACGCCAAAGGTAATGCCCTACAGAACGCAATGTTTTGCAACAATAACGATAGTAATATGACTAGTAATAGCAATTAGCAGCGACAGCTCGATACAGTCATTCTCAGAAGTATTTCGGCTACTCGCTAGAGCGCACTTCGGGGGTGTTCAGGCTCGGGCCTGAGGCCAGTGCTTCATCTCCCGGTTCCCGAGCACAGCGGCCAAAGCAGCCGCCCCCCGCCAAGCGGCCCCGGCCTTGCTGCAGTCACGGCTGGGCGGGGTGCGGTCCCCCGCCGCGATGCGCGCAAGGACAGCGGGCTCCGGGGCACGGCGGGGGGGACGGGCTCCGGAGGAGGCGGCGGCCGGCGGGGAGAAGTGACAGCGCGGCCGCGGCCCGGGAACCGCCGCAGGGGCACGGCACGGCACGGCACNGCGTTCGGGTGAGCCCGCGGGTCGCCGGCCGGACCGCGGCCGGGAAGGTGGGACCCCCCCGGGGCAGCCTCCCCCGGGTGTTCCCCCAGCCGCCTCCTCCTCCGCAACGCCAGCCTGTCTTGAGGTTAATCCGAAACTCGCTGCCGTGATTGCGGAGTTTGTCGGTTTTCCTGCGTGGATTTGAGGTTTTGCCCTTTCTGAGCACGGGGGTAGGAAATCCCGGAGGAGGGCTGGGGTTTGCCTCCTGAAGTGCTCATGTGTGTGTTGCAGAGATACCCGGGTTTTATGCTCAGTCACACACTGCAGGCCAAAATGTAGTTAATCGAGGAAGATGTGACTATTCGTATGCACTCCCAAGAAGCCAGTTTTAGGCTGGGTTGCATGCAGTGATGATGCAAAAAGGACCAGTGCACTGCAACAAAGATGCGTAGAGTCCATATGCTCTCTGGTATGTGTGGTAACTCCCCAGAGGTAAGACCTGCTGAAACACTGACAGACAAGGTTGTTACTAGGATTTTGACAACCATATTTTCAACCATAGTCATGCTGGGGAAAAGTGCTTGTAAGGACTATTAGTAATCTGCTAGAATAGACCACATTTTGCAAACTGATAAGGAATTACTTATGTAAATCATCTACGTGACGCTGAGGGAAACTCCGGTGCTGATGACTGTGAAGGATTTATACCTATGTGGCTTGTAGGGAAATAGTATGTGGTGTTTCTGACAGCTTGCCAGCACTTTTCAAGTGCTGAGCCTGTTGAAAGACTTTTAACAGGCACACTTTCCTGTAGTAGTACTAGTGATGGACTGTCTGCTTTCTATGATCTCTAATTATTTTCATGATTCTTTATTTTTCATGATTCCTTTCTGTGCACTTTAACACTTAAACAGATCTCATGCTATAAATGCTGATGAGCTATGTTAAAGTATTGCCACTGGACAGAAAATATCAGGGTGCTATGTTATTTTAATTGGTAAAGAGAAATGCTTTTTTGTTTGTTGTATTAAGTTTCATGTGCTGAGTGACGTGACAAAACTAGTTTATGAGGTACAGTGTTAAAATTTTTAGAGTTACTCACTTTTTTGTCTGATAGGAGTCCATATCCATTGTCATATGGGATGTTTAACACATTCCTTAAAGCACCGAAGTTTCCTCTGGAAAAAGGAGCTCTCCAGAATGAGTATGGTGCTGCATGTTGGAGTGATTCAATTCTCATCTTTGCAAACTCTGCTAGATGTGAAAGTAAAAGTAATAATATCTCCACTTCCCTCCTGTTATTTTAATTCTTGTTCCTAATGTCTTTATTTTAATATCACCTTCAGAGATTACATATGTCAATGGCAATTCTATGTTGCTGAGTATAAAATACCAATAGATAGGTATTAATCACTGATGAACCCAAATACATTTGTGACCTTTTTTGCAAAATGTTATTTTATTTTTACTTTAAATTAAGTAATTGTGAGTGCCAGTACTGATTTGGACTACTGCATTTAATATATACGCAAGAATCTCATCATACTGTACACCTTCATGTAGCATTACTTTCTCTTTATTAAATGTGAGAATCTTCAAAGGATTTTTTTTTTATTATTATTTTGGGACCTTAGGAACATCTTCCAGTGAACTTAACTAGAGCTGCTACGCTGAATTACGCAGCCTGCCAGCGAGTGTGCTGCTGAAAGAAAGTAACACTTTGGTACTGTGTCAGGGAAAGCAGAGGTGCACGGAGAAGGAGGAGCAGCACCCTGTTAGTATTTAAATGTACTTGGGGAGAAGGTAAGAGTGTCTGGCCCCAAGGACAATCTTACCGGGTGAGGCACTGAACACAGCATGAATACCTGGAGAACTTCCAAGGTCAGCACGGTGAGCGTGATCGTTGCGGGTCTACAGGGCTTCTGTGGATCAGACCCCGTGAGACATACAGAAACAGTCACCATTTGCACAGACACCACATTAACCCATCTCAGTCACGCTTCATTAGAGGAAGTCAGTTGTGGCTCAATTTTTTTCTTTTCAAGTAGTGGCTGTAGTTATTGGGAAAGTACATACACCAAACATAAACAATGTCCATTCTTCCTTGTTACCATGGCTAGTGACAAAACTTTAGAGCTCTTGTGTCTCCTTAGAGGTCACAGAAATAACAGCAGTGGTGTACCTCTGAAGCAACTGAACTTTTGCCTTTGTTTCACTCAAAGGCAGAGATTTAATGGGGAAAACAGAGGTGTTTCTGTTTTTCCATTCATATGGCAGCTGTATCTGCCCCTTGCTCACAACTTATACTTCAGCTAAGCTTTCTTGCTTGGGAGATGTGCAGAAATACCAAAGAATGGCTGTTTACTTGCTTATCTCAAACTTAGTTTGACTCACCCTTTCCTGAGATGCTTCAGTGTTTACTATTTTAGTGGTCTGTCTGGTTTTGTTTTTTTTTTTTTCTCTCCTACTGCTATACCTCTGTAAGAGCCTTGAGCCTTCTGCTATAGGTCGTACTATGCCACAGAAATCCTTCGTGTCATATCAGTATTAAAACAGAAAAAGCAGAACAGCTCTCCTGCCATTAACCAGCTTGCAAATTATATCCAAACTTCACTCTGTCCTATTTGCTTGTGTACTGTGACCTCTGATCTTAATCTTGGCCTGTCTTTGTGCACATGGTAAGCTCTTTGAGGCAAGGATTATATCCTGTGCTTGTAGAAGGTAATGAACTACTGATCCCAACCTCCTCCTATATAAACTATAGTATATTCCTGAAGAATTTCAATAGCAGGATTACTAAACTGTAGTATACACTGTATTGAACTCTTCATGTCAGAAAGATAGTGAATGACCTTCCTTTGAAAGTATCTAACAATATATATTCTGCCAATTTTTCTAAACAATAGCAAGTCTCTGCCTTCTATTTTCTCCTAGAACACTTTGTATTTTCTGTTCAAATGGAATTACAGTTTTCAAGACAAGAATCAGAGTGTCATTCCACTGGATTTTTGCCCATCTACCCCCAAAACATAATAGAAAGCAGAAAATAAAATGCTCACTTGCTAAAATGTAAATACATACATAGCCACATGCATGACTTGGGTCCTACAAATAATTTTTAAATGCTGGAGTATAGTTATAGGTAAAGCATAGAGAAATTGTGTGCCATATATGCCACAGATTTAAATGTCAGATGTGCAAATTACCTTGAATCTTCTAAATTATTAACTGCGGTTGCAGACCCTCAACTTTCTGCAAAATGAAGAACTTCTGTTCTCCAAACAGTGCTGAAGCATAACAAGAGGAACCAAAACAATCTGAAGCTGAAGGGATCCAAACTTCTCTCTCTCTCCCCTGCCCCTGCTCCCCAAGAAAAACAAATTTCAATACCTCGAGGTAACTGCTGCACATGAAGTCAGTTTGGGGTTGGATGGTCGGTGAGAACATCTTGTTTCAGTGTTCCTGTTTCCATGTGTTTTTTGTCAAAGGTCGGAGTCTGTCTCTTCTTCCACCTTTTCTCTTCAGAAGCGATCTATGCAGTAGAGAAAGGAAGCACAGAGTAACAGTGTTGGGATTCAACTATCAAAAACACCTTTCAGAGCCAAAATTACATTTTTCCATGATCTGATACAGTGCATAGTTATGTCCCATTGGACTTGGGAAAGTTCCAGTGTGCACTGACTTGCGCTACATTGTGCTTAAGCGAACAACCACAGATTTGCAATTGAACCCTCCGTAACAATTACCAAAGGGGCTCTTCTATTGGCCTGGATTTTGGAAGACCAGTGAGGAGATACCACATTTTCTTGGAAGATGGTATAAGAGTCATTCTTAAGATCACTCTACACCACTTCTTCATCTTAGCTCCTAATTTGAATATATCCAGTAGGCATTACCTGCAGCTTGACAGCTTTATTAAAATAAGTTTACAAATGGTTTCTCAATTCATCAGCTCCAAGTTTTCAGCATTGTGGGATGAATTTTATCAAGTTTTACCACTTTTAACTTTGATTCTATTTCAGATGGTGCTGTTTCCATTTCTGTTGTGACTTTGTCTATCAGAATTGTCTTCAGTGGAAAAATCAGTACAATACTAACTGAAGCAATTAATCTTCACTTGATCTTATTTTCTACTTTCTTTTTATTTATCTAGCTAAAAGACATTTGCTTTACTTCCTTATTCTAACTCAGCTGGTCTTTCAGCAAGTCTCTCTTCATCCTTGTAGACAGCACACACTATGGCAGAGCTCTTCACTTCTCATCCTTTATTCCTGCCCACTTATTTCTGAGTGATGGCTTTTCCAGTTATGTCTGGAGCAGTTTTATTCTGCCCTACATAAGTGTACAGTTACTGGACCTTGACTTAAAGAAATCCCCAGCCTGCTTCACAGGGGAGACACTGTGCTCTTCAGTCTAGTTGACTTCTGTAACTGATATCCCTTTTATTTATTTTTTTAAGCACTGTCTCAGCTCCTGACCTGCTTACATGCTTTGGGTTATTCTTGTAATAGTTTGGACTACACCAATCACTTCCTTAGAGCTATTTTCTATGATTAGCTTTTTTCCCCCCAACTCCTAGCTAAAACTCAGCTTAAAATAGCTGGTTCTGTGATTATTTGATGTTTAAAAATGCAGTTATGACCTCCAGAAAATTCACGTTCCTACCTGTATGGGAATAATTTATTCCTGATTGTCACGAGGGTCACCGCTGTCTCATAGAATCATATCTGTTCCAGCAGTGTCTGTCACTCTGGCAGCATTTCCAAGACCTCTTATGGTTCAGAAACAGAACTTGTGGCTCAAAGTGGACATCTAGCACTACATCAATACACCATGCTGGGAAATCCTTTCTTGGAAATGTTTTCTGATTTGATCAGTTCTGTACCACTGTTTCTTACCAGGGAAGTCTGCCTCTTTGTTAACATATGACACGGCTCCAGCACTTGACCTTATTTCTGTCTTTCCTGAGATTTTGTTCAGTTCATGTGCTTTAGTTATTTTAGCTGTTCCACTGTATTTTTTATATCTATGTAGCATTTGAAAATGACTTCTAGCTGCAGGAGTTCCTTGAATTTATTATTCTGCTTTTTGTCCTCTCAAATATCTCTTTTTGATACATCCCAGATTAGGAACAGTCCTTTCACTGTTTGCTACCTGACCATTTCTTGCTTTCATCAATATCTTTACTTATTTATCGGTGTTTATCCTTCCTTGTCTGGAGTTTCTTTATCCACTGCTGCTATACTTGGAGATTATAGAAGTCTAAACCTCTATTTTCAGGTACAACCATGCTTTCACATCAGTAGCAATCTTCCCCAGACTGCTATATGTGGCATCAACCCGGTGCAGTGGAAATCTGCAATTTGTGCCAACCTGAAGAACAGTCAGAGAATTTTTTACCCTTTTTTTTGGTCAGGTTTATTTTCAGCCATTGTTGCACATCTTATGCATTGTCTGCACCTAGCAGATATTCCTGTTTTCTGGAACCACCCTGCTGACAGGCCTGTCTGTTTTCCTTTAATATGTTTTATTAACTTTAAGAACTAAAAGATAAAATATAACCTGGTCTTGCCAATGGTACTCTAGGTTTACCAATAAAAGGAAAAGATATTATCTTTTTTAATTGGAGATAATTCAATGCACTCCCAAGCACAATGAAAAAAATGAAAATTACACTGAGGACCCATAAAAATTAACTCATTACAGATTTAGTCGTTTTCTTATCTCCTCCATAGAACAGACATCCCACTTTTCTGGCACTTGAAGAGAGAAACAATACAGTACAGAGAATTGTAAACTGCATTCTACTATAGCAGATTGCTAAGCCTCATGGTTTTGATATGAGAGAAGAAGTTCACATTTCCTCTTTTCATCTAAAAAGAGAGTACTAGGATATTAATATAAGAAAATGGTGTCAGTGTAACTTTATCCATTAAATCCAGATAAATGGCAAATGTCATTAAAAAAAGATCTCATTTATATGCAAAACCATTCCATTTCACTCTTGTGTCTTCATTCCCTGTATGTTTAGACCAAAAAATTAATAATTAATAATAATGAATAATCACTTGTTGAATGCTAACGCAGGGAGTAGCTCATGGAGTCCTTTAGGTTTATTTCAGGCTAAGGGTTATGAGATTTAAGCCATATACTTTTCTTAAAATCCGTGCATTTTGAAAACACATCCATCTGAAGATACGTCTTTGTGCCTGGCACTGAAATAAAAAAGTCATTCCATTTATTACAAATGATTTTGTGTAACAGTTATGAGAATATTTAAGTAAGATTTTAATCTTTACAAATTTGAAAAATACAATCTTTCAGTAGGAAAAAACAGATCTTTTGTTGCAGGTTTTAACTATTTGTAGAAGTCAGGAAAAATTTCCCCTCTGCCTTACATCTAAAAGCTGACTGTGTACGTAAGTTTCCTTGTTCTTTAAACGTTGGCTGAAGACAAGGTGAGAAGGATGCGTGAAGCTTCATTTCATCTATGTCGCTGATGTCTTTGCTGTGCTCTGAGCTGTGGTTTTCTGCCTGCGGAGGTGACCGTGCATATGAGAATCTTTGCTTCCCACCTGTAGTAACTTAGTGTCTTCTTTAAATGGGTTAATTCCCACTGTTTGCAAAGGAGCTTTTGAATGAGGAGCCATATTTAGAACCGCAGATTCTTCTTATGCAGCATATAATTTAATATCAGCTAGATAAATTATTAATTACAAGTCTGCCATTTATCGCTGCACAGTGACTCAGCCTGCTGCATGAGTAGATCGAATATATATCTTCATTACAATTTCCCAGACACTTTTAACTTGGAGTTGGATCAGCATCTTCCACAGCTCTTCTAAATCTGCTCATGTACAGCTGATTTACACCAGCTCTGTCACGGTGCGAGTGGGCTGGTATTCTGATATTGTTACTGCCGTTAGCCAAAAACCAGTCAGACGAGGCATTTTTAATACCTCTTATCTCTGCCCAACAATAAGTCTAGCAGCTTGCTATTAAAAGTGGCTCTACCTCACTTACATTACTGCTTAAAATGTTAGCAGTGCCGCTGCCGCAGAAACAAGGCTTCATTTAACTCACTTTATTACAAATATTTCTGGTTTGAATGGTGTTAGGCAACCTGATGTTTCATTTAGAAATTGCGAAGGAGGAGAAGGTCACCAAGCTGACATATGTCAGAAAACCTCCCCCTCCTCCTCGTCCACCAACGCAAGTGCTGTTTGGTGTCAGCTGTGGAAGAGAGCTCTGGTTGTGGATGCTCTACGCGGTGATTTGGCAACACCAGGGGAACATCAGCCCCAGCTGGTGCTTCAGCCAAGAGGTGTGATGGTGGCACCTTCCCCTGCCAAGCTGTCAGAAGGGTGAGGCCCTCCAGCTGCCAGGGCCCCTTTCCATGTTTGGGAAATGGTGACTGACACGCACAGTCGCTGTGTGGAAGGAAGGAGTGGGGAGGGAAGGGAGGAGGCACCTGAAGGAGACACCAGGCAGGTGTGGGAAGAGAGTGGAGATATGAGCATCCAGAAGTCTTGTGCAAAGTGTAGGCATGTGCGATAATAGCAGTAATGTGGCTGGAGTGGGTATTGCTACCAGTCTGGCCACAGCGTGCAAGAGTGCAGCCTGTGCACGCTGATGGACTTTATAATCCCTTCTGCACCTTGGTCTGTCGGAAACGTGTTTCCCTCAGTTCTACTAATTTAAAGCCAGCTTGGGTCTGCTGATCCGAGCAGCCCTTGTGTCTCCAAAATACAAAGTAAACATATAATAAAAACAGCAGTAAGAGGGAAAGTAGGGAGTTGCTTGGGTCAGGCAGGGTTTGAAGGGTCAGAAAGGGAAATGTTGAAACATGATTTCCTCTGGCAGCCCTTACATGTTGAGACAACTTCTTTGGGAAAGTTCAGCGTACCTAAAGCTGTGCAGCCCACAGGCTTGTCTGCCTGATATTGGAGGACTCGATTGTCTGACAGACCTTGGGGCCAGAAAAAGAGGAAAGTGCGCAACATCGATATACCCACTCATATTTGTGATATTGATCAACTGCATATCATCTTGAATTTGGGATGTGCCTGATGTGTGTAGTATAAATACAATTATTCTTGATGTCTATATGTTCAGTTCTTTCTTAATGGGGAAACACGTGCATACATACACAACATGTTCTTGTTACTCAGAAGATAAGATGTTATTGATAACATTATCTGAAGAATCTAATTGGATTTTTTTAGACCAGGTTTATAGTCACATAGCTCTTATTGCATTTACAACATCGTTGAGTTCATATAGCAGTTTTAGTTCACAGCTTTTGATGTTAAAATGACCCAAAATACAACATCACCACACACTAGAAAAGTGAATACAATTTCATTTGATAAAAAAATATGTGAATCTCAGTATTTCAGATTGGAGCACACAGTCCAGTGGAGTTAGGGATTATCCTGATCGATGAGTTACTATTACGTGCTCTTTGCTAGCACAGTGAAATAGAGTGAGAGTTGTACAGCTTTGGGATTTTACAAGCAGTTTCATTTTTCCTCCTTTATGCTTAATATTGTTTACATTACAAAGTATTACAGTATTACTTTTAATATGTATAACATTATTGTTATTTCTAAAACAATATCCATAAGCATCCTTGGGAAAGCATTGATGTCTGGTGCATCGCCAATTTTTTTTAATGATTTGTTTTTGCAGCTTCATTCTGCTGATGATTGCCAAGCAAGCTTTCAGCATTAATTATGTCTCTGGCTGGGGTGCACAGTATGCACAAAACATGCCACTCTTTACGCGTTAAAGTAGCGATTAAAACTCAGACTTCTTAGTCTTTAAAAGTATCCTCTAAGCCTTGGTACTTTCTTCCTCAGGTGCTGAGGTTGCTCGCCAGCGTTGTTCCCCAGCCCTGCGAGGGCTGGCGTTGGACCGGAGGTGCCTGACAGCCCCCGGCATGCTGGGCCAGGGCTGAGGGTTGAACGCTAAAAGGAAGCCGTCCGAGATCCTCATCTCACCAAGGGCAGCAGCTTGGAGGCAAACTTCTGTCAAGGGAAGTGGACTCTCTGCAAAGAGATCATGGCATCATCCCGACTGGTGGCAAGATCTAGAGATATTGCCAATGTCATGCAACGACTTCAAGGTAAGAGACTGACTCAGGCTGGCGCGCTCTGCTCTGCCATCTATTCAGAAATGGAGGTTCCTAATTTTTACTGTAGTGCACAGTCAGGACAGTATTTCTGAAGTTTAATAACTGAAAATATTTGTAGTATATCTGAAGTGCTCTGAGTATATGAGCGCTTTGGTATAGCATTAATAGTGGTGTTTAAAGGCAGCTATTATGGATGTGGATCCATGGGACAAGACACCGAATTGAAGATTATGAGACTTTGGTTCTGTTTCTCCTATGTGACCTGATTGTGCAACAGTTTTCTCATAGAACAGAGAATAGAAAGTCTATTTATCCTCTTCTCAGCTATGAAGTCCACAGGTAGATCTGCCTACTGATAAACCAGCATTCATTAGTTTAGCAATGCTTGCTGTCTCCTAACAAGAAGTGTACATCATTATATTGTTAAGCTCTGAAGAATTCATAGGTCAACGAGCTAATTATTAGTGCTGAAGCTGGTGACCTTCTAGATAACGTATCACAGGATGTCTTTGCAGTATTCATTGAGTATTCATTATGTTTTTAAGTTCTTATAATAAAGCATTGTTAAACAAAGTTATTGTCTTATTTTTTTAAAAAAAGTTATACATCTAAATGCTGCAGCTAAAGGCTTGCATTCAGGATGTATGGTTTTGTTCAAAGGATGATATTGACTAGAAACAAATTGCCAGTGCTGCTGTAGGTTTCACTCCTGTTAACTTTTAAACTTGATCATAAATCCCTGACTTTTTACTTTCTTTACACACCAGTTTCCAAGGCCATCTACAGAAGTTTAGATGGACAAACCCCTTGCTAACCCGTTCTGCATCTAAATCTGGAAGCTTTATCTTCCCATGGCTTTTCCTTCTATTTACTGTTTTTCAGTTCCGGATATCTGAACTCAGCTTCCCAGCCATCAGTTACAACTAGCATGCATATTTTCCATCTAGTCTCAGTAGATAAATATAAGAATAAATAAAGATGCAGCACCTGTCCTATTTAGACCTGCTACAGCACTTCTCTAATTCCATAATGCTTCTGCTTGATGTTCCTTAGCCTTTTGTACAGTTACTACCTTTTTCCTTGCTCTTTATATTAAACATTAGGATAAGACACTCCGGGTAGACACAAATGAATGAAAGAGTGCAAAGGTACAGTGAGGCAACCCTGCTCACAGAACAGGCAGGGGTCTGAGTACACTGTGTGTGTGTATGTATATATACATATATCTCAGTATACTACATATTTAAAAGAAGTCACGTTCTTAATAAGGATTCCAGAAAAAAAAAAAAAAAAAAGAGAGAGAGATTTGAAGCAAGAACTGAAATAATTATAATAATTATGAAGCTGTGAGACTTCTGAGGAATTTGAAGAAAAGCATGCTTGAAGTGGCAGAGGTGCTCAAAGGGTATGGAGGTATATTGCAAAGGAAAGGATCAGGGACCTGAGCTGTGTTCAGGGAGGATTATCCAGGCTGGTATTCTGAAGCAATGAGTAAGGAGGATGCTACAGAAGGTATTTACAGAGCATGTGGACTATTAGTTATCAGACTGTTACGTACTAACTTTCTAAACATCTGTAAAGCTGTTGCTGATGAAATGGCTGTTCCATTTATTTGCACTTTGAGTTTTTTACAAAATTTTTCACTTTAATGTATTTTGCTCTGTTGAAATCTGATATATAGTTCTGTCATGTTTGTAGGGTTTTTTTCTTTTTGGAAATTAAGCAAAAATAATTAAGTGTCCTCTTAAGCAAAGACGTTTTAGAAGACAATGTATGAATCAAATGCAAATTTGGCATTGCATGTTAGTTTGAAGTCATACCTATAAGTGGATTATTTGCTTCTCAGATGAAATCAGTTCAGCTTGTATTGCTGGGATCTGAGTTTTGCTGCAGAAGCATTACTTCAATAAATCACCTGTGCCAAGACTGGAGTGCTTGGAGCCCAAGTCTTTTTTTAGTCTGTAGTTCTGCATTATGGATGAGCAGGCAATCTGCACTGCGACTACCTTAGCCCTTGTGAATTAAGGATGCTCTACCTTTCAGAAATCATAGTCAGCTGAAATAGGAGCAGGTATGAACAAAGGAACACAAAGATATTTTTTGTTATGTTTGCATGGCAACCCTGGGTTGGTGTGGTTGGAGCTGGGTGTTGTAGCTCAAGGTGAGAGTGGAATTGAGAGTATCCATGGTGTAACAGGAATGGAGATGGTTTGGGGGATCCTCAGTCAGTGCCAAGCAGTAGTTGTGCTTTACAACACCTGCTTTTTTACCTGGCTGTAAACCGAGGCAGGGGAGTTCTTGTGTGACACTGTCGGAGAGCGCTGCAAGATCTCAGTGACGGGAACTCGTTGGGATTGAGTGAGAGAGGTAAAGCAAGCTGTGATCCACATCCTTGTCTCGTATTCGCCTCACAGGTTTCCAGTAAGCGTTTGTGGTGGGAGAGTGTAGGAAAGACCAGAAAAATGCCACTGTTCACTGGGATTCTCAACACCAGTTTTGAATTTCTGCTGTACACAACGCAAGTGAATGCAATTATATCAGCTCTCCTAAAAACTGTCAGTAAGCAACAAAGTTGTTTCTGGTGGTGTTTGTTTGGTTTGGGTTTTTTTTAAATAAAAATTTTTTCCAGCCATTCCCCTTTGTTGGTGATTATGATACTTGCAATATACTCTGAAAACGTTACAGATTTTTTGAATAAGATTGCATATCACTGCCTCATAAATCCACATGGGACAAACAATCATAAAGCTGTGCAGTGTGCTGGGCTGTGGGTTTGTATGCAAGTGTGTAGACAATCTGTCTTATCCCATGGTGCCCAGGCAAAGGCCTAATGCAGTATTGCTTTCTCTGCCCAGAAGAATGGAGAAACTACTCCTTTAGTCCAGGCCAGGCAGGGAACAAGAGGGACTGGGCACTGAAAATAAGATTTATCATCTTTAATTTCATCATCCCTGTCATGTTAATAAAAAATGAGACATAGGGCTATTCATTATAGCTTGGTGTATGCTCAATGGAGAGAGACAGGCATCTCCAGAAGGAGTATGATCCTTTATCATTTTAATTTTAATTAATAAGGGTATGTTTTTGAAGCAAAAGTCCTTCCCATTAAAATATTCTTGGAATTTTATAACCTATATAACAGTCAAAGGTTGCAGAAAACAGTAGCCTTACCACTTTAAATGGGGGTGGGGAGTGTCTCTGAGGAAAGGCTAATTGTAATTAGGAAGGTAGGTATAAATCCACAGGAGCCATAGTTGCCCTCCATCTCACTCTTTTGCTCTGTACACACCTGTAGCTGCATGTGGCATCTTTCCACTAGCTCCTGCTTATCCTTCCCTCTGCGCTCGCTCGGATGGTGCTGCCGTGCTCAGGGGCTGCCAGGACTGTCTCACCTGGGTCAGGCAAGTTGGGCTTTCGGGGACATAAATGGTGGTGCGACTGCTACAGGAGTGAATGCAACCCAAGGCAGGTGTTTAAGAAGGGGGTAATTAATTTTCTTAAAGTGCCTATCTCTCCTCATTGGCTGCAGAGAGGAGAGAATATAGAGATGACACCTGATTTTTTTTCATTGCTGAATTTAAGCATGATGAACGCATGCTTGTGTCACTCTAGAATGAACTGATGACATCCTTTAGCGTCCTTGTTGCTGCATAATTTATTCCTTGCTGGCACAGTTCAAGGTTTTCTACAGTACCTCACACTTCCCAGTTTACTTGTTTGTATTACAGAAGCGCTCACAAAACCTGAGGAGAACTGAAGTACATGGTCACTGCTCACAGAATGCTGTGGGTTGCTTTTCTGGATTGTCCTTCCTTTTCCCCCTGCCCCCCCTTAAGTTTTGGCTCATTTTGCATCCTGCATTTCTTTTCTGTGCTGTGCTAGCAGTAGCCATTAATCAAACAGTAGATCTTTTTTCTATTCAGCTGATAGACATTTTGTTAATATGTACCTTCATCAGTGTTTTCCTTTGGTTGCTTTCTAAGTCAACAGTGCCAAGAGCCACAGTTTAACATTAAGCTAAGCTGATTTAACAGATACCTGCTACTGAAAGCTACCTTGCTTCACTACGTGCATGTTCCCAACTTGCTTTCCACCAGTGCTCTTCCTCCTCCCACCTTAGACCTGAACCAGCTGCAAATTGGTTTGTAGAGGTCAGGTAAGCTCCTGGCAGAAAGGCAAGTGGCAAGGTCTCCCCTTTCAGTGCCATTTACTGGTTTGTCATTTGCAAAATCAAACTGTAGTCTTACATTTGTAAATATGAGTGAGATTGAAAAGGTCTGCTTGGTCAGGAGTGGCACACTGTACACCTTACACAGTTTAGTTTTACCCCCGTGCCAAAATACTGCCCTGGATAAGGTTTCCTTCTGTTCAGCTTGCTGGTGCATGTTGGTTCCATGTCGTGCTGCTCCTGCTGCCTTTTCTTTGCAATCTTTCACTCTCCGAAATGTCGCAGCTCAATTCCTGCAGTTTTCTTGGATTTAGAAGGTTCTTGAGTTACAAAAGATGTTAGAGTAAATCATTAGTCTCTCAGGCGAGCAAGTCTTGTAACTAAGGCAATTCATTACTCATTGGCAGTGTGTTAAGGGAAAATAGACTCTTTTGACACTGACTCTGTAGACTATATGACCTGAAGGCCAAATAAATCTAAATTATGACGTGGGAATCTGAATTTTATTATAGCCCATGTGTTACTTAACAGGAGTTCAAGCAAGATTTCAATTTTTTTTTATTATTTTTTTTTAGTGTGAGAAAATTTTTAAGTTAATATTACTTCAAAACAAAATATTGAAATAAAAGATTTAAGTGTGAAGGCTAAGAAAGCTGGAAAAACATCATATCTGAAAAGGAAATTATTAAACAGTAAAAAAAATGAAAGAGAAAAGAGATCAAGTACTTTCACTTACTGCAACAAAAACATGTGAAATTGTTAGGCTGCAGCCAGGGGTATTCAGGTTAAATATTAGTTAACATTGGATAAGGAAAGTTGCTAAGGCTGGCTGTGAAATCACCATTGTTAAAGTATTTAATTCTGGTTTATGCATATGGAAACAAGTTCTGTGAGAGTCCATTTCAGGTCTCTTCTGACCCAGGTACCTGATAGTAATAATCTGATGTATTGCTGTTCTGAGCTACCTGTAGATGTTGCGGAAACATAGGGGAAAGGATAACAAAACGTTTAACTAGTAGTACATATGACTAAAGTATGCACTGTATTCTAGGTATCATGTTGTAATAGAATGTTGTGTCATATATAGTGCAATAAGTATCTCTGTGAAAAGAACCATATGATTATTTTTTTACATATATTGTAGTTAGCTTTCATTTTGTGTTCTCCTCAGTGAGAAAACAGTTCTGGGACAGTCTGCAGTACAGCGTTTTACTGCAGCATGGTCCTATTTTCTGATTTTTAGAGTTTTTTCCTTTGTTAACAAATTCCAAGTCAGTGATTTAAAATACATCTTTAACTTTTTTTTAATATTATAATCTCATTGCTTACACTTTTCTACTTCTTTTTCTCCCAAAATTAATAATGTAATGTAAACTGATGTATTCCTACTCACTTTTTTCCTTGCTTGCACTTTTGATGATCACAGCACAGTTCTTACAAGTTGGTAAACTAATTGGTGCTCCTCTTTCCACTTGTTTGGGGGTCAACCAGGACACAAACCCCTACAGATCACACAGGTGGTATAAATGACAAATGCATTTGAGTTTCTGTTTAAGGAAAAATCAACATAGTTTTTCATGTGGGATAAAGTATATATTTAGGGCAGAAAATCACTGACATGGTAGCATCTCACACTGAGACTGTTTTCATTTGGTTCTGGAGGAACACAGTTTAAAAACTGAAGTTATCTTCTCAAATGCTACCATTAAAACTCTGAGGACAGGGTTCATTAGACAAAATGCAGGAGGCAAAACAAAAGAGGAAAATCCTCCTTGGCTGGCTTTATAGGCAGTGGTTAAAAATGGTGCTTCTGAAATATAGTGGAGATCCAAAATATGTCAGGCGACTTGTGCTTTACAAGACCTGGTCTTCACCAGCTCCACTCTGCTCAGTCTAGCTTGACAAGTTCATATGTAGGCATCCACACTGCAGCTGTTCCACGTTGGTTGTGATAAATCCCTATCTGAGGCTCAAAAACTGTTTTCAGTTAAGACTTTATCTTAAAATAACATCTGCCATATTTTCGACTGGTGTGAAAGGGGTGATATTTCATGTAGTCTAAATAGGAACAGTTACATGTCAATTCTGAGGGTTTAGTGAAGATAAAGAATTTGAGAAGGAAAATATTACAGTGATGAGTATTTTTGAGAGCACCCCCTCTATATTCTGGCAGGCTGCTAGACAGACAGTAAGTGTTGGGTTGGGGGTATCAGGAAGCAGAATATCTTCAAAGTATTATGATGTCAGGTTTTTCTATGCCATGTAGGTTATGACATTGTAATTTGTCTGTTTTGTGACATCTAATTAATTTCCTGTTTACATTTGAGTATTCTGCAGGCTTAAAAATTAAACTTTATCTTCTCACAGCTGCGCTGTAGTATCTTCCTACAATACATCTTGTACATTATAGTGCATTATTAAATTTGAACATAGCAAATGGTCATAAATGACCCTCCATTTTGGAATGCCACTTCTGCTGTTTTTTAATACTGGAGGAACTAAAAATTACAGGAGGACATGTCTCTTGTCCCTAGTTATAATTAATAAGCATTAAAATAGTTTTGCAGAGGAACTATTGCTGGTCATGCTTGTATACTAATGTAGAGACTTCAGTAGTGTAAAGGCAAAATATTTCAGTGAGAAAGTTCTCCTGTTTTCCTGTAATCCTGTTTTACTCTTTTCTTGAAAGCAAAAGCTTCACTGGGTTTAATTATCAGGATGATAATATACTTGCAGGTAGATAAAACACACAGATAAAAGTAACACCTAACAATTATTAGCAATTCATTCCATAGACTATTTCTAGAATGCAGTTTTTATTTTGTGCTTTAGACTTCATTTGCTTAAAAATATCCTAGTTTCTGTCACAAAGCTTCTCCTTGTGAGTCATATCACAGAATAATAATTTTAGACTCACACTGAGTTTTTTAGATGGCAGTTGTAAGTATCCAAGTGAATCATCTATTATTGTGTGCAAAAAACCGGGCTACTTGTTCAGTCTTTCATCTTTCACAAGGAGCCTTGTGAAAGAAGTGTCAACAACCTATTAAGAATCCAATGGTCTTCTTAAAAAAGAAGAAAAGGGGGGAAAAAAATTCCCAAACTACAAAAAAAAACCCTCTAGCTCTTTGAAATTTATTTCTCCACATAAACTAAGAAGACATGTTTGAAATATTACATTTTAAAGGAAGTTATAACTGATTACTTAATTACACAGCCAATGTTTATAGTGAAATTCTGGTTGCTTGTTTTTGGGGGTATATGTTTTATTTTTCTCATTTGTTAGTAGACTTTAATTTGGGACCTCTCCTCATGTAATGTTCTTTTCAGAAGATGTGTGAAGGAACTAGGGCTAAATGTAAAAGCTAATGTCCATCCTGCCCATTGAAACAGATCCTCTTTTATTTGGAGTTCTCAGTGATTATTTTAATTGAATAACAGAACAGTTAGGGAAGAAGTAGAAAAGCGTCCTGATGTCTCAGGATGAGTAACCTCCAGGTAAGCGTGTAAGAAGGAGCAATGCCAGGTTACTACATGGTGAGGAGGGTTCCTCCCGGGCTCCAGCCAAGACCCCACACCTCAGCCTGCTCTCCCCTCTCTCCGGTTTATCCGTCTCTCATGCCCACTCTGAGGGGTCTCTCTTCCCACCGCTGAGGAGTCATCGCTGTTAACATACAGCATTGTGAAATATTATGTGGAGTCCCGCTACATGGAACGTAAACATTAATGTATTAAGAGACATAATTTGTGAAACTTCTTTTGCTGTAACTTCACCAGATCTCATGTAATTATATTTCAGTATTTGTTACATTGTCTTTAGTGCTTTTAAGAGGATTATTCCCCTACTGATGCACACTGGTTTAAGCATCTATAGAGAATGTATGTAATCTCTTTATAACAGTTAGGCTTGTGACACAAACCTGCAAAATCTATGAATCTCCAAGCTAAAGACTGTAATTGTATTCACCCTGATGTGAAATGCATCTATTTAATAACATCTTATATCTAAGCAGCTGTTGCTGTGGAATTGGGAGTTACAATTTAGTTTACCCAAATCACGGAGTTTCTTTTTAGCTATGCCAGTTTAGTTCCCAGGGAAAATTCATCATCCCCTTACAGAGATGCCGAAGGTCTGCACAGATGGGATATACCGTTCCTATGCTTCCTATACGTTACTCATACAGGGCATCTGGTGTGGCTTGTAATAACTGCATAGGCTGTTGTGCATCCAGCAGCCTGCTTGGAGGTTATCACAGGCATACCTGGAGAGGTACAGCTTCTTCACCGTACGGTGCCAAGGACCCTATGTTGGGGTAGACTTGCTGTACGTCTTTACTCAAGGCGCTACTGCCTGAAAGCTGCTGGCTTCCAGACCTTGTGAATGCAGCAGCTGCTCTGTAAAGGCTTTATCTTAAGCTCATTAAAACAAAGGAAAAATCTTCTTTCCGTAAGGTGAAGGGAATGAACTATAACAGCAATAGTAGGCGAAGAGTATTACTGTGAGCTTTCCGGTCTTGGAGGGGGAAAAAACCCCTGACATACAAGATCACAGTATTCCAGATGATATCAGGCCAAGCCAGTGTAGCAAAGGAAAGCAAAATACTTACTTACAGTGCCTAATAGATGAAAAAAGAAAAAAAGCTCACTTAGGAATGGAGACTGTAGTCTTCAGACTTGACTGTCTGTAAGAAATTATGATTATTTGTGGTAAATTCAGGTTTTGCACTGTGCTTTCATTCTCCCAAGTAAATTAAAATAAATCATTATTACAGCTGAGATTGTGTAAAGGCCCATCTCTTCATTCTGCTCGTTTTGGTCAGGGTTACTATTTTAATGTCTCATTTGCCAAGACATCCTTAGACTTTTCCAGGTTCAAGTGGTGCAGCCGTTCCCAGTACTGAGTCAGAACTGAGACTGCAAACTGATGCTTGCTTAGTAGGCAGTTGCAGATACAAATTTTCTCTCTTAACTCCGCTTAACAACAATGATGATGAAAACCCCCAGCCTTTTAGCTCCACTGCGTAGTTCAGAAACACTGTGTGGCTTTGCAGGAGAGAACTGAGAATCAGCATCACCAAATACAACAGTTATGAACTACTAATACAGTCACTGTACCAGCCCAGTCAGGACCAGCGATATAAATGAGTGCCGTTTTGCAGCCTGGATGCTGCTCCTCTCTTCGCACATGGGTGAATCTGATGTGCCTTGTTACAGCGAGAAGGACAAGAACCACCTTTTAATGGCAGTCACAAAGCTTGTGCTCCTGCTCAGATGAGGAGAGAAATGTTCAGGGATGGACCCTTCGCAGAGATTTGCAGCCCAGCTGGCATTTTCCCCCAGGAACTCAGGCCGTGGTGGAGTGAGGCTTGGCTTACGGAAGCCAAAAGTCAAGCTTGCAGACAGGAGAGACAGAGGTGAGACCATCCAGTGATCAATCACAAATCAATGAAAAAGCAAACATGATCAAGCCGCTGTGTTAGCAGAGGTCGTCTGGGCATAAAGCTTCATTAGCAGATGTGAGTTGCAGTAATAAAACATGGATAATCATACCCTAATTTGAGACTGATTAGAGAGGACATAAGGCTAATTAACCTGGATTTCTGGCTTCTTTGCATTACTGAAGCTGTGCAATGCAGGAAGTATAAGATTTGAAAAGGCATTTGGGCTCCTAGAGATAGATATGGCTATAAAAAGGCATGATGTGGGGTTTTTTATACCTCTTTAGATGCATTTCTTCAATGACTTAATTACTTTATAATCTGATCCATAATCATACAAATAAGGTGGATTAAAAATCTTCAATGGTATTTAGCATTCAGAAATTTATTATTTGCAAATGTATTTAGCACCCTCAAGATAGTTAATATTTATAAATCTAAATACATATTTATCAGCATTTGTGAACTAAAGTCAGTGGGCTATCCTGGGAGTACTAATTTTGATCCTTAGTGCCATGTCAATTATATAAAAGTGAAGCCATGTGACAACCTTGTTTACATGTCTAAAATACGTATCCATCTTACCAAAAAACAATAGCCATAATGAAAGACTGGATTGCTGCTTTTTCATTCAAATTAAACCTGTTCTGAATACAAAGCTCTGAATCTTACTGTGAAGCTTCTGCTTTCTGCTTCCCAAAGAGACAGAAGTTCACTTTGGTTTTGCTGGCTCACCGACTGTCTCAGGAGCAGAAAATCTGCTGCTTCTCTATTGCAATGCATCGTGGAAGGGAGAAGACGACTTCAGCTGTATAAACTGCTTTCTTGGTCTTGCTTTCCAGAATCGCCTTTTGTGTAGACACTTTGAGGTTGTACGCAGCCTCATTGCATAATTCTTCTTTCATAATCCCCCAGCCTGCCTTTTCATTTGTGTGGTTACTAAGAAAAATGGCGGTATGACCAACTGCCAGAAGTGATTTGAATAAATAAAAGGAATCATGAACAGTTAATTGTTGTGTTTACATCTAGTTTCTAAGAGACTAATGGTTCATGCTCTCTGTCCCTGAGTGTTTGTATTTGAGAGCTTGGGCACATTCAAATTCTGTGTTCCCTAGGGAAGCTTGTGTCTACACAAAAAAATTACGCTTTGTATTTATATTTATCAGTAAGAAGTCTTCAGGTTTGAATAGGAAGTTTCATACATTTATGAATGAGATTGTGCTAATTCTTAAGTAATCAAAGTTTTTGTATTTTTGTTGGATTTTGACAGAGGTATGCAAATATGTAATGAAGTAGCACATTTTGACCTCTGAAGGTGGTAAAGATAGTTAATATCACTTTCCAGGTGAGAATTGAAACAGAGGAAGGTCTCATTCTCACCCACTACTATGAAAGTGTGGGATGCAACATGGCCTTTACTGCAGTCAGGAAGAATAAATCATTTCCTTATATATTAGTCACCAAAAATTTTGGAAATTATATAGGCTGCAGTGCTTTTTTAAAAATTTTTTTTTTCCTGGCATAGTTAAAGTGGCAAACCTCATAGTAGCAAACATGCAGCTATTTAAAACAACAGGCATGACAATACAATGGTTGTTCTCCAACTGAAATGCAAACTGCCAGCAGACTTGTATTTTCAATGAGACCAAATCTGGAATCCATGCCATTTCTCTTACAGATTTCAGTGACGTAGTTAATTAACATAATATTAGTGCCTGTAGTTAAGGAGCTCAGGTTATTCTCACAGGTTTAAAAGTATGAAGTTTAAAAGTATCAAGTTGAATTATGGTAATGTCACAGGAAAAGCAAAAGAAAGAGATAAACAGGCTTATATGAAAATGCACATTGAACTTTCTTTGTAGGTGTGCTGGTTTCAGCTGAGATAGAGTTAATTTTCTTCACAGTTGCTGGTGTTTTGGATTTGTGCTGGAAACAGCGTTGACAACACAGGGATGTTTATTATTATTATTCATTTATTAAACTGTTCTTATCTCAACCCATGAGTTTTCTCATACCCTTCTAATTCTCTTCCCCACCCCCATCCTGCTGGGGGGTGAGTGAGCAAGCGGCTGTGCGGTGCTTAGTTGCTGGCTGGGGTTAAACCATGACAGTGGGGAAGGAAAAGATTGGAGTGAATTGATCAAAATTCTGGACACTTAGCTACTTCTTGTTGCCAAAGAAAAAAGTGTAAAGAAAAGAAATCAGAGCTGAGTGGAAGATTAAATCGCCTTAAAGAGAAAAAGCCCATTTCGCACAACAAAGTCTTTTAATGCTTCTTTGCATTTACCAGCAAGATAAACTTGTAATTAAAAGTTAGGTAAAAGCTATGAATAATGTTTTCAAGGAAACAGAACAAACACATAGGAATACACATAGAAGTGAAAGAAAAAATGAAATGAAAGCAAAAGGAACCCATATGGCATTCTGATTGGTAGAAATGTTGAAAAAAAATTAGTGAGGAAAGAGAGCAGATATTAAGAACAGCAATAACATTGCCTTGAAAAATGAAAATGGAGACAGAAGCTGCTTTATATCTCTAACCATAAAAAATACCACGGCAAGAGTTTTAACTGTTATGGGTTGTGAACTGTCTCAGTTTCAATCAACTTCTAAGAGCACGTTTGCCCTGAAGTTTGGTTTTATTCTAGTAGTTTATTGTGGAGGCACTCTACAATACCTGCTAGCAAAAGACAGTATCTGCATTTCTCTGAGGACCTACCTCAGTGAGAAATCAAACCTAGATTTCTGACTATGCTCTCAGTATTCTATTTCAAAATCCTTGTACCCAAAAAGTCGTCTTTCATCTGAATTAGTAATTTTAGTTCTGAGTACAATCAAAATGTCTATACCGTCATTACTTTCTTGCTCCCTATCAGGGTTTGACTGTTTGCTTATTGCTGGGTGATGGGTGGATGCTGGGTCGTGCTTCCCTGATCCTGCAGCATTGTCTTGCACTTCCTCTGGTGAGGAGTTCTGAACTATACAGCAAGAGCTTTTCATTAGCCTGTTATAAAGAAGTATCTCTATTTCTTCTCCCTTCCTGATAAAGGGGCCTTGTTTTCTAGGTCATCACTTCAGTTTCAAAATAATTTGAAGCCCTCAGTCCATGTAATTAGTCTAGTTTCAGACTAGTCAATTGTTACCTCCTGGTTTTCTCTGGCCTCTTGTACTAAAACCTATTGCTTAGATTCCTTTACACTTTCAAAACTGTCAATTTCACTACATCTTTTACTAATAAATGACTTGGATGAGAGCAAGTTAGTTTGGCATTATCTAAAGTTCAACATTTTTTTTACCTTTTTGCTGAAGAACTAGAGGCAGAAAGAATTAAAAGCTTGTTAACAGCTGATATTCGCATATGATTAAGAATGCGCAATAGTTATTGGTTCAGATTTATTTTTAGGTGTTGTCATCTAGATTTACATTCTCGCATAGAAACATTTAACCTGAGATGCTGAGATCTAAAGATACAACTCAATAGCCTGTCACTGAAAGCCATATGCTGCATTTCAATGACCTCTTTCATTCTGTCTCAAACCAGTGCTACAGGATTCTGATCATCTGTTCTCCAGAAATCTTTTTTCCTCAGTGACTGGACAGAATTTGTGGCTGATTGCCAGCAATGCTGGACATAAGCTGCTTCGGCAGATTTACCCTTTTAAAGCTGTGCTTTATTTAGAGGGAAAATTGTCTCCTTTCCCACACACATAAAAAGCAAAACCAAAAAAAGCCCCCACCTTTGGAATGAGACAGAGATAAACCTAGTGCTAAAGAGAAAAAAATCACTATGGCAAATGAATCCCACGCTTAAGATTTTTAAGTTCACTAGGTCTCTGTAACCACAGTGAGGACTGACTGTACTTTGTTGTTCACCAATAAAGATGAAATCAGATTAAATTGTTGGCTAATGATATAATATATAATCTAATTTCTCTAGTTTCCCTTTTTCCTCCCATTTTAGCATCAAAATTAAGCGAATGTGTACAGCTAAACTTTTCTTGCAGCTGAGACTGAAATACAGATTTAAAATGTAGTTGATTAGACTAGTATAAGCCTCTTACTGCTCTACAGAAAAGATGCAGGGTTTGCAGCTTGTCCTTGAGGAAGAAGCTAGGTAGTTTAGTGAAGGCTGAGACTGACTTTTTGGAGAAGCTAGCACAAGATGCATCAGATAAGACTGTGACCTAACCTGAAATAATTCATAACTGTGAAGCCAGGAGAGTCTGTGATCACCTTGTCCTGATCACCTACATAATTTCAGAATTCAGTCCTGAATGAAGGTGTGTCTTTTGTGAGCACATAAAAGTGACAAGTGGAGTGGAAAAGGGCACAAGGAATCTCTTCTCCATTTGGCAGGTAACACCAGGCTGATGAACTGAAGTAAATGCGTGTGTTCATAGACGTGAAAGGCTGGATGCCTATAAAGGCTTATGAAGACCTCAAACTCTCAATTGAATAGCATGCAGTGCATTTCACTGTGTTTTGTTGTTTTGTTTTGTTTTTCCTTATGCTCAAAGGTAGTTACAGGATGGGCATGTGCTGCCTCAGGTCATCTGAACAAAAAGTACACAAGACTGTGCTGGGAAAATGAAAAAGGCAATACATAAGGACATAGAAAGGAGGGAGTTGTCCAAATGAACAAGTTCCTCTCAGCTCTTTTGATAAGCAGTTCACATTTTGCAAGTCAAGATTACCTAACATAGTCAACTTACAGAAATAGCAGAAGTTGCTCTGTTCAAAGTCAGCACCTCTTAACATGAACTTAGTGGAGCCCGGATAGAATGAAACGGTATGTGACGGGAAGTGTTTGAAAGTATAACCTCATGCTGTGGAGTTCAGTGTTTTAGGGGCTGCACGCACTCATGACTGTTGGCAGGAGTTTGTATGGATGGGCATCAGGCAGGGATCCCTTCGCTTGCTTACCCTCTGCTAATCAGGTTTTGGAACAGCTTGTATACTGAAGTTTGAATATGATATTCTGTATGATACACACATCTTAGGTTTTGTACTAATTTTTGTTAATATGAATACTGTGCTCCTGCACATTTCTTTCAGCAAGTCTTGTGTTCCTGGTGACCGCTTTTAGATCTTCAGTCTGGAATTAAAATCTGAAGCAGTGTAAAGTTGGAGATTTGAACAAATTCATATGTAAATCTATGTATGTGTACATACATAACAAAGCAACAAACACAGATGTTTCAAGTCCAGTTGATCAAATTATTATCTAAAAAAAAAATGTTTAATACATCCCAAACATAAGAGTACTTAATGGTGCATGTAGTTCATTACCTAATTGGCAAAGCCTAAACATAGCAAATGTAGAAGTGCTGTGAGATTGTGTTTAAATTAAGTACTAGAACCAATTGAAACATCCCTTTATTCCTTTTTACAAGGTAGAGCTCTGCTGAAAAGAAACAGCAACGTATACATAGCAAATTCATAGCATTTTATTGCAATTGCAGGATCCTCACTACCATATTATTTAAGTTTCTCCAAGTTTTTAAGGTATTTATCTTTACAACGTCCCTGCTTAGAAGGCAAACCACCTTTTCTTATGTTTGTGGTAAAGACCTCCTTATGACTAGATCAAATACAAGACATATAGGCAGAAGCTAAGTACCTGTATCTGCAGATTTCCATGCTTCTCTATAATTATTATGTAATAATTATGACCTGATAAACACATTACTGATTCTTCCTACATCTCTGTCATATAGAAACGTGCAGTGACATTTTATTTAAAAAACAAACACAACAAAAACCAAACTGGGAAGTGACATCTCAGAAAGAGCTCACAGATCGTAAACACTTAACTGTAGAAAAGGCACCGACCCTTCTCCTGCTTTAATAAGAGTTGTAACTGAGGTCATAGCTGTCCTTTCCAGTCCATGTGGTACTCCACCCATAAGTTGTTTTCATGAAGAACTTGAAATCACGACAAAAACATCAGAAGGAAATAGTGCCTGTGATGAATTTATGTTTTGGATTTTTGTTTGTTTTCTTGAAAGGGAGGTTCTTCTTCAGATGGTGGTTATTTTTAGTGCTTAAGAAACCAAAAGACAATGAACACTGGACGGAATGAGGAAAGCTGTGCGCAAATATAGTATTGGTGAAAACTTGCAGACATAGAATAAATTAGTTGCCTTTTTCCTAAGCACCACTAGTTCTGGATATTTGCTGCTTTGAAAAACAAAACTATCCTATTGTTGGAAGCCTGTCATGTGAGTGGGTGGTCTTTCTTCAAGCGATTGTAAATTACTGTCTTCTGTGACCTAAGGCAAATGTGACTGTGCTGTGTTTAAAAATATCAAATCCTGTCCTGTTGCAGAACTCTATTTTCTATTTGCATTGGCAAAAAAAATAAGCCTTAAGACAATTTAAGAGGGCTACTGAATTTTTATAGTGTTTTAGAAATATTTTAGTGTTTTATACAATTTTAAACTGTATAACTTTTTATACTAGCCTGATATAATTTAGGTTTCATAGCTGCTTTAATGAAACCTGAAAACAGCAGAAAACATTATTAGAGTATTACAGAAGTGCTGCCACCTCTGATGGTACTGTTAGGTTCTTCAGATCAGTGGCAACTGGCAAAAATTGGAGGAGCCGATGAGGTGTGACAAGTATTTTGAAGTTTGGACACATTTTGAATGCAAGAATCGGAGGAATTGTGTAGTGGCAACCTGCTCCAGTACCAGTTAGCCACTGGGTCCAGTGACTGTGGTAAAAGTTTTGTGGGTAGTATTTACCTTCAAATCATAGTCAGAACTAGTATTAACTAAATTGCAAAGTCTACATATACAGGCTTGTGGTTTTGTGATTTTTCACGATAGATAGTCTGGAAACACTTTCATCAGATTCTATGGATCTTTATTCTATCAACTATATAGTTCAAAGCTGCAGATGAAAAAATGCTCTAGAATCTAGTCTGAATTTTCAAACTGTATGTTAACACACCAGATAACTTTGGAGATATAGGAAAAGATGCTGTCCTTCAAGGCTTTTATTAAAGCAATGAATGGCATAGATTCTTCATATTTGTGAGCCTTAGGGAAAGGTAACTTCCAAAGAGGGATTTCAAAGCTGAGAGTCTCAACTGCTTACTACTGTGTGATGGACCAGCCATTTCAGATAGGGAGAGCCCGCTGAAAGCAAAACAATGAGAAATAAACTATATGGAAGATGAGATTGCAGTAATCGGCAGGAACAAATGACAACTTAAAAGATTTCTGGAGAGCCTTGGGTTTTTTTTAGAAAAATTATTTTTACTTGAAATGTCAGAAGAATACCAAAGAAAGTATCAGTTAGGGAAATCAGATTGTCAAGGAGGTTGCTGAAGAAAATTATTTTAGTAGCTGCATGCCCCATCCATTAGAAAACACAATGGACCATAGAAACAAAATGCAAAAGGAAGGTGGGGTTGGGTTGGTGAATAGACAGACCAAGCATGGGCATGGCTTTAGAGGAAGAAAGAATGTCTTTGTTATTTTAAGATGGTGTGAAGGAAAGGGTGATACTACAGAATGAAGAAAAAAATATATGACTGGAGTTAAATGTCTCCTCTGAGAAGCTTAGTTGTAGCCATGAGGGAACTAATATGCTGTCTTCATTTTATTGCAACTAGAATGCTGTAAAACTTCAAAGAACTTTGATTTCCCACTTTGAAAGCTTTGGAAATACTGAAAGTGCAGAATGTACACTTCCTCCCCAATTTTTGAATGATAGTTACCTTTTTCACCTCTGTACCTCTTTGCTTCAGTGTAGCTTCTTTTATTGCAGTAGTTTCATTGCCAGAGTTCCTCAGGCTGCTTGAAGCAGTCTCTGCTCAATCAGCAGTTATTTATAAGGGTGACTGCTTGACCTGCATGGCCCTGCCACATCAGCCTGCCATGGCATGCTATTGATCTGCCCTGAAACAGAAAGACTGGCTTACTCTTCAGGACGCTTCCATTACCTTTATCTGTAGAGTTCCCATGCTTATCATCCAGCTGGTGAGAAGACCAATGCACACTGTTTGTCCAGCAAAATGATGCACACCCTTTATCCAGCAAGTTGAAAATATAAATATCACTGGGGTTTGGGGGTTTTTTGTTTGTTTTTTGTTTGGTTGGGTTTTTTTAAAATAAGATGTATATTACTAGAAAATAATGCCTGTGATCTGACCACACTCTCACTGACACTCATGGCCACATGTCTATGTGTATGTATCTCCTGGTAGGGGCCTCTCCTAAGGAAAACTTTAGAGGCTGTACTACAAACCTTTCACAACTATCCATCCTGGTCCATGTGAGAATTTAGGAGCTGCTCTTTTAGGGCACCTCTGAGGTCTCTAAAAGGTTTCTGGAGGACAGCATGAGTGGGTGGTTTTGCAGCTGTTGTGAAGAGCTGGAGGTGGGGCATCCTACAGGAGGGTCCTACCACTCGGACCAAGTCACAGCTGATTACTTAACAGATTCTGAGCTTAAATAACTATTAAGTCTGATCATACATAATATCCAAAGAGAGTTTATTTTAAGTAGTAACACCATAATAAAAGGTTAGACTCTTACTCTGATGAGCAGTATTCTTTACTGTGAATTAGCTATGAATGGTAGTGTTTCTCATTTATAGTTTTTTGAATTGTAAATATAAAAACAGTTTAATCCAAAACATCTGGAGAAGGGAATGTCAGTGTTTTATGGTCCCACATCTGTGCATTGTTACTTTACAACACTGTCTTTGGTAACACTTTTCTAATATTCTGGGTTTTTTGGACTTGTTACTGAGCCATTCATGTTTCTCCAGATTTTCTTTATAATACTGTCACCACAGTGTGTGGTTTGTTCCGGGGAATTTGAAAACTTAGTTATTTCCACCAGGAAAAAAACTGTATTAATTAATACAAATCTCTAATTAAAATTATCAAATCAAGTTTTCATTTGTAAATTATACTTTACAAATTTTAAATTCTTGTCAGTAGATTTTGAAGGGAAAGATTCTTTCATACAAAGCAACATTTAAGTTTGTATTGTTCCATAAGCTTCTTCAGCACTGCTGGAGATGTTTTTCTACCTCAGCATCCAGAAACCAATGCAAAGAAGTATTTGTATTAGTCAAGAAGAGAACGCGAAGAATTATTTGTATCAGGACCAAAGAGGATGTTTCAGCTGAAACTCTTAGTTCATCTATGTCTACATTAAGTTATAGATGAAAGATGTTTATGACATAGAATCGTAGAATCATTTTGGTTGGAAAAGGATTTTAAGATCTTCAAGTCCGACCGTTAACCTAACTCTGCCAAGTCCAACCATTAAACCATGTCCCTAAGCAACATGTGTAGGTCCAGTGATGCAAGCCCCATCAAGCAACCCATATACAAATGTAATTATATCACAATAATGATAATCATAATTGAAACTCTGTCTCAGGGGAGGCCTTCTAATAAGATTGGTGGAGAAATTGCTATAGTATGAGAAAGCAGAGATAGAGTAGATAGCTGAGAAATGCAATTAGAGGTGTCTGTGCTTGGTTCCAATGGGAAGGATTCAAAAGTGGAACCCCAGAATTGTGGTCAGGAATTAAAGACATGTGGAGGTACCTTGCCTCTCAGGAGATGCTGTCCACTTTCCGAGATTCACAAGCCACACTGAGAATCAGAAAGGGAGTATGTGCAACAGGGCAGGGCCCTGAAGAAAATGCAGGTCAAGCTGGAGAAACTTCAGGTGGGGTAAGTAGGCGTAGGGACCAGATCTGGGTTGGCAGGAGCAAGCCACAAGGAAAAGGAGTAGCATTTCAGCCAAGTGGCAAATTGAACATCTAGGAACAGCTGGTGGGATGACTCAGCTAACGTTTGGGGAAACCCTCTACTCAGGCTGACAGCCCAGGCATTGGCTTACAAGGCTTATCCCGGCTTTCAGTTCTCATTTGTTGATAGACCCAGACTGCTGATGCAGAGCCTGACGAACCATTACACTTTTATTTGTTTCCCTATTTAGTCTTTGTGCAGAAAACTACATTTTCAAATGGAGATTTAGGGTGGCTTTTGTGTGGGGTGTTTGTGTTGGGTTTTTTTTTTCCCAGTACTGGAATTCTGTCTATGAAGTATTGTTAATGTTGAAATGGTCACTAAAATTGTTATTTCTTTCCCAAATTAACATGTGCATGTGCACCCATATATTTATGCTGTGCATTTATGCATACATGCACGAGCACATGCATGTAAGCTGAAGGATATTACCCTGGAGCACTGGCAGAGATACTGTCATATTTTATTATTCTTGTCTAAAATGTTATTTGCTGTGAGGGATGAAGAGGAACTTTAATCAAACAGTTGATTTTGTAGGACGTGCAGCTCTGTTAATCAGATATTTTCAACAGTGGATAATTTCAAGGTTATTTAGCCCAGCTGCAATACTTTTGACTTGTAATACACCTCACTGTTTATTTTTTAAAGGCTACATTTTTAACTTGGATCCCTAGAGCTGTATCCATATTTCTGTATCTAAATACAAATGGCCTCATTTTCAGAAATTAAGAGCACCTTCAGCCCCATTTGACATCATTGAGATTCCTGTGCCTCTCTAATAAAAAAAAAATAAAAATGAAGGTACCTGCAAAATGTCCCATCATGCACTCCACACTAGAATTAAAATGCTGAAGTTTTAATATTCTCTGCCTCTCAGATTGTCTTCGTGCAGTATTATATTGATTCATCAGGAAGGCAGACCAGTTTTGACCTTGATAGGATGTGACAGCACATTAGGACTCTGCTCGCTTTTATACTAAACCCCACTATTTTGCATTCCCTATTTCTGTGTGAAAGCTTAAGTAGCTTTAATTGCCACAGCAAGTGTCTATCTGTTTGTTTATTTTTTTGCTGTTTTTTGTAACAGTACACACCCAAAATCTGTGGATGTCATCCAACTTGGCAGAGCCTTAGCACAAGATAGATAATTTTTCACATTCAGTTGTTCATATTTCCCATTTTAGCTGTTCAGAATTCATTTGTTTTTTAACACATTAAGTTGTGAAGCTCTATTATTTTCTGGCCCAGGGACATAACAGATACCCAGAAGTTTTGAATTAGATTTATAAACGTTACATAAACCCAAACATAGTAACTTTTCTCTCACCCAAGTCTGTTCCATCTAGGAAGATCTCTGAATGTTTTCAAGGGTTAGCAAATTTGCTTGTTAAAACTTGCTTCAAAAGCAGTATTTGTAATGATATAGATAAAAATAGTTGTGGGTTTTTTTAAAATACTATGTTACATATTTAATTATCTAGGCTTTAGTGTTATTTAAAACACAAATTTTCAAAAAAATAAACTGTTATTTGTGCAACTCCTGGTAAACATGTGTAAATCCATCTCTGTATTTGCTTTCTACCCCCCTCACTTTCTGCTTGTTTTTCCAATGTTTGACTGCATTATATTTTACCTAATGCAAAGACTTATACAAGGCTGGAAATAACCTCAGTCAGGGTAAGTCAGTCAGCATTGCTCCATTTCACTTGAGTAGAGCGCTGAGGAGCTGGCCTGTATCATTATGCACATGCTGCTAATGATATCAGAGGGACTACTCAAGTGTTAAAGATTGAGGCAGACCCTTTGAGCAGGCACTGTGTGTTTTGTCTGCGTCCATATGGCACCTACCAAATGTTTGTACTGCTAGGGCGTAATGCTAAGATGCATCCTAAAAATATAAAAATGCTTGATTAGAATCAGAAATGGAAGTTTTCTATAGGCACTCTACTAAGCTAAACATACAGTATTAAAACCACTGAAGAGCATAATACAGTAAGTTGGTGTCCTAGAAATGACTGGGGCTTTTGCATACAGGATTATCTTGTGGCTTGGATCAGTCAGTAACGATGCCTGGCCGGACCTGCACTCTGGGAAGGTCTCAGTGAGGCACTCAGGAGAAGTTACAGAATTAAACGCTTCCTCCCTGAACTCCTCAGCCACACTGCTCTCCCTGTCCCTACCCTGCCCCTATCCATCTCCCTATCCCTATGGTGCTGCATCTGGGGAGAGGGAAGCATAATGTGATGTCATATAACTGAGGACTTCTGATTTTGCATTCCACGCAGAGCACTTCCTTGCAGATCTGCTGGTACAGAATACCTAACAATGATTCTGCAAGAGTTTATATTCCTTAAAGGATGAGTCTCATGGCCTCATCTTTGTTAAACATATCCCAATGAAAACTGTGGAAGCTGTCATTTGAGTCAATTCTCGGATAGAACAGTTCCGTCACTCCTTTGGCTTGGGGCTGCACAGGGTTGTATTGATCTAACCTCATGGTGAGTAAATGGGGCTAATCTGATAACCATGGGCTTTGGGAATAAGATATGTTGTCTTAATCGGTCACTCAGGTGATGCTTTTACTCAAACCTCTTGAATAATTATATTAATTACTTTTGTACTAATTGTGTTAATACTTTAATAGCAGTTACCTACAAAAGTATTGGTGCAGTAGTTTTATTTTACACAGTGAAGGTGACAGAGTTGTCCTTCATCTGCTGAGAGCCTGAAGGGCCTACTCCTTTCTCGTAACCCTCATGAAAGGTGGTCTGCAGGATATCTGCAGAAGTTTGCCTTCAGAATCACTGTTCTTGTCAGTGTAAAAAGTTTACCCGTAAGTTTGGACTAGTCTAGAGCAGCACTGGGAAACTGAATTTTTCACAACATTTCACTCTTAAATTCTCTCCAGATTAGGATGCAAGCTTTTACCCACTGAAGTCAATAAATGCTTCTTGGACTTGAATCAAGGACTCTAAATCTTCAGTGTCTTTCAGGAAGTGTAACTCCTTTGCCAAAACAATTAGAAAATACTGTGGTATGCAGCTATCAGTGTTTGAGGCATAGATCAAGATACTAGGTTGTAGCACGCAATCATTTCCTCCTCTGTTTTTCTAGTTTCCTTGTATGAAATAATATCGGTAGCCAAACATCTGTGCCAAGGATATAAAAGCAGAGTGAGTTGAAAACACATTAAACAGTTTGCAATGCTGTGAATGTTATGTCCCATTAAGCAGCTGAGTGAAGTATTTGAGCTCTGTATGCTGTGGCAGACATGTTTGGGCTTGTTTGTTGACCAGGCAGCATTTAATTTTTCTACTGTGTCACGGATAAGAAATATTGCTTTCCCAGACTACAGGAATAATTCTAAATTAAGAGGCGCAGTCTTTGAATGCAAACATTGTCATCACGAGAAAATTGTAACCAAATTGATACAGGAAGAGTTTGTATAAGCATGGTGTGAATACAGCAGGAAGGAATTCAGGTCTTGCAGCTATTTCACAGCCAGACCTCCCTTGGGGATACTGGCGCTGTTTGATCCCCCCTGGGGCCAGCTCCCACCTCCCCTGGTGCCCATCCCCTTTGCCAGCCCTGCCGCCAAGCCCAGCCGCTCCTCCCGTCCACTGCTGGCTGCTCTCCCCGTGCTGTGCTCCCCGGGCCCCTCTTCAGGGTGCTGCCACGAATCCGTTGCTTCCAGGAGGATTTACTAGAGGTCACTCAAAATTCATTACTTGAGCTGCGTGCTCTCACGAGTGAAGGGTCTGTTTCACCAGCTAGACGTCACACCAGTAGTTAAAAAGCAAGTAGCAAAGGGCTGGGTTCTCCCAGAAGTGTAGAGGTGGGAGATAGTCACCCAGTAATACATTTCTTTGTTAATGGGATAATGGTTTTATGCTGGTCAGTAATACCTAAATATTATAATAATGGCTTATTTTTCTTGGCAAAAATAATAGAAATCAAAACTGTAAATGGAAATTAGGAAAACTCATTACATGAACTGCTGATAATACTGCATATATGAATTACCATAAGCAAATATTTTATTTTTCTGACATCATATAGGTATTTAGATATTTATTTATTAGGTTAAAATGGCCTGAGGCCTCTTCTTCCTCCCCAGAGGACATGCACAAAGCAGAATGAGCAGCTGACTTCTTAGGGCAGCACAGACATCGCTTTCTTTCTCGAAGAAACCAGTTATATTCAATAGAGATGATGGATAAGCCAGGTACACATTCTTACCACAAACTGCAGAGGAGCTGAACAAATTCTGTTTTCTTTTGTTTGAATACATGTTAACAGAGAAATGCCAGCTATTTGTCCCATTCTTGTCATAAGGAGAGTAAGAGGCAAATGTCATTCCTGTGTTGCAAGGTCGCGTGTAGTATGAGTTTTATCAGTTGCTGCAGCCTTATAGGAAATACCTACCGGTGTTGTAAATCAGGTTCACTTCTTGTGTTCATGAGCCAGCACCACAGTTGCATCTCAGTTATAGCATACGGCTATGCAGCTATATTTCTAAACAGGAAATGAATTTCAGCTCTTGTGCTATCCTTCCTGACACCATTGCATCTTTCCGCAGCAGCAGCGTGCATGGTGTTTCTCTAACACCTCTTGAGAAAGCCATACACTTAACAGGACTGCACTTGGCATACATAGAGTACAGGCAGCATGTTGCTGGACAGGAACAAGGTGACCACTGTGCTGCCTACTTTGCCTGTGCCAGAGCCCTGAAAGCCCAAGCTGGAGCTGCTGCTTCCCCCGTGAAGTCAGGGTAGTGGCTACTGCTGTGGGAACAGAAGGGACGTGACTCTTCAGAAGCTGCAGTTGCTGCTACGAGTTCTTACAGGGTCCGTACCTCAGACTGGGGAGGCAGCTTTACTATAATATATCTTAACTGTTAGATACTTTGCCTAGTAACCCAGGTCTTAGTGTGCTTTAAAAAAATAATTAAAAACTGGAAAAAAAGCAAATGTATGAGGGTGGTAATTTTAGGGGAACTGCAGTTACTGAGTTCATCATGATCGTGATACTCAGCACAGTCCTCATGTTATGCCTTTCAGTATTCTGTTATCTTTAGACAAAACTGACAAGTGCTCTTATGAGTACTGAAGGCCCCAGGGATTTTGTTTACTCATTATGAAATTCAGATACTTCATGTATGTGTGGGTTCTCATGGTAATTTTGTTTTGCTATTCTGGGCATACAATAGAAGCATCCTAGGGAGTATCAAAAGGAAAAAAGACTGACTGAAAAGGTAAAGTTTAAATTTGTGTGGCCTATTTTTCCTTTCATTTAGTCTGACTGAATGTAGACTCCAATCTACATAAGCTCGTCTCACTTTGTTTTTCCTTGTCCTCTACACCATTACTCTCCTGCAACCCTACTGTCAGTGGAATGGGTCAGTGTGAAATCTCAGTCAGGCAGGCTAAGAAGTTTTCAGCTTTCTAGAAGGTGACCTCAGGTATGTCATGAAACAGTGACACAGAAAAGGAAAAGATACATGAATGAATAAAACAATGGTTGTACAAAACAAGCACAATATATAAGCTAGATTTACAATTCTAATTTTTTTTCATACTATGGTAACTAAAAACCAAGCAAAAGGAAGAAACGTACTAGATACAGTGAAAAAAAACCCCAACAACAACAACAACAAAACAAGATATTGCTTTCTCAAGAATTGGTTTAACAAAGTTTTACTCAGGTGTTTTTACTCTGTTTCTGTAATATGTACAAATTTTGGAAAAGATGTTATGCTGCCAACCGTAGGCTGCTATTTAATCCTCTCATTTAAAAGTAAATGATGTAAGTTTATTTTAAAGTACATAGAGAAGTTAATATTAGTGGATCTATCTGTATTTTTATTTAAACTTTATTGAACATTTCTGGCTATTTCTTAGGAGATACATGCTTCTCACAAAGCATTGCATTTTTTCTGATTCGGTAACAATATTTTTCATGTTAAGTGATTGTGATGAAGTATGATGTAATAAAGACTCTCTGACTCTAGTGAGCACAAAATAAAACTTGAAAAAGAGGACAAGAAACTTGGCATCTGCAGTAATGTTTGTGACTAAGTTGAACATGTGTCCCAGACTTCTGGGATCTTGATCACCCAGAAGAGATGTCAGCTGGGTAGTGTCCTATGTCTTCTCTGATTCTTGTCCTAATGAAGCCGAGCTTGGGATAGGGAGTTAATGAAGCCAAGCTGTCATCCCCTCATGAGCTGGGATATATGCTTACATCTGGTGTATTTGAGGACCACGAGGTCCACAAAAGTAAACATATCCAATAAGTTTCTGTAACACTTTTCCTGTGAAAGGCAATAATTTAGGTAGAAGTGAAAGAATTTGAGTTCGTAATTCAGCCAGCACTTAGAGGGCCCACAGGAAATTCATGGAGAAACTTTGCCTCTACAATAAACATTCATGCACTCCAGTCTTTTCCGGTCTCACAGATACATGGAAATCCTGCAGCACGTGGTTATTCTATCTACCATATTCTCTCTTAGTTCATGAGGTTACTGTCTTTGTGCTTATGGATACAAACAGTATGTTGTGCCCATTGGAACACGTATGGGTGTTATTATACCAATTGCTACATCTTCTGAACCTGTAATTAGCGGCCTAGTCATTGCTATTGAGAGCAATCAGCATATACTCGCACAGCAGGAGTATTATAAAGGTGTTTGACAAATTAGCAAATACAAACTATGCCAACATTGATTTGGCTTCATCTTTGGATCAGAGCCTTAGTTTAAGGGAATCTATTTTCGTACTACTCCAGCAGAATAAAATGGATTTAGTCTGGAAGGTCTGTTAGGGATTTTCTTTATGTAAAGAAATGTGCAGTAAATTCTGTGCTGCTCTGCCTTCCCATTCTGCAGAGCAGTTGCATCAGGGTAGACAAAAGGCTGGAATAAATACAGCCAGAGCAGTATAATGTTCAATGTAACTGTTAACAAAATAGGAAAAATTTCAATAAATTGTTATGTTTATGGCATTGTAGGCTTTATTTTTTAACTCAGTTGCAGATAGTTCCACGGAGTGCCTTGTAAAATGCACATACACATGTATGTTTAGCTTGCAGAGCTTCTCCTGAAGCTCATTATCTGGTGTAAGGTGTGAATAAGCTGAAGTAAAGGAGTTTTTTTTGTTGTTGTTATTCTTGAAAATGTATTCTTATTGTATTTTTCTGCTTGAGTATGAATTGAACCAAGACAAAGGCTTTATTTCTGGCAATTTGTGGCAAATCAAAATGCATGCACTTTACAGGTGCTCCTTGCGACTGATGTTCTTGTGACTTCCTTAACTATTAGCAGTGTAGTCAAGGGCTCTGAAATGTACTTGTCAGGTTTATCTGTCCCAGGGCTGGAGCTCAACTACTGGTGTTCTTGGCAGAAAGGAGTATTCTTTAGGATTATTTTGGAACCTTATGTTAGACGAAAATTAGATGGACTTGAGAAATTCCAAACTTCTGAAATTCAATAAAATAGAACTTTCATCAAAAACTTTCTAAATGTCTGTAATTGTGACTAGTCTCCTTTTCTGCATGGACAAGTGAGCAATCTTATGCCAGTATGGCATGAGCAAGCCTCCTTAAAGCAGCATGCGTGTGTATATATATATATATATGGTTTCCCAGTTACGTGCAACTGTCTGGACTACTGAATGAACTTCACTTTTTTTTTTGATCCTATTAGTTATTTGCAAAGTGTGATTTTCATTATCTCTTTGTCAGGAGATGTGCCATAGAATGATAAGAAAAATCAGGCTGGAAGGAGGTCTGTAGGTTCACTTACAGCTGGGTAGGTTTGAGCTCGGACCAGGTTGCTCAGGGTTTTATCTCCATGGACAGAGACTGCACAGCCTCTCTGGGTGACCTGATCCACTGCCTGACAGTCCTTTGAGCGGGAAAGCATTTCCTTGCCTGAAACAACATCTCTTGTTTCAGCTTCTGCCCATTGTCTCTCATACTCCCACCGTGCTGGTGAGGAACCCAGCTCCATCTTCTCACTGGCCTCCCCGTGGTGCTAGGGGGCTGCAGCGTGGTCCTCCTGAAGCCATATCTGCCCTGGCTGAACTAGACCTTGTCCTTTAGCTTCTCCTTACAGATGCAAGACATGGATTCCATATGCATAAGGTCCCCCCTTTGGGGTAAGGTATTCAGGTTGTACTTTGTTATCTGAGTGCTAGTGCCTTAGTTTTAGAATTTTTAATAAAAACTCAGAATTAAGTTCTGATACTATTACTGTTATTAGCAAGACATCCTGTTGCTTCAGTGGAGTGGGGTTTTCCTTCACTGTGTTTCAGATGCCCCTGTAGATAGTCTGCAATCATTCATTTCTATAAAAGTTGTGATGAAACCTTGAGGAATTTTTCTGATTAAAAATATAAATAAGAATTGCTGGGTTTGACAAGGAATATATTAAATGTGAACAGTGCTTAGTCACAACATGGTTCCTGGGGAGATTTGTCATTGTCTTTGCACATTTTGTGGGATGTTTCTTTTTATTCTGATGGTTGTTGGGATTTTTGTTCTGTTTTGTGTATCTAACAGCCTGCTCTGAATATACTTATCATCTCTTCTTTTTCATACCATTTTAATCTATTTTTGGATATCCAGTGCATGTGAAATGGCCTATGAGGAAATATCTTTCTCTGTGTGTTTTTGTACAGAATACATCTGTCAATATCAAGATGCAGTCAGTTTAATTAGAATAGGGGTCCCACAGGAGAACAGAAAGAAATTCTTCTTGTGAGCAATTGTGGACTTGATGAACCCAGTATATCTTCCGATTTTCAGGCTTCTTGCAAAAATACTATTTCTAGGAAAAAATTATACTAGGAGGTGGTAAGTGTAGGATTTTATTCAGTAGGGTCTAGTAATAGCAAAACTTTTTGTGTAACAGAAATATTTTCTCTTTACAAATGCACATGCTATAGAACAATAATATGAAAGAAGTGTACCTTTGGCAACCATTTCTCATGTGAAATACAATCTGGGGTGTAATCTCAATGACAAATGCTTGTTTCATTCACTGGCAAAACTCTCATTATTTTGCATGGTGCAGGATTAGGGCATGAATAATGACTAAGGTCATGGTTATGTTTAAGTAAATGATTATGAAAATCACTTAGTGCTACAAAAAAATAAAAGCAGCAGATATAAGAGAGATAGTAGCCTTGTAGGCTTTTTAAAAAATAATTGTCACAATGCAAAATTAGCATCTCACTTCTGTCTAAAGAGCAGTCCCACGTATCATAAGTGCTTGAAGTTAGGCCTCGCTTGCCCCGGCCATTAGGGATGAGGAGGATTATTTGCTTGCAGGCCACCACTGCCTTTTCCTTCCCAGCAGCATTACTCAGAAGCCACACGCTTTGCTGCGCCGACTCTCCCACTGAAAGCGTGAAGCTCAATTTCTGCTGATCTGGTGAGGGCAAAGGTGGGAGGAAGGCTGCCCTCCCTCTCCCAGGGTACGGGCACTACTGCTGCTGCCTTACAACAAGACCAAGGACTTCATCCTTCTAACAAGACGGCTGAGTTTTGCTTCTTGCCCTTTTAAATGATGTGCTTGCTACAAATATTCTGCATTGGTGGTGCCTGTGATTTGCTACTACAGAAAGGACTATTTAAGGCAAACACAGTAATGACGATACTCCTTTGATCTATTTTTTATTTCAAATTGCTTACTGTGGTGTTTAAAGGAGCATGCCAATTCACCTTTAAAAATACTAATCACTGCCTAGACAGGTTCATTTTAATTTGAACCATGTCCAGTTTTATGCCAGAGTCATTCTGTTTAATCAGTGCAGTTCCATTGAATAAAGTGGCATAGTATACGGATGAAAGAAATTCATAGATGAAGTTACGTAGTTGTTGATTATCACCTTATATCATAGGATTTGGGGATGGAATTCCAGAGAACACTCTGATGCTGATGAACACTATGATCAGGTCCATCATTCCTAAGATTTGTTTTCAGCTGATTAAATTGCTTTCATGAACATTAGTAACCAGTTTTGTTTTACAATTTTCTCTTCAAAAGAGTTGGCCTCTTGGGTTTTTGGTGTGGTTTTTAGAATAAACTTAATTTAAAAAAAAAACACCTCATGCTACCTTGCAAAGGATTTTCATATCACTGACAAGCAATGTTACAAAAATAGTAAAAGAACTGCAAAGTCACATGCTTAATCATTAGGTCTGATGGAGAGTGCAAAACTGTAAACAATACAAAAACCTCTAATTTATTAATTGAACATTTTCCATTTATCACCAAAAATGGCAGGGATCATTTGAATAAAAGCTATGTGGTTGTGTAATTAAAAACTGATCTTATCACATATGTAGCAGGTGAGAAAATAAAGTTTGTACAGACACAATTACATCTGTCATATGTAAGTTCTGTGAGTTGTCATGGCAATGATGATAACATCGTCTGTTCCAGGGCAGATGTTTCATAGCATGAGCAGATTCCGCCTGTTTCTTTCACTTTTCCAGGTGCCAGTCAGAGGTTTTTCTCACCTTCTGGGTACTTCCTCTCTAGATAATTCACACCTTTCTTCTTTCCTCCTCAGATTCCTCCCTTTAACTCAGATTTTGTCCCTTCTGTGTCTGAAACAGAGAGATAAATCTAGCTGCCATCATGGGAATGGGAGGAAAAGTGGCGATAGGTGTTGAGCATGCAGAAGAGTTTTTCTGGGATTACTCGAAGCTGAAGCAATTATTGGGAGTAAAGATTGATTTTTGCCCTGTATTCCCCAAGCTGAAGCGTGTTCAGCCACTCTGTGTGGGAAGAGTATATATGTGGTCTGCTTACTGCCTTATGAAGGTTATAAAGGTGAGTTGTTGGAGATTCCAAGTGCTAAAATTCAAGGGTACGTGAGAATTTGAAAAGGCTTGTAATTTGGACAAATTAGGATACATTTTTTGCAGGGATAGCCAGAGCTCTGCTTCCTGCCAAATGTATAACTCTGAAGTTACTATGTATTCATTCATGCATTGTGAAAAAAGTGAAGAAGCAGCCAATCTAAAATTAAGACTCTTTGCATCACAAATAGCTTGTAGATGGATAGACAAAAATATTTTTATTTCCATTGGCTTGTTAAACCATTGCTTGCAGTAAATCATAAGCTTGTTTATATTTCTTCACTGTTTGTAGCTCTTTATCAGATAGTTTCTTTACTAGCTCCTTTTATCTTTCCATGGTTGAGCAATTATACAGTCTTCCAGGCCTCGACAACCCTTAGTTACCATAATAGAATTGTCTATAGGAATAAAGTTTTCACTAAAACAAATCCTCATACAGTTGCACTTTGTTTATCACTAGTTTATCTTGAAGTTTCAGCAACCTGTTTTTCAATTCCGCCAGCCAAATGTAAATACAGACCAGGCTATGATTCTTATCATTTTGGGGGCTCCTTGAATGTTTAAGCAATTAGATGTTTTCAGTAGGGTATTTGGATGTTTAACATAAGAGTCATTGTCAGTGACCCTGACAGTGGTCAAAGTTCAAAATCATAGAAATCACTTAGGTTGGAAAAGACTTTTAAGATAATTAAGTCCAATTATTAACCTAACAATGCCAAGTCCAGCACTAAACCATGTCTCCCTAAGCACCACATCTACATGTCTTTAAAATGCCTCCAGGGATGGTGACTCAACCACTTCCCTGGGCAGCCTGTTCCAATGCTTGACAACCCTTTTGGTGAAGAAATTTCTCCTAATATCCAATCTAAACCTCCCCTGGTCCAACTTGAGGCCATTTCCTCTCATCCTATGGCTTGTTACTTGGGAGGAGACCAACACCCACCTGGCTACAACCTCATGTCAGGTAGTTGTAAGGAGCAATAAGGTCTCCCCTCAGCCTCCTTTTCTCCAGGCTAAACAGCCCCAGTTCCCTCAGCTCAAAGTAGAAGTAGAATCATCTCGGTTGGAAAAGACCTTTAAGATCATCAAGTCCAACCACTAACCTAACCTTGCCATCCCATAACCACTAAACCATGTCCTCAAGTACC
>VXBL01001839.1:1946235-1971869 GCA_013400195.1 Aramus guarauna
CAAGTGCTAAAATTCAAGGGTACGTGAGAATTTGAAAAGGCTTGTAATTTGGACAAATTAGGATACATTTTTTGCAGGGATAGCCAGAGCTCTGCTTCCTGCCAAATGTATAACTCTGAAGTTACTATGTATTCATTCATGCATTGTGAAAAAAGTGAAGAAGCAGCCAATCTAAAATTAAGACTCTTTGCATCACAAATAGCTTGTAGATGGATAGACAAAAATATTTTTATTTCCATTGGCTTGTTAAACCATTGCTTGCAGTAAATCATAAGCTTGTTTATATTTCTTCACTGTTTGTAGCTCTTTATCAGATAGTTTCTTTACTAGCTCCTTTTATCTTTCCATGGTTGAGCAATTATACAGTCTTCCAGGCCTCGACAACCCTTAGTTACCATAATAGAATTGTCTATAGGAATAAAGTTTTCACTAAAACAAATCCTCATACAGTTGCACTTTGTTTATCACTAGTTTATCTTGAAGTTTCAGCAACCTGTTTTTCAATTCCGCCAGCCAAATGTAAATACAGACCAGGCTATGATTCTTATCATTTTGGGGGCTCCTTGAATGTTTAAGCAATTAGATGTTTTCAGTAGGGTATTTGGATGTTTAACATAAGAGTCATTGTCAGTGACCCTGACAGTGGTCAAAGTTCAAAATCATAGAAATCACTTAGGTTGGAAAAGACTTTTAAGATAATTAAGTCCAATTATTAACCTAACAATGCCAAGTCCAGCACTAAACCATGTCTCCCTAAGCACCACATCTACATGTCTTTAAAATGCCTCCAGGGATGGTGACTCAACCACTTCCCCGGGCAGCCTGTTCCAATGCTTGACAACCCTTTTGGTGAAGAAATTTCTCCTAATATCCAATCTAAACCTCCCCTGGTCCAACTTGAGGCCACTTCCTCTCATCCTATGGCTTGTTACTTGGGAGGAGACCAACACCCACCTGGCTACAACCTCATGTCAGGTAGTTGTAGGGAGCAATAAGGTCTCTCCTCAGCCTCCTTTTCTCCAGGCTAAACAGCCCCAGTTCCCTCAGCTCCTCACAAGACTTGTGCGCTAGACCCTTCACCAGCTTCATTGCCCTTCTTTGATGAAATCGTTGATTCTATGCATCTTTCAAGAACTCACTGATGACAAATGGACTTTCTCAAACAAGGTAGTCAAAACAATGCATTTTTTTAAGATGTTTGTGTTTCACGTAATACTGAGAGCACAGAAATTGTGAGAATAAGGATCACAAAAATAACTGTCACTGCAAGGAAATCTCAGTTCATATTCGGGACATTGCTTAATTTGACTTCCTTGAAAATCTCTCACTTTCAGATAGTTAGCAACTTACTTTGCTGCCTGGTGTTTCTTTTTATGTGGTGTGCTACTTTTTCGTTGTACAATGTAGTAGGATATACTATTTGGTGCCAAAATGTTGGTATTACTTTAACCTTATTACCATGTCTGGGTTTGTTTCTTGCTCCATTTCAGCTGTTCTCTTCTTTTGCTCTAGTCTTTCTATTAGGATTAGGTTTATTACTAGATTTGTTGCTATAAACAAATATAAATGTTTGCTGTTGTTGCTGGCTAATACTCTGAATTTATGAACAGCATACTAAAACTACCACTAAAATATAGGAATTTGTTGTGTGATCATGTGTGGAACCCTCACAAGAAACTGATATTTAGTCCCTATTTCTTCAAATTTATGGGTGCCTTGGAATATTAAATAACAACATGAGCCAGCAATGTCCCCTTGCTGCAAAGAAGGCTAATGCTATGCTGGGTTGCATTAGACATGATCCTACCCCTCTACTCAGTGCTGGTGAGGCCGCACCTGAAGTATTGTGTCCAGCTCTGTTGTCCTTAGTACAAGACAGACATGGACATACAGGAGAGAGTCCAACAAAGGGCTACAAGGGTGATGAAGGGACTGGAGCATCTCTCCTGCGAGGAAGGGCTGAGAGAGCTGGGACTGTTCAGCCTGAGAAGAGAAGGCTCAGGACGATCTTGTGAATATCTATAAATACCTGAAGGGAGGGTGCGAAGAGGTTGAAGCCAGGCTCTTCTCGGTGGTGCCCAGTGACAGCACCAGAGGTGCACACAGGATGTTCCCTCTGAACATCAGGAAACACTTTTTCACTGTGAGGATGACTTGAACCCTGGGACAAGTTGCCCAGAGAGGTGCCTCTGTCCTTGGAGGTATTCAAAAGCTATCTGGATATGGTCCTGAGCAACTGGCTCTACATGTGCCTGCTTGAGTGGGGGGGTTGGAAAAGATGACCTCCAGAGGTCATTCGAACGTCAACCATTCTGTGATTCTGCAGGGCTGGCTGGAATCTTGCTTTTCTCTAAGATGTACTTTCTAGTGAAACTGATACCCTAAGTTTCCACACTTGAGAGGAAAATGAACAGTTAGGGACTGAACACGTCACAGTTTTGGGTGTTGTTTATTTGTCTTTCATTGTTTATTTGTCTCAAATCCTATACAAATGCATAACATTTCACAGATTATATTCTGCACTAAAGCACATAAATATAATTTTTCCTCTCTCTGTGACTGCAGTAAAATTCTGCTGACAGTAGTTGATGTAACTCAGTTTAAACCAACTAAATTTTGCCAATTCACATCTACAGAATTTTTTTTAAGTATGTAGAAAAAATAATTTTATCTCTGGTATTTGATTCCCACAGATGGACTCAAGCAGTGATTAATTTACAGTTACTAGTACAAAAATCTGCAGAAGATGCAAAAAAGCAGTGGGCCTACATTTTTCAGCCTCTGGTTTTCAAATGTGATTTTCACCAGCAGGATTCACATGCTTTACATTACCTTGTAATATGTATAAATAAATTTTTTTAGCACAGAATATTGTTAATCCTCCATAGTACCAATGTTAATTTCGCATTTCCATAATTCTTCTGCTTTTTTGGTTTGTTTTGCTTTGCTTTGCTTCTGCTCAGTTGATTTTGGGGTAAACTGGAATACTGTGTGATAAGGGCCTAAAATTCTACTCTAAAGGACTCTTGTTTTGTCATCAGACAAGTGTAGGTGTACCTGTGTCACATGCTACCCAGTACAGGGGAACAGATTCACCCACACAGTGAAGAGTGACATCATGTGCGCTTCTCCCATACTCACAGTGATACTTTTGCACAGATAATTTCAGCTCATTTGGAAGTTTGTATATTTGTGGTAGGTGTACAGGACAGGTTAGAAAATAGGACTCAAGAAGTCTTCTAAGTCATCTGTCATCTGCCTTTATAGGCTACTATACCAATAAAACATTGGGGTCCTGGGAGATTGCATTGGTCTTAAGGGTGAAAACTTTTCTCTAACTCCAGCCTAAATATGTTCATATCCCATTGAAGTCTTCTGCTTTGGTGCTTTTGCATGTTTTTTAATTTAAATAAGTTTTTCCTTTTCTGGTGTTTATTCCTTTCTCTGTATTTCCAGAGAGCAGTTAGAGTTTTTCTGAGAGAAAGCATTCTACACAGTTTTAATTTTCTCAGTATCTATTTTGTCAGGTGCTCACACTTTTTTTTTTTAACATGGGTTGCCAGAACTCTGTATAATACTTCATGTGTGTGCTTATTGTCTGGTACAAGAATGTTTATTCTCCAGTTCATCTGATTATATCTTACCTGATAGCATGATGAGATTTCATTTGCCTTTTGTCACACTAGTGGCTTACATCATTCCTGTAGCAGAACTACAGCAGTATGCCTTCCTCTAGCGTGTTTTCAGTATAGGGAGTTTCCACCTCACAGCAGAAACTCACATTACTGCCTGAGTAGGTAGCCTTGCATTTTGAGCTGCTTAGTATTAGTTATCTAACCGTTTTCAGTCTTCAGTCAGCAAGATTTCTTTAATTTTTAAGATATTCTGATTCTATTGTAATGGTGTTTCCCAAGTAAACTTTACAACAACTGTTGTGATTTTCCTGCCAAAATCATGGCTGAAAATATTAAAGACTTAGACTAGTCTTTGAGGAACTCCAACCTTTGTTCCTACTTATATCAGCATTTAAAGAAGCTCCTTCATCAAAGGAGCCCTGTTTTTGACTTCTCTACGGGGGCATGGTAACTTGCTTTGTGAGTAGTTTCAGCGGTAGTTAGTGGGACAGCTCTCTGAGTTAGGTACTGCTCAGTGTAAAAGTGGCAAAATTTGTCATGTATTACTTGGTCGAGAAGTATCACGTGTAAAATATCAGTTGTGTCTTTTAAGTGAGGTATTGTCTGTTTGGAGACATTTAGGAAAAGAAAGGAAATCGGACAAAGGTATGAAACCACTATGAATGTGCCAAACTATGTTCAAGTCTTTTCTGAAGGCTAGCATTCAGAAACAGCAGATGGTTGTGGCTCTGAGAGGAATAACCACATTATCTAAGGCCATTTTATATTTATGCAAGACCTCTGTTGCAAGCTGCATGTGCATACGTCTTTTCCTGCAGTTCTTCACTCCTAACATCTCTTCAGCACCTGCATAGATACCAAACATCAACCTGTTTCTGGAACGTTTTAAGTATTAATTTGTTTCAGCAGGATATGCTAGATTTCTTTTTTTATTATTATCATTCAAGGAACAATGAAACATAGGAGTTAGCATTTCCCCCAGAACTGAGTTCTTATATGTGATCATATGCATTTTTAGTTTATTACAATTCACACTTGGAAGAGTAATGAATTTGTAAGGTCCTGATTTGGACCTGAGTTGCAAGATATTTGAGCATGTATATAGTTTTATAAAGAGTGAGAAATTCTTATGACTGTTTGAAGTAACATAGCATATTTCTTAGTAATCATACAGAACAGTTTTTTCATAAAATCAAAGAACAGGCCAGACTAGAAGGGTCCTCAAAAGACTGTTTGGTCTAACCTTTTGTGAGAAAGGGAGCCTAGATGAGATTATCTAGCATCCTGTCCAATGGCATCTTGAAAGGGTCCAGTGATGGGCACCCTACCATAATCCCAGAGCAAGTTGTTCTAGTGAATGATTGTTCTCACTGTAAATCTTTTTTCTTATATCAAGATGAAACCTCTGCCAGTGCAACTTTTACCCATTGCCCCTTGTCTTCTCCATGTGGCTCCTTGTGAAGACATAGTCTCTGTCCTCTTTGTAGCCACTCTTTAAGTGCTTAGCCCTTTCATTTACTTCTAATATTGAACCTATTAAGTTGAAAATAACTGAATACGTGAGTAAAGAATTCATAATTTATTTCTAAATGTATTTAAAATTATCATGCCTCCAAGCACTCAAAAATAGTAATTGCATTCTTTCCCTTAGGTAGACTTTTGTAGAGCTTCATGTCTAAAACATATGTAACTATAGGAAAAATGATCTCAAGAATAAAACTGCCCAGACTTTCTCCACAGAATAGAGAATTCTGCATTTTTTGTAAACCTTTAGTAAACCACTGACATTTCACTGAGCTTAGGCATAAAGAGAACCAAGATACGATTTTAGATATGATTTAATGCAAGAATCATTATTTATAATTTGGTTTTCTGCACAGATTTATGTATAAATTACAGATGCTGCACCCCTACATTCTGATTTAATCTTTTGGCCAGAGTGTGCCTAGTATGTCTCCATTAGTTTTGATTTCTTTCAGTAGATTCTGAACTCTTCCAAGTCCAAGACAAATTTTCTCCACTGCTTTTAGGCTATTGAACTCACTGTAGGCATACAAAAATAGTAATCTCATCATGGGTAGTAGAAATTTGCTCCATGCAGTGCATTTGGTGCAGTGTATTTAAATTTCTGTGCCTTATTAAATAAAAACATTAAACATTCAAATTCAAACATTTTTGCACAAAGCCTCTCCAGGTTGTAGTGCTTAATGTTGTGAACAGTCCTATTAATGTCATCTAATATTAGCAAATCTACTGAAAATCAATGACAACTGTTACAGTAATTTGCCTACCTGACATGGTTGGCTTCAGGAAAACAAAACTTTCTGTTGTTTTAGGACCTCATGTAAGTGTCATATAATGTGTAAAAGATGGAATTGGAGCCTATGCTTTCAATTTTCAAACATATGCTACCTTCAATCTAATCTCATAGATATTTTTATTTTTTTTTATAACTGTGTGTTTAGTACCTTTCTTAACTGTAGAATGACTACTTAAAGCCGCAACTCACAAAGATTTTTTTTTTTTATTATTATGGTCATTGCAGATGCTACTGTAGTAGATACAGAGTTTATAGGCAAAAGAATGATTTTTTTCATCTGTAAGTGTTTATGAAAAACTCATTCTTAAACTGGTGTGCCTATTTATTAGCATGGATAGATTGAAATTTGAGTGTAATTTCTTATAAAGTAGAATGGTTATTCTTATTAACCAACTTAACTAGATTTTCTAGATTTCTAGCTGATTTCTCATCATCTGAAACATGTCTTTAAGTATACAATAAAGGAGAAGTAATTGAAAGAACAAATGCCATGTTGACTCTGATCAGTTGCATCCGTCTGTTTTCACGTTGTGTATTGGTCCAGGAAAAGATACGTGTGTGCAAACACTAAATTCACTGTCACCCATGCCAGACTGGTGAATAGCAGACACCTGTAGAGCGGGGAATCCTGAGTCCTGAATGCACTGAAGCCATTGCACATAATCATCTCAAACATTGAGTATCCTGATTTTTAGTTAATACCTTCTTCAGATTATCCCTTTTAAAAATGATTTAATGAGCTCATAATGGTTTTCTAATAGGTGTTCTTTTCATTTCTAACTGTATTCAGTCGAGGTCAGATCCTATGAAAGTAATATATTTACAACCACATGGCAATTAAGATAGCTGTTAGTGGAGATGATGAGAATAACAGTAGTGCAGCAGCACAGACAGAAATGCAGTAAACATAAAATACATTCATTGATTAGTCCTGAATACATTCTGCTTCTACATGTGGAGAACAAAATGCACTCAAAAACACAAAACAGGAGTAAGTGTGCCGCAAGTACTAGGTACAGGAACTGTGCACAAAGCCATAAAAATGACATTTGGGGCATATCTTCCAATCCACTGTAGAAAGCATGCTGTTCTTATTAGTTCCTCCAAATGCTGAGGGAAGCCCTTCTGATTGACCTGAAGAGCCAGTTATGTCTGGACTATGTCCTGCCTTCTGAGGATCGATATTCTCTCACTGCGCTGCGCTCTGTTCATGCTCTGATCCTTCCTGTGAAAACCAGAGCACAGGAAAGTGGGGGATATGTGTGTCTGGATGGAGCAGGGACATTTCACATGTGCATGTGAGAACAGGGGCACAGCAGGGCATCATCTTAGATTTAAGGGCTGGGACCCTCCCAGGTCCCACAGTATAAAGATATTCTGTGGCAGCCTGAGTGCTGCTGTGAGATGGGGCCAACAGCCCCAGTTAAAGCACACACTCTCTGGGTGCTGCCTAAACTTTTGGGTTTCCAGGTTTCAAAACTTTAAACTGCTTGCGGAGTCCACAGTTAGTGCTTCCAGAGAGACTGCGTGGTTAATGTGCTTGTATAAGAATAAATTAACTAAGAACAAAAGAAGAGACATTGATTTGTTTGGCTTGCATTTGGTTATATTCAGATAATTTTTTTAAATGTAAGTTTCTTTGGGTGATAAATTGAATCCTTCTGTATATGATTCTAGCTAGTGAATGGATAGAGACCTTCTCTGTGTTAGAAATGAAGGGAATAAATAAGAAATGTGTAAAATCAAAATACTTTAAAAAATATTTTTAAATACATTTCAGGCAGAGAGTAACAGCAGAAAGTTCTCAGTAGCATGCCAATTGCTGCCCAGCAGGCAGTGTTTCTGCAGCTGCGAGGCTGCTTCTCCACACTTCAGTTTCCTGTAACTACTCCACCAGTGTGCCCTTTTTTTCTCTAATTCCACTCTTCCAAATGACATAACCTTTGGCCCCCAAACCACTGTACTGAGGTTACCTCTAGATTGAGCAATGGTATATGACGGTGTGAAGTCCAGAGGGCTGATCTCCATCATTTTCCCCAGCAGAGGTTTGGCCAAGGATGACTGGTTGCCTTCTAGCCCTTGTGTATGTGTTTCCTTTCTGCAAAAAAATTGATGGGGAACAGACTGGTGCTCAGTGGTGGAGCAGGTTATGGCTGGTGTGTGCACCTAGATCTCAAAGCTTGGAAGTTTACAAAACAGATCTGTTAGTGGGACTGTCTCACTGTCACACATTCAATAGAGGCATATATCCCAAAGCCACGCTTTGACAAATCCTGTCTTTCCCCTCAAAAGTTTTTAAATGGAAAAGTCCTCAGTGCATGAGGTATTTAGAAATATATTGCCATTCTTTGTACCAGTACTGCTGAGTCTTGTTGTCAACTGCACTGCAGTGGCTGCTGAAATCAATTTTTCCCACTCTCTTTCTTTCTTTGCTCCCACTGCCCATAGCTCCCTCATCCCTTTTTTTTGTTTCATCCTAAAGTGTATAGCATTAGTATTAAACTTAGCAACTTGCAAACAACATATTTGCTTTAGAGCTACTACTAAAATTATTTCCTTGTTTGTTGTTTTTTCAAAAGCAAAAAACTGTCCTGGCCTTGTCCCATAAAAAAACATTAATTGGAGACTTAAAGGAAAGCAAACGCACTTACATTGCCTCTGTGCAGTACTCCTGAATGGGCTAATCCATGTGTTAAAGTGTTGATTAAACTGTAGCTTAAAATATTGCTCCTTTTCATAAGTAGAGTCTCTGTATTATTGCTTTGACTCTGAAAGCTTTTCTACAGCTTCTTTAAATTAAGAATGCCCTTAATGAAGATGGAAATTGCTATATACCATATATTATTGAAAGCTTTAGAGAATTTATGCCATACTGCTGACCAAACAAACTTTCCCAGCAGGGTGCTGTTTGCTGCTTTCTGTGCTGTGTTGTGTTCTCAAGTGACATCTTGAAGCATTGCAGGTGGTTTGGCACACTTTTCTGCACTTCCAAGTTGTTTTAGCAGTATTCCTAAAGGCACCAAAGACTTGGAAAACAAACAAAAACACCTCCTTGGTGTTTTTTAGGACTGAACTATCAAAACCAAAGCAAACAAAAAAGGATGCTGAAATTGAGGAGCTGTAAGGAAGTTGAATTGGATTTCACTAAAGTAAGAAACAAAACAACTCTCCACAATAGTAGGTCACTGAGAATCCATCAAGATGTTTTTATTAGACACGTGTGAACTCGGCTGTGTCCTGTGTCTCGCTCTGTGCACGAGACTCCTCCTTGTGTCACCTTGCAGCAGAACCCTGTATGTGCCACTCTCGTGCTACAGCCGCCTTCCCACCATCGGATCCCCAAGCACCCAAGGCAAGAGGTGCTCCATCTGCGATCCGCTGCTGCGCACCACGCGCCTGTGGCACACGGAGCTCCGGAGCTGAGGACGGGGTGCCGACACCGCCGGCGGGCAGGGACTGTGCTGCCCAGGAAGCCTGTCCTCAGTAAATCTCTGCCAGAAAGCCTGCCACTACTCTCTGACTCTTGATCTATATATGTGATACGCATGATGCTAGTCGTTAGAATATGCACGCACGATGAATATTTCATCAGCATATTCATAACTGTCTGAAGATACATGGTTGGTTTTGTTCCTCTTTAGAAATTATTTGTTCTAAATGTTTTTGAGTCAATATATCCAATCACATTTGTCTTGTTTCCCTAATCAACCTAAAAAGGCAGACTGCTGGTGGTGCCTTAGTAGAGAAAAGGTTTGTAAGAATATGAAGGCATTTCCAGCCAATTAAAGGAAGACAGTTGGTTAAATAAAGCCAAACTTTCTTGCAATATTTCTTTCAGATGCAGAACGGTCTTGTCAGAGTAATTGTGTTTTATAAAAAAGGAAATTGAATTCGACCTCTATAACAATACATTGCATTACATGCCATGTGATGGCATACTAAAAGTGGGTCTTTTATACTCATTTCAATATTGTGTACTCCTCTGCTGGCCCCTGAGGGTGAACAACATTCTAATCTCCATAGTTTCGTAACTACCTTCATTCTACCAGAGCAAAACAAATTCTGTTCAAATGCTCTGGTGCTCTGATTTAATGAAATAGAAAGTACTGCATATTATCCATCATTTGAGTATGTTTCAGGCTGATCTAGGTGCACTCCAAAACTTCTGTGAATCCTTACATATATTTCATCCTTTTTGTACAGCAGTTCAAATATATTATTAAAAGCTAAGTGGCCTGCATGTCTGTTCAGATTCATTGCTTGCTATTTCTTCCACTTCACTGTTTCAGTTGCAAAGCTGAAGGACATCCACATCTAAATCGAGTAGGCAGTGATGAACCCAAGCGCTTGCTTTTAAAAGCTGCTTTCCTTTATATGTGTGACAACCTAGAGAAAGGCTATGCCATTCAGCCATTTTTATGCTTACTGAGCAGTGTATTGTTACAAAAGCACTGGTGAGAAGACTGCATCGCTTTTTGCAGCCACACATCTTGCTGCTTTAGGATATTGGCAGTGTAGTTGGGTTGTCCCAGTCCCTGGATGAATTATTCAGGCTCTTGACATCAGAGGTTTCCGCTAGCGGATTGGCTGGTGCTCGGATAATAAAATCTTTCCTCAGGAAAACAGTGGAGAAGGATGATGGCAGTGAGACCAGCAGAGCTGCTACTTCCAATACAGCTGGCTTTGTCTGGCTGTTGCATCTCTGCAAGAATATATAAAGATGTTTTTAAGGTTTGGCTTCATGTGAATTCTCCGATAAGAGGAGGTGGAGGGATTTGTGTAAGAGGCCTGCATTTCCAGTGAAGGAAAAAAATCAGTTTGCTCTTGAAAAAATTACTTCTGGCTGTATTCTAAAGAAACGCTGCACACTACGTGAGACAGGAGTAGCAGCCGCAGCAGCAACAGCAGGAGCAGCAGCAGCAGCGCTTATGGCTCGCTACCAAGGTGCTGGTGGCAGAAATGTTACGTCGTTAAACGTTCAGTATCGGCAGGGTAAGTGGCGCAAATGAGGAGCTGACAGTCCTTGCAAGTGGGGAGAGCGTCAGAAACTGTACGGCACATGCGTCTTGTGGGTATAGATAAACAGTTCCTCTGCAGAGAATTTACAGCAGTTCAATGAAAACAACACATTTGCTTCTAGGGAAATTTGTGAGCAGCATATTTATAACGGAATTTGTAAAATCAGTGCACTACTTGTGTTATGTTCAGAGATGGGTTTTACAGTTGTAAAATCTGTTCCTTTTAAGCCTATGCAAAATAACTGCTAAAAAAAAGAGGAAACTTTATTATTAATAGTTGCTGTTGGGATTATAAAGAATATATTGCTCACATAAATTCCCTTGAAACGGATTTTTTTGAAAGGCTATTTCTGCTGTTTGTTGGTATGACTGAAACTGAGTATGTCTTCTGCTGCTAAACGTTCAGAAGCCGGGAGCTGGTTCTCTGATTTCCAGGTGTTGTCAGAAGGCTGTTTCTTAAATCATCAAGATGCACTGGCACTACAAATTAGGGAACCATTTTCACGCATTACCTTGGTCAGAAGTTTGACTTCGAAAGGCCTGGTTCTTTTCTTTTGGCATGTCATTGTTGTATCAGGGTTACGGTGAATTTTAAGTTCCAGAGGTGTGAATGAAGGCAGAGCTGGACTGATTCTGTGCGAGCTCGGTCTCCATTCCCACACCTACTCGCACACGACCCAACTCAAGCGTGCGGGTACTGCCAGTGGAATTAATTGGGCTACCTGTGTATGTCATGGCTTGTCAGAGCACAGCTGACGTTTGCTCTATGTCACAAGGGAAACGTCTTGTTCATGGTTAGAAACCATACAGTGAGAAGTCTCTTTTCCAGAATGTAGAAACAATTGTCACATACAAAGTCAGGACAGCCCCTTCCAAAAATAGTCAGTGTTAAATGGAGCACAGTGCAGTATTTTGAGTGATATTTTTCGTAACTTGCCTGTCAGCGCAACAAGTAGATTCTGAGAATGCAATAAATGTTTTTAAAATGATGTAAGACAGCCTACCCAATGAAATCAAAGAAAAGGAAAATAAAGAATGCAAAATTATTTTATTAGACATGAAGTGTGCTAATCTAATAGTAGATGCTGGAGACTGTATGTATCTTTTTTCCTCTGGTATTTATTATATGTGAGATATTGTTTATATGTAAAGAAAATATCCCCAAGTCATAATGCACAGACAATTTTTGGGAGCTCGTATGTGGACAGGGAGCCATTGTTGTTTCACTTATAACATTTTGGCTGATGAATCTTGTGTGGCGATTCGTATCTTTATGTACCCTCATTGTGGAGCAGCATTGCATGAGTGTAAATCAGGGACCTTATTATTAGTAGCACATCAAACTCAGTAGTCGTCTATTCCAGCACTTTAAAGGAGATTAAAGAATATTCCCACTTAATTTTACAGATGTGAAAGAGATCAAATCACTACTCAGTGCTGCACATGTCAGTAGCAAAGGCAGTAACTAAAATTAGATTTTCCATCTGTAGGTTCTGGGACACGTATGTGTTCTTATAAAAAGTAAATATTTAACAGTATTTTTATTTATCTGGATTTTCTGCAGGGGAATGAAGGTGCTCGTTCAGAACTGATGTTGGTAATACCATGATTTGTTTTGCAGTGAAATAGGTATTTCCTTTTATTTTTGAAAGAAAAATCCCCAACATAAATACCTGAATGCCCCTGGTGTGAGATTATTCCATGTGTCAAACCCAATTCCCCATGAGGCAGGGACAGGGCTCCATGAATTGGTTATGGTGCTGTGATTCTCCTCCCTCTGCAGCCGTGACCCTGGCTGCTGAAGTTGGAGGAGCTCATTCAGGAGCTATTTTTGTCCATGCAGCTGGCGACAGTCCCTGAGGGACTATCTGAGAATCAGTGAAATTCACTATAAATCAGACAAGTGCTTCAAGACAGGACTAAGGGAGGTAGTAAGTAGCAGTACAGAAATTGCCTGAACTAGCGAATCCCTGGTCGGATCTCCCAGAGGAAAAATAAGCTTGACAATGCAATTTCAAATCTTTAATTCAACATGACAAACATTTTCAAATCTACATGCTAAATATTTTTCTGTGTCTCTCGTTGATTTTCTAACTAAAAGCAACTTAACTGTCAGGGACATGGGTTCTACTTAAAAAGTGCAGAGAAGTTCTAGGTGCTCAGACGCTGGGTAAATATAATATGGACTTAGATGTCTAGTTCATCTTGGCATTCATATTTGAAATTGTGTCTTACTGTTCATTCACTTGTTAAGACTTGAACTTTGCTGTGAAACTCTACAAATAGTCAAGTGTCAGAGCATTATTGTATTGAAGTATTTATTATGGGTAGTTACAGGCAAAATTAACTGTCTCAGGAAAACATAGTGGCATTTCTGGCAAATGTAGAATGCATTTGTTGTCAATAGAGAATATTCTTCCATCATGTAAATCCAAAAGGATTCAGCGATGTCTAATCAAACTGATTTCCTTTTTTTTCTCAGATGAGCAAGAGTCAGTGCAGAAAAGGACTTTCACAAAATGGATCAATACTCACCTGGCTAAGGTAATCTATCGCTTTGAATTTTTTATGATTTTTTTTTTTAATCAAATCTTTTTATCTGTGCCTGTATAGGCCCTGGAGTATGGAATAAGTCAGATTTGACAGCGCAGAATGGTATAAACTTAAAAAGAGATCCCTATTATCTGTACACCGTAGAGGATGAATCCATTTTAGCATGATAGCGGTCAGCTGCAGCGTTGTGAGTGGCATCTAAGGGGAACTGCCCAGTTCCTTTGGCCAAAATTGAAAGGTAGCATGGCAGCTGCTATTTCAAGCAGAGGAACTATTGGAAACTGCTTTCTATGAAACAGAAATATTAGCCTTATTACATACAGTCTATTTGAATAAAACTTGAGTCAGTTGTTTGATAGTTTGATAGAGGCATCCTGAACTGATTACAAGCATAGTCTTTCATGAATCCAGTGCTGAATTAAATATCTGATGCATCTTGGGATTTATCATGGAACTATTGTTGCTTCTTCTTACCACAACCTAAAACTCCTTTTTTTGGTTTTAGAAGAATACAGACAGTGATTTACGCACAATTTTAAAAATATTAAACTACAACTGGTACCAACTTTATCTGACAACATAAGTAGTGAGATTTAATTTGGACTTTCCCAGAGTTTTCACATAGCACAGCTCTAACCATAGTTATCAGGTAGTCCAGTAAATTAAAATATTTAAACACCGGAGGTGCTCTTTGGAATGCCTATTTTTAAATCATGAAGATTAATGAACTTAAAAATTGAGCAAGGAATCGCTGCAAGAGCCCTGTTTTCACTTCTGTGTAAGGGATTGTCTAATAATGCCCTCAGAAATGAACAGAGCAAAGCAGAAAGCCTATATAATGCTATATCAGGTGATTTGGTCTAATGAGACTATATGGCTGAGCAACATTACCGAGGAATATAGTTGAGGAATTTACTGTGAAATGACCTGCACTGGCACTGTAAAATTCAACTGCAAGAACAAGGTCATCTTCAGGACTTCTTAACAGTGGATCCTTGCTGGGAATGAGGTCGGTCCCTCATTCTCTTTGAAATAATTTGGAAAAGGTCCCCATGCAGCATAGAACTTAAGCACTCTATGTATGTTCCAATTACTTCAACCGAGAGGGAAAGACATTCAGTATTTGCTAAAGTGTTAGCAAAGCAGGCTGGGAACATGTGTCAGAGGAGAAAAAGAACTATTATTTCATGTTCTTCTATTTCTTAATTGTACTGTGTCATTAACAATTGATCAATAATATCCCAAAATAATTGACAAGTAGATGTATGTACATATTGTTAGGTATATATATGTCTCTGTGTGCATGTAATGATAATTTGCTAGTAACTGACTAATCCTTGGGAAGAGACAAAGTCGCAGTGGCAGCTCAGTGAAGAGATTTTGCTTTGGACTGGAAGTTGTGAATGCTGCCTTTACTGTGCTGGTGCCTTTGGGCTGTGAAAGCCCAGGTAGACCTTTTGGCTTGTGGGATCTAGGCGTACATTTCTTTAACAGTTCTGATATTGTGAAAGCTAATCGAATACTCACATCCAAACCAAGTAGTTAACTAGCCACAGCCCTCACTTGTAGTTACCTGAGCTACCATGTAGTAATTGGTCTGTGTTAATTCACCCTTTAACAGGAGAGTTGTTTCTGTGATACTTGTATTGATGGCTGTCAGCAAGTTTGCCTCACTGCCTAAGTCAGATATAGATTAGCTGGCTTTGCCTCCCGTTTATGCTGTTGTGCCCCCACAGGAGAAGCACTTTTTATAGATTATAGAGATTAGACTCAACAGAAGAGAGGTGACCCAGGCCATTCAATTTTTTTTCTGTTTTTAAAGCTTAAGCTTTTAAATCTTTGTAAGTCATGTTTTTTGAAAGTGTGGAAATAGTTTTCTGAGTTCATCACAGCTATAGGAAACACTGGTGAGTTCGTGAAATGCACAGGACTCCCCTGGCACTCGTGTTCCAAATTATAACCCAGAAATTCAATATTTGGGTTATTTGATTCTTGTAAAAGATTGTTGTGTTTTTTATTATTTCAAAAGTAATTGGAAAGCTGTAACATCTCCATTGTCTGGTGGCCTTTGAAATGTGATAAGGAAAAATCCTGGAAGGAGACCCGCTTTTAGGCAGTATTGTCTGGATTCTGCTCTCACCTTTGAGCCCAATAAAACACGGAGCACCTACCAAAATGGTACCTAGCGAGGAACACCATAAAGCGCCGGCCTCACGCTGATAGCAGAGAACCAGCAATACGCGCTTCTGCATTTGGGCCTGTGTCTGCCAAAGCCAGTGAAGTTCCTCGGGGGTTAAATGCTATGGAAGGAGGTGCAGGACCGGACCGGGTGCAGGCGTGGAGGTGCCGGCAGCGGGGGGCTGTAGCGTGACCTCTCTGAGGAGATGCTGGGGCTGCCCCATGCCGGACCAGCCATTCCCCATCCCTCTGCGCCACTGCGGGGTAGGGGAGCTGGGAGTGAGGGAGTGAAGTTGAGCCTGGGGAAAAAAGGGATAGCTGGGAGGAAGGCGTTTTGAATTTTGTCTTTGTTTCTCACCATCAATCCAGAATTAGTGTGCTGAATTTGACGCCGTATATGCAGGCTTCAAAATTCACTTCAAATTGGCTCTCTGTTTCTTGGCTACAATTGGAAAACTCTGGGTTTCTGTCCTTTTATTTTTGGAGAAAAGTTTAATGGTTGCCATTTTTACTAGTCTAGTAAAATTATTAATAAAAAAATAGGAGGAAATAAGAAAAAAACTAAAACCTATAATTAAAGTGTCTGTAACTCTGATACCATGGCTATCTTGAGAAATGTTCCATCATGAATGAGTTTGAATTTTTTTTTTGAAAAGTACTGGTGATTAACTGCATGGAACCTCAAAATCAGGAGAAATTAATGGTTTCCAGGGAAAGATTGATGGAGTTTCACCGTAGCAATTTGAAAGATGGGTTTCCTGATGGTAAAGGAAAGGAAACTCTACTAAGGTAGAGTTTCATTCTTATACTGTGTTGGTTGATGTCCTGGTTTCAGCAGGGTAGAGCAAAAAAGGATTAAAAAAAAAGAGTGGTTTCTGAAATTATGAAGGGTAGTGATTTAAAAGAAATAGAAATGCAGAACTGATTTGATTGTGTTAAGTAGAACCAACAACAATTAATAGGTTGAGAATAGAAAGCAGGATGTGATAGTTTTTCAGGGTTTGCTATGAGTGAAAGATTCTTCACTGCTAATCTTTAAAATCTTAGTGTACGCTTTTCTTCTAAAAAGTTGTGCTCTAATTGAAACAGAAACTAGTTCAATAACAAAGTTAAGTCCATCAAGTAGATTAAAAAAAAATAATTTTTGGCTTTTTAACTGTAAAGTTAAGAATAAGTTTGAGAATATGGATACAAATAAATAAGAAGGAACAAAACAGGTAAATGAAATGAAAGTACCAGTGAAATTTCTTCACCAAAAGGGTTGTCAAGCACTGGAACAGGCTGCCCAGGGAAGTGGTTGAGTCCCCATCCCTGGAGGTATTTAAAAGAAGTGTAGATGTGGTGCTTAGGGACATGGTTTAGTGGTGGACTTGGCAGTGTTAGGTTAACGGTTGGACTCGATGATCTTAAAGGTCTTTTCCAACTTAAACATTTCTATGATTCTATGAGTTTAACTTTGTGAAAGGGAGTAGGAGGAAGCTATGATTTTTTTATTCTCTCTTGCTCTTACAATAGAATGCTACCTTTTTAATAACTGTATTTCCTGATTCTAAGTTATGTTCTTTCGCAAGCAGAAGACAGGTAAAGCACTTAGCATCAGCTGATTATTGGACACCTCAAAGACGGACTGAGGTGAAACAGTCCTAGCACAACCTGTGCCCTCACTTAGAGGGCAATGTCCCCAGGGGATGAACAGAGAGGAGAGAGCTGCAGGTATGGTAACTAGCAGGTAGTGCAATGCAGCTTCATTTTGGGTCAGCTGTCAGCACTGGGCTGCATCCCTCTGCTGTCTGCCTCCCTAACCCCAGCTGAATCCGTTCTGTGATTCTGACCTGGGAATCAGATGAGACTCAGCAACTGGAAATCATCTCTTTTCTCTGCCATCCGCTTGCAGAAATGGGGCTACTATCTGTCAAATGAGTGTGATCTATCTTCTAGCCATCCAGTTTATTTTTTGTGCATCTGTGCAGATCTACTAATGGTAAATGATACATGCATGTGTAATAGGACACAAAGTTTTATAATTGCATGTTATTTATTCATATTTCTCTAAGGTTGTAGAACTGGACCTCCCTCCTCTCAGTCTCAGCCTTCAAAGACACAGAAATAATAAAATAATAAATAATAAAATAATAAAAAGTATGCTTCTCAGTATCTTTTGAGGCATCTTTTCAAAGTCTAAGTTTAAAATACAGAACAACATTACACCAAATGTGTCAAAAAGAAACATTACATCCATTCAGAAGGACAAGTACTTAAATGTTTTTCACTTCATTGCCTATGCTGATGTTTTAGGTAGTGGATTAGATGAGTAAAGAAGATGAAAAGCGTGCCTCTTTATAAAATAACAGAGGCATATGCCTTTTATTGTCTTTGTCATCTGTGGTGAAAGTGTTGGGAAACAGTAGTTTCAAAGCTTTGGAACACAGACTGTATATTAGTTTAACCCATCAAATAACATCTTTATTCCCAGGTGTAGGGGTAACTTCAGTATTTGTACTCAGCAAAGTATTGTTGTAAACTCAAACTGACCAAATAGAGTGAACAACAAATACATACTGAAATAAATTATTCATTTTTTATTTCCATTAAAAGGATGTACACATCAACAAACAAAAGTAGAGGATGGATATCAAATAAAAATAAAACTAAGCATGGGTTTTAAAAATTATACTTACACAATGCTTTTATAATGCTGAATTAAATCTGAGCATTAAACCTTACGTTAAGACTTTTGAACTTGCAAAATGATATGCTTTATGGAAAATAAAGAAAAAAGAAATGGGTATATCAAGATTTACAGCTCTCACACACAATGCTGTCAGCAATGGTAGTTTGTTCTTAGAATGTAAGTTGGTCTTCATACAAGAACCTCATCCATTTTCATCAGTGAACAAAGTAATTCTGTGTCTTTTTGTCTTTTTTCAAAAGGGAAAGCAGAGGATCCCAGTACCTTAGTCACTGACACAGAAAAAATTTAAGCTAATATCCATCTTGACTGCATGATGAGGAAAATCTGACTGGCAGTTTTCTGCTTCAACAGTCACTGTAGGTTTTCACTAATATTGCATGTAACCTCTAACATTAAACATTGAATGCTAAATTAATTTATGTGGTGAAGCTAATAATCTAAAAATTAGGGCTGAGTCCCTCAAACTTCAGTAATAAAAATAGTCATTAAAAGGAAGAAATATGAAAACGTAGGTGCTTAAGGATTTAGGAATCAAATTAGGGCAGAGGAGTGGGCCTGCTATTACAGAGTAACTCTGAAATTTCACATTCTCCATCCTGTTCCCACCTGTATTTTCCTGCAGAGACAAATTCAGTGGTTATGCAGATTTATTCCTGTTTGTGCATGTGGATAGGTTTCCACACATTTTTTCAGCACTTTTTGAAACACTAATTGAAAATTGATGTAGCAATGGTAGTTTCCAATGTTTGTGTTGGCATTCATTATGATGCAGATACTGTTGTTTGCACAGTACAATTTATTCATTAGAGAAGTTAAGTACAGGGTGTGAGGAAAAGATTCCTATAGCAAATATAACAAATATGTGTTGGTTCCATGCCTGAGGTTTGGATTTCACAATACAAATTTTACTGTGTCAGATGAGGAAGTGCCGGTCTGTTACAAATCTCTTTCTCTGAGGCTTGTCAGTCAAATATTTTTCATATGTGCTGATGTTCAGTCCTTTAAATCATTCAGAATACTTCATGAACAGTATAGAAAATGAGATAAGTTTGTATGAGCAACAAGATTAAGCAAAGCATTTCCTCATCAGTTCACATTTGTGATCAATTCTAAATACACTTATTTAAATAGATATTTAATATGGGAAATAACAGGTTCATTAACCTTTAAGATTTATTCCCAATTAATTCATATTCCTCCTACATGAATTTACTTGTACTGAATGTGTCTCCCTCTTTGTGACATGACTGTACCTAAATGTCATTGACACTATAAACTACACTACTGTGATCGCATATACTGCAATAAATGAGTGTTTAATATAATATGTGCAGTGCAGTATGTAGCGTATCATTAGGATTATTTTGCTATTTTGATTTCTTGAAGAAGCTTACGAAGAAACAAAATCAAATATTAACTCATCTGAAATCATTGTGTAGACCTGACAAGTTGTAGATTTAATGTTTGATTCTTCACCAAAGCATATTCTGAGTTCTCCCAAAGTTTTGTTCAAGAAAGTTATAAATAACAGCTTTTCATTAGTATTATAGGATTTCGAGACATTACTTCATATACTTTTAAAATGTTCTTTTTCCTGGTTTAAAAATTACTTCATTAAATTCTTTGCATAAGCTTTCCAAAATTCAGAGGACAGTGTATTAGGATCATTGCAGCTGATTGCATGGCTAGAGCTATATATTTAAATGCAAAAATCCAAAATCTGGAGTACATTAAACATTTTCAAGATTACAAAATTTTAAGTTAGTTTTCTTTCCCTGCTTTTACTGATTTACAGTTAGTATTTTGGCAGTGCAATACGGCAACTAAAAGAATAGATGTTAAGTCCTGTTGAGTATCTAGAATTAAAAATATTCAATAGCTTTTAAATGAATACAGCTTTAAAAAACCTTTTTCTTCTCTGGATGCTAATAAGTAAGCAGTGTACAGCTTCACTTTCTTCTTTCATTTCATTTGAAATTATATATGCAGCCAAGGAGTAGGTATTTATCCATTCCAACAGAAGATGTTGCATTAATCTCAGTAAAGGATCTGCCTGGAAAAACAGTCAAGTAGCTTGAGCCATTCTGTGCAATGATCCATATACAATAAATAATGGTGTATTAACTTCTCAGTATCAGTTAGTGTATATATATCTTCCTGAAATGTGTCGTCATGGGGAATAAGATTGGTAGCTATGGAATCCTTATGTAAAAGTGGAATCTATTCTTCTATATATGCCACTAAAAATATAACTCACTCTATACTTCTGAGACAGCCTGCAGTCATAATAATAGAGTAAATTCTATGCTATGTGCCTGGAGTAGTAAAAAAAAAAAAAAAAAAGAAACACAATGATGGTCTTACTTCCTTGTAATTAAGAGTTAACACCTTCAGAGTAGTGAAAAATATATTATGAAGCGTATTATGCAGAATGTTTTTGGCAGTCTGTATAATTAACTATTTTTCCATATCAGAGGAGTTTCTTACAGGAGAACTTGTGACACAGCTGTTGCACCTGCCTTCTGTTCTTATTTTATTGCTGTTAAGGTACATGGTACCTGCTGCTAAACACTGGCAGTGTTTGTAATTACACAACCTTCCAGCAACAAAAAGTACATTTCAGCCTGCTGATTTATGCACACTTGTTCTGATTCTCACACTCGGAGCAGCAGGTCTTACTAACTTTGGTGGAAACCATTTGATGGTTTCTTTGCTGCTTGTCATCTTATTCAAGGCTTTTTCATACTTCTCCTAGTATTCCCCAAACCAATATTCAATTCATGTCGAAAGGAAAGTACTGAAGGTGCTAATGTACTCAGACGATGTCTTCAGGGATACTTTTGCTGCCTTACCTTAGTAGCACGCCTCAGTTAGGGTGCAAATCCAGTTTTTGTAACGTCTGTCAGTGAGGAGGGACCAGCGAAGGGTGGTTCAGAGCAGGAGCTTGACATGGGCCATCAGAGGTTTTATCTATAGTGTGAAGCTCTGCACTGTGGAAACCAGAGATGCTTCCCAGACTCGTTTTGCATGTGAATTCCAGATAACTTTTGACTTCATGTTGTGATGAGGCAAATTCTGGCCTGGATCCTGATTTGAGAGTAAGGATGCTGAACTGCTCAAGCTGGAAGGGAGCTGTGTTGTGCTCAAACAACTCGTCTGACAGCACGTTATGGGCACCAGGGGTACGGGGCACCCTAAGTCTCACTTGCTCTTCAATCTAAATGTATCATAAATTGCCCTCTGTAAGAACCTGTCTCTCTTTGTTACTGTAGAGTGAAATTTCAAGAGATAAACCTCACAACTGGACCATTTAGATAGGTGGTGAGATTTTTTTAGGCCTTCACCCCCTGTTGGATTAGGATAGCAGCTGCTATAATCCTCTTGTCTTTATTGCTGAATTATTTTAGCACAAAATTCTTCAGTATTATGTCATGTGGTAATACTGATAAAACGAAAGCTGCTCCGAACTTCAAACAGGAAGTGGTAACATAGAAGGTGAGGAAAATTAATTACATTTATGTCAACTGCCTATGATGCAAGACTGGGACAAATTAACCTCCAGTGACCTGTTTGCTCCATTGATTTCTTTGGTGTTATATTAAGGAAGAACATGATCCACTATCTATTTCAGTGCTAAAAAAGAACGATGATTAAATATACTCTTATGATGAGTTGTAATGCTGCTTTATTTTATATACACAGGAAAATAGACTCTTTTATTATTGCGGCTATTAGAGCACATCAAATCTCAGATGAAGTCTGCTTTCAGCAGAGTTCTTTTTCCACTTTGTACCAAAAATAGGTGTCATTGAAATATTAGTTCATCCAAGCTGAACAATGAAGACAGGATGTTTTGATTTTGGGAACTTGAAACCTTTGCCTTCTCTCAATTAGTTATAGCGTTTTTACATTTTCAAGAGCAGTGTTTCCTTTGTTAGGTTCATCTTTGCAAATCTATGTTTCTACAGCACAGAAGTAATAGAACAAGTTGTTGTACAAGCATCTTTTTTTCAGAAGTATACTGAAAGTAAATTATTAAACCTAAAGTAATTTCAAGAAATTTGTAGTCTGATTGTCATTTTAGTGAATTAGCAAGTATGGATATTAGTATTGTGTTAATTAGCAGGTATATGAATGCTCACAAGCTCACGGAAGCTAGAGGTGTTTGTTTTATTTATTTCAGCTGGAAGAAGTTTACAGTTTTTGTTCCTAAGAGACATTTTGTGATCATTAAAGTACTGACCAGCTGAGAACCATAGTTCCACAGACTGGGATGCCTTTAAGATAGAATTTAATGATGAGACCTTGTTATTCAGAATTCCTAAAACATCATCTGTTTACATATTTTTCGGTATTATCGTTGTTGTGTATGTGAATGTAAAGACATATGCTTAGCAGTTTGTCTTAAGTAGAAGCTGACACAGTGCTAACAGCACTGGAAGCCTGCAAGGCCTGGAGGAGACGAGAGAAAATTCAGCAACTCGGTGTAACAACTGTCAGCTGTGACAAAGTAGTAGCGTTGCTCAACCAGCTCCACCGCTTTAGGGATCTTTCCTTCATATAGCTCCTTGTATTGCTCAGACTGAGACAGTGACAGTTCTGTGACATACTTAACACCAGGCAAAAGGTTCTGATAGACTGAAATGTGCCTCTAATAGTACATCCAAAAGCTGTGTGTATTTTACAGACTCATGGGCAGTCCTTGGTGTGTTTCTTTGCTCGGTTTAGGGAGCAGGAGGTTTTACCATTGTGTCATTAGCAGCAGAAAGCATCCAGAGGTACAGTCCTGCGCCAGAAATGTTAAATAGTTACACAGTATGGTGGCAAAGCAATGGTTAAATGATACATTGATATTAAACATTATAAAACTTAAAGAAGGGTACCAGCCACTCTTTGTGCTCCTGTTGGAAAGGGAGGGAGGTAGGATGTAATGCTGGTGAGCCTTTATAACATACAAAGTCTTCTCCCTTTTCAGCGCAATCCTCCCATGGTGGTGAACGATCTGTTTGAAGATATCAAAGATGGGGTAATGCTAATTGCCCTTTTGGAGGTTCTTTCAGGGCAGAAGCTGGTAAGAACTTCCTTCCGTCTGAATATACAAGATAGTTACATAACTTCTCTAGGATGTAATTTTCTAATATGTTTCTGTATCTGAATACCACAAAAAACCCTGACTGCTACATAGCAAGATAAGTTTATTTACAGAGTGGGCTATCTGGTTACAAATCAACAAAAAGAAAGATTATTACAGACTGACATTCTTGATTTTATGCATTTTTTTAATTAATCTTAGTAATAACTAAAGTTGCTTGTTTTTATTAGTCTTTGCAGTTCATCTGGGTGTTACTACTATGACACAAACAGGGTCTAAACTGCAAGCTATTTCTATACAACTTGAAGAAATTATGACAGTCTTTTTTTTGTTAAATTTATGGCTTTCCCTCTGAAAAAAAAAAAAAAAAAGCCTGTCACATTTCGTGGGGTCTTATACCCACTTACCTTGACAGCTGCTCTGCTAGCGCAAAGAACCTTAAATGATGCCAAACGGCTTTTTCACAGCCAAGTTGTGTACAGAGGCCACGGTGTGCACATCATCTGTTTCAGTGGGTTGTCTCTTGCTACTCCTGCGCACGTGATGTGGGAGAAAAACAAAGGGGTTTCAGGCCAAGGGCTCTCACCTTTTCCAAACCAGCTGGCAGATCCGGTGGCAGCATCCGAAGGAGCAGATCGACGGTCCCTCGTTCGACTGGCTCTAGGGTTCAGAGTTACCCGTTCCCTCACACGCAGGCGATTTGCAAGTGCCACACTTTTACCTCTTTTTCATATTTCACCTCTGTTTTGATTGCAGGTGATACCCCAAATTAGGTAGCAATTCAGACCGCAAGAGTGATTTTACTGTAAGATGGGAAAAGTGCGTTTCTGCTCTGTTGATACGTACCTATTTCTGTTTCTGTTCGTCTAAGACAGAAAGTCTCCCTCTTGTGGCGAAACAGAATTAGTAAAACGGGAAAATAATTTTAATGACGGCACCTGTCACAATGAAATTCATTGGATTGTATCCTGCCGACGCTATTTAGTGAATGACAAGAGATATTACAGAACCAGAATAGTGTCTGGTTAATTGAAAGGTTATGTATACCAGAATATGATATTCTGTAGTAACTGCAAGAGGAATTTCAGAATCTATAGCAGCGCTTTGTAAAATCCATTTGTAAGTTTATAAAAATGAATTTAAATTATAGTAGCTGTATATTTGCATTAGAATATAAGTTTCAGTGGGGAATTTAATTCCACTGTGGAGTATTAGAAGCCTAGGATGTGTTCTTGATTTAATTCAAAGAATTCTGTATTTCTTTAGCCTACAAGTCTGAAGTTCAGCAAAATTTATTGTTCAATGAGGTTTTATGATAGTTGGGTTTTTTATCGCCAATAAGGTATTAGACAGAATGGATAAAAATCCTCTAGGTAAAATGCCTTAACTGCAGACTGATTTCTGAAAATAACAACCACCTTGACTTCTCCTTTGCAGGTGAAAATATTTTACTGAAAGAATGTTCTCAAATATATATGTGTATGCATGTGTTTGTGTGTATAAAAATAGTAGTAGTTTATTTTATATAAGAAAAACAGTTTTCTGATTTGATGAAGTTTATGGGCTGAAGCTAACAGCTTGCATCCTGAGGTTATTAAGACTTATATAACTTTTATAATAGAAATATCACATTTACATCCTCTGTATCTGTCAATCCTCCCTGTTAGTATATGCAAAGATACAATTCAACTGTTCCAAGAAATGTTTTTACATATAAATTAGACTATGGTATGTACATAGGCATTTATAATAATCTAGAACTTCATTCTTTGCAGCAAATTGGCATAAATCTAATAGGAGTTTATGCTGTTCTTTCTCTTTAAGCCTTGTGAGCAGGGACGTCAGCTGAAGAGAATTCACTGGGTTGCCAACATTGGCACAGCTCTCAAGTTTCTAGAAGGAAGACGGGTAGGTTTGGTAGTGCTTAGTCCTGGTCTTTCTTTCTTTCTTTTCTTAAATGTATGATTTGCAGCCACATACTTGTTCTTTTTCTCCAAAATTTGAGCTATGTATGCAGTCTTCAGTTTCTGCGCAGTGCCTGAAAGCTGCTGTAAAGTAAAAATTACAAGATTCAACACTAATATGTAGCAATTTATAGGGTAAAACTGGTTTTAATTTTTTTTTTTTTAGAATCACCTTGGATGAT
>VXBL01001839.1:1971918-1994918 GCA_013400195.1 Aramus guarauna
TTTTTTTTTTTTTTTTTTTTTAATGTGCCCTTCAGGTCCTCATGTTCCCTACTTTCCAGTTGCCATTCTCAGCAAAGAACAATGATCTTCAGTGCAGTAGAGGCATTAATTTGTAATTAAAAGAGTAGATTTATGGACTTCATTAGGTTGTACATGCAAAACTCTACTCCCTGAAAGTACAGACATGAAAATTTAGAACAGTGTGACCCCTTATTAACTTGGCAGGACTTCAGACTAATTCCTGGATTGATTCTGGTAAAGTCAGTTATGTGGCCATTTAATAAATAAATAAATAAAATATTTTATCAATTTAACAAAAGACAGAAAACCTAAAACCTCAGTGTGATCTATGTGTGAATATCAAATAAAGTCTTCCTCTCCCTTTTTCCCCTGACTTTTCTCTCTGTATTGTAATGACTGTGTCTGGTTTTTTAATTAGATTGCAGATATTTTGTTCTTCTAATTTCTGCATTTTAGCTCAATTTTTCTGAACGCAGATGCAACACCTGATGAAATTCATGTCTCCACAATGCTGTAAACCAGGAGTTGTTGAGTTCTGGCATTCTTTCCCTCTCTTTAACCCTATGGCATCTTGACCTAACTATATTTCTGTTGCACGAGAAACAATCTTAACAGGTGTCTGTAGAAGGAAATACATGAGAACTTTTTTTAATTGAAAAATGTATAACCTAGGCAAAGACAAATATATTCCCCAAGCAAAATTCAACTTTAGCTCACAATTTCACTATTTTATGTAGGCTTAGATACAAAGAAAGCTGCTTTTTGGTGAGGCCTCCATAACCTAAGACAAGGCGGGGGTGAAGAGCCAAACCCCCGTGCTTCCCCAGAGTAGCGGGTGACCTGAACTTTGAATGACTCAGCTTAGATGCCAGAAATAATAGAGCAGTGCAGCTAGATAACTGATCCTGCTGAAGATCAAGATAGATTGCCAGAAATGGAGCACTATGGTTTTGCTTCTGCTATCTTGAGTATTTTTGTCTGGACTTGTCTTAGTTATTTTTGTATGTACTTTGTACCAATATGCCAGATTTTCTTCTAGAGGGAGTTGGAAATACGCAGTGTGTCAGGTAGATTGGTGTGCATTAGCGGGTGGTCTCTAGGTTGAATCCAGCCTGAAGGATGCATCTATCCCGTCTGTCACCCTTTTCTCCCAGAGGAGGTGGGGATGGTGTTCAGACAACAAATGCCTCTTCAGCAGCTGAGTGCAGTCTGTGGTCTGCACTCAAATGTGAATGGAGGTGGGTGGCTGCGCGCAGCAGTTTGGGGACTGCGGACAAGGTCTCCTTCCTCCATGGGTACCATTAAGTAAAGTTTATTACACATTTAATCAACCTCCTATTTTCACTGTCCAAACAGACTCTTGCAAATATCTCTGTTATACTCCAAAATATACTGCAGCTGGCAATTAACAGATACCATTCTGAAACAAACTTTTTTTTTTTTGCGGTTCTGAAAAGTTTATTTTGTAGTTTTGCATCCATTTTGATGGACTATAAGACAAAGGTAACACAATAACTAGACTAGATAGGCTATGCATCTATGAACAGCAACCTAATCAGAAGCTTTAGCTGAGTCCCTGTAAAGCTTTTCTTCTGCAATACATATAAAAAAACCCCTCCCTTTCTAGAAAAAGAAAAGTTTTTGTTGGAATTGGTCTAGCTGAGAGGATGTGGCTCTTGGTATATTTTTGTTTAGGTAGATAAAAGAAATTTTTCCTTATTGTCTGGCAGAGAAGCAAATAATGTTAGTTTTCCCAAAGTCTAGTTAGATTTCTTGATGGAGAGGACTGGAAATATAATGTGTGGGGATTTCTCCTCTGCCTCTTCCAAACCAGCCTGTGGAGTTTTAATTCTGAAAAGAGCTTCACAACCCTGAACAACATTTATTTGTTTGCTCTTGACATTATCTAGTTGGTTTCCAGCTGCTGATTCAGAGAACTGCAGTCTTTTCTCTGTTTTGGGGAGACAAATGAGGTCACCTAAAGTCATTCTCTGCTTTTCTTTAACATATTCTCCAAGGTTTTTCCATAACCTCTGTCCATGAACAAGCTTGCAGTGCATGGACACTTTAGAAGTTCTTCATATTTATATCATGATTGATGGCAGACTCTTAGTTTTGCTGAGGAAATAAGTATTAACATATTTTCTAATTTTCCAATGCCTTCTGTTTTATTCAATTACTTTAAGCATTATCTACCTGTTGATTTCTTTATGATATACTCTTTATCCCCTCCTTTACTGCCTTTTATCTTATGAGCTTATTTTAGGGGGATACTTTATTCAGACTACAGATTAGCATTTGGAAATTAAGAGTCATGGAATCTGTTCCCATTTCTGTTGAAAAACTTCATGTGACCTTGGACAATTAATTTTTTTCCAACTCTTTTCTTATTTTAAAAGAACTATAGTCAGATTTGTCTTGCAAGGGAGCCTTAATCAGTGGTGATAATATCCTTTACAATCAAAGGCTTTCTGCTGGAGAACTGTGGCATTCTTTTTCCCCTTATCTTTCTTTTATGCTTCTCCCCCTCCCCTTTTTCCTTTTCTTGTTTATTCTTAAACTCATTTTTCTGTTTCCATTCCAAATCTATTAGGACTATAGCAAGGAAACCCTGCATAATTTAAAATCTGTTATGGAGTGCTTCATTTGCTTTCCTTATATATCATGTTGTAAGATGTGCCAATAATGCGCTTTCTTTGCACTATAAAATTAAATGAATGCATTTACCTAATAGTTAATAATTTAAAACTCATTTTTGTATCATCTTTTTTCCTTTGCTTTTCATGCTAGTCCATATACAGAGGATCTCCGGTTTGTACAATGGTTCTATGTATTTTTTATTGTCCTTTCTGCTTGAAATTAAATATGTTTTTCTACAAATAATAACATGCAATGATCTTAAAAATATTTCATTACCTATAGCCATACTTGTCTAAAAAGTGAAATTGCACCATTCAATGACTTTTTTTCAATTAAGAAACTTGTTATTTGATTGCAAAATGCATTAAAATATAAGAACTATTTGAGATGTGTGTAATAATTTTTATCATTCTTTGTGTGTGGTAATAACATATGTTTTCATTCCTATATAGATTAAGCTTGTCAACATAAACTCAACCGATATTGCTGATGGCAGGCCTTCTATTGTGCTTGGCTTGGTGTGGACGATAATCTTATATTTTCAGGTACTACATTTTTTATACTTCAGTGTAGCTTGTTGAAATCATGGTTCAGATCATCCTTTCGTATGAACTGGTGTAATTCCAGTCTTTCACCATAGCTAAGTCACTTTATAATTAGCTGAAGATCTGATCCTGAATAAAGCAACAGTCGATGGTAGGGGTATTTCACATTGGGTAAAATTAGATACTTGTCTTTGGAATAGATTGGTCTGGGCCTAGAAGGGAGTTCTTTCATCACTGGAACCTATTCTTCCACTTTCTCTGAAGAATACAACAGAGCAAGAAAAGAAAAGCATACAATTGTGGATTCTTGCTACAAGCACCATTAGCAACCTCAGTGGTGATTGTGCTGAATGTCTGATTCCTGTGCACTTGATGTCGGACAGTAATTATTTGCAAACAATACATGTAAATATGCTGATTTCACTGGGAGATGCAGATATTTGCAAGGACAGAATTTAGCTGTGAATGGTGTAGATTGAGAGAGGTTTGAATTTGTAGAGGAGAAATCATTTTCATTCTGTTGAAGTTAGGTGGGAGGGAAAAATGGTTTTCTAAATCCTGTCCATATGAGTTAACAAAATGAGTCACTGCTCAACAACTAAAAAAATAACTGATTTTATTGCTCTTATTTATGGAATTCTTTGGCTTTGGCTCTCTTGTAATGTAGCTTTTGTGTCTCAGGGATGCTGTTCTCCTAAGCACCAAACAGTGTGATGCCTCAATGGTTCAGATCTCCTTCTCAGAAGAAAAGTTAGCCAGAATGATGTTAACATTTTTATTTTAATTTATAGCTCATTGAGATGAATGGGGAAAATTATACTTCTCAGAGTTACTGAAACTCTAGTTCTCTGCAACAGTTTGTCTTAGGTCATTTTTTGAGGTTTTCTTTAGTTGTCACAAACAGGTACATCATTTTAACATGAATGAAAGCAGAAATGCATGAGAGCTGTGATTCTCATCATGGCAGACTCATTCTGTGATGTGACAAATCTTAGGTTTTTTAAGTAGATATCATAGACAATCCTGCAATGTCCTCTGGATATAACTTTTTCATGTTAAAGAAGCAAATTGTTAGTCAACCTAACGTTCTTAAAGCAGTCAAGTTAATGATTTTCATTTGATGAAAGGCACGGTGCAAATAACTCACACATCCTCGGCAAGCACTACTGATGCACTTTGCCTGCAGTACGTTCACTATTTCTTCACAAGGTACCTCTAAGCAAAATTGCCATCAAATTTGTGCCAAAACAGTACAGTGGTAAATAAAGAACTATCCAGATGAGATCATTGAGATCACTTCCATTCTTTAATTGAATGAACCTCCTCTGAAATTATTGGATTATTTTATAATTTGAATTCAAGCTAAATGTAAGCCATCATCTCCTATTTCAATGGTAATTTTGCATAATAGATAACATGCATATTGTTCTAGCTGTAGAGTGTCAAGAAAGTCAATGATTGCTAGATGTCTTGTACTTCTGAAATTAAGACCTTCATCTGGGCACAGACATTAGCATTTTTGTATCTACTTTAATGTATAGTTAAATAAAACACAGCGTGCTAATCATAGCTTCTGCCCAACTTTATTTTGTCAGCTGTGTTAGGAAATTATTTAAGAAACTGGTGAGAATTAAGAAGATTATCTACAAACAGTCCATTAACATTTTTCCCTACAGATCGAAGAGCTTACCAGCAACCTCCCACAGCTGCAGTCCTTGTCTAGCAGCGCTTCTTCTGTGGAGAGTGTTGTCAGCTCAGAAACTGCGAGTCCTCCAAGCAAACGGAAGGTGGTAACCAAGGTCCAAGGAAGTGCCAGGAAGGCTCTGTTAAAATGGATACAGTACACAGCAGCAAAGTAAGTAACCTTCAAATGAACTCAATTTATATCTTAAGCACAAACTTATTCTTCAGATTCTAAACTCTCTCGGTCAGGGATTGTCCTTTTGCTCTGTATTTATTTAGCACCTCCCTGTGATCATATTATTTTCAATAGCTGAGGCTGCTAAATGTTACCATACAACAAACAAGTAGTAAATGATGATTTGCATTAATTTTACAAGAAATCTTATTTTATAGTTTCTGAATAATTAAGGGGATTATCTTTGACAGAATGAGGAACTGAAAGGGGAATTAGATGTCTGAAGGGCAATGTATTAGTCCTGCTGCCAAAACACTCAATGTGACAATGCAAGTCCCACACCGACTTCTCAGTGACAGAGCTTGTACAAGCACTAAATTCTGGCACTTGCTGTTGAGCGGCAGGTGATGAAAAATTATGAATAACCTTCTGCAGTTTTTTGATGCAAGGAATATATTACTACAAAAACTGCCTGGAATTTTCATTTCATTTCCATCCAAGTTATTTTGGAGTTATTTCTTGCTATCTCTTGTTAACTGGTATAATTAGCCCACGTTTGCTCTGCTTCCAGAAAGGCTTAGATCAAAGACACAATAGTAGTTAATGGCTTCCACAATAAGAAAGTAAAAATTAAAGATATAAAAGAATAAAATTGATTTATTTGTTCACATTAAGGAACCACTGCTATTTGAAAAGATCAATCATGCAAAATGTGGAGGGGAAATGGCCAGTTATGGAGTGGTGCCTGAGGAAGGAAATATAATTGTAAAGATACAGACTTTCTCCAGTCCCCCAATAAATAGTTAGAATACAGTAATTTGTAGTGTAGTACATTCTAATTGGACATTCTTCCTATTGCACTGTTGTCAGTAAGAGACAGGCAACTGAAAGTGGTCAGCTGCAATTTCCAGACACGTAAACAAACAAAATACAAACAATCAAAGAGGTTCATAAATTAAACTGTTGACATTATTTGGAAGAGAGGTAAAATGTGTTGAAAGAAGCCTAGAGAGAAGGCTGGTACACTTTGCTTAGCCCTGCTTCACACTGTAATTTGCAAGGGCTAACTCATTAAAGTCAGTGAAAGTGTTTCACTGATCACAGTGAGTTTTGAATGAATCTTCATTCAGAGTTACTGTTGTTGTGAACCTCCTAATGGCAAGGCTACCTAAGTGTCCAAGTGTGTATTCAAGGGAAGTTTCCATTCTCAGAGAAAGTAAAAAAATAGTCTTGCAGTCTGGGGACCACCATACCTTTCAGAATTACTTTCTAAAAAAGTAGTCAGAAGTATGATTCAGTTCTGATTACTTTCTCATTGTATATTGCCATTTCTTGATCATTTATGTTTATTTTTTAGTGGAAGCATAAGTGTTCTGGGTGTGTGAAATCATAGTATCACTCATGCTTTTGGTAAGAATATAAAGAAATTTGTGTTACATTTTCACCTGAACAGCAGTGATGTCACTGGTCATGCTTTCATTTTAAAAGATAACAGATTAATGCAGACCTTTTTTTTTTTTTTTTTTTTTTTTTTATGTTTTTTTTTTTAATGATACTGATGTACCTAAGCGAACTGCAGTAGGTATAATGGAGGGAAATATGAAGTGCTTTATAACGAGGGAGAGAATAGCGAATGGAGCTGTGTACATCCACAGACTCTGCGTGCCATACAAGAACCTTGAGAACCTTGGTTCACTTCATTTGTTCAAAATACCGTTGGCTTATTGCCGCTAGTAAGCCCACTGGAGCCAAATACAGTATGTACACGAAAAAAGAAACTTGGATCTTCATAGGCGGAAATTAATTTATGCAGTGGATGGATGGAGCTGTAGTCAACCTGATTAGCATTGCAGGTACAAGTGGTTTAGGTTTAACATGGGTAGCCACGGGATGGAGCATCCTGTCTCCTCCTCTGTTTCGTCTAGTCCTGATGTTGTTGCAAGTCACTCTTTTTTTTTTTTTCTTTCTTTTTTTTTTTTTCTTTCTTTCTTTCTTTCTTTCTTTCTTTCTTCTTTTTTCCTTTCGTATTCTTTAGGCAAGTTGGAATTGAAATCAAAGATTTTGGACAAAGTTGGAGAAGTGGTGTTGCATTTCATTCCGTTATTCATGCCATCCGCCCAGATTTAGTGGACATGGAGAAAGTGCGGGGAAGGTCAAATAAAGAAAACCTGGAAGAAGCCTTCACACTTGCAGAAGCAGAACTGGGAATTCCAAGGCTCCTTGATCCAGAAGGTACCTAATACACAGCTGAAAAAAGTTTGACCTACTTGCATGGGTTAAATCAGATGTGCTAATTCATAGTGTTTAGACATTTATGCAGCATTTTGTGCCATTCAGCTAAAAATTAATTTACCATGTTTTATACTTGTCTAGATGTGGATGTTGACAAGCCAGATGAAAAGTCTGTCATGACCTATGTAGCCCAGTTTTTGAAGTACTACCCTGATCGTCATCATACAGCGACTGACGTGCAGGAGAATGATGTAAGTTTCTCTTGTCTAACCATACGAATCAGTTTATCATGAGGGGGGCTTTGTAAATACATTTTATAGCTTTCTTATAGTTTATTATGTTTCCTTTTGATGAGCAGTTCAAGTGAAAAGCAAGCACAATATAAAACTGGGAAAGTTTAGTTGAGACTTCAGGAACCAGTGTTGCAGATGTTTACTAGTAGATGGAGAAAATAGAATGGTGATCCCGCAGAGATTTTCCTATTTTCAGCAGCAGGCACCAAAAAGAACACAAATGGTTATTGTAGATAGTAGCAAACCAATGGGTCCTGAAGTTCCCTAAGAGTTTTTCAGGCATAACGTCGATGATATTGCAATGACTTGTTACCTGAAGCAATGCATCACTTCTGTTTCTATCACACTGGGTTTCTGGGTAAGAACAAGAATAATCCACAACATTATTTAGGTATATATATAGTCTTCGGGCTTTTAGGCTCAGGAGACAGTTACAATTTTGACACAGGTTTCTTTCTATTGCACAGCGATTTTTGACTATTTGCTCTAAGGAATTGTTTTCAGTCGTGTTTTTTTTCTTGGGTTTTGTTTTGCATACGCTCTGGTGCATTGGCTTTGCACTAGAATGGCTATACTCAGTGATGCCAAGTGATCATGACTCACTTCCTAATCCTGATCATTTGCATTCTTCATGGCAAACAGAGGAAACACTGCTGAGACAATCTGCTCAGCCCCAACAAGAGAGAAGGAGGAGGCACTTTTTATCTGTGTTTCTTTGCATTCCCTGCAGAGCTATAGAAGAGCTTTGAAAGGAGTGAATCTCCTTCCTTATGGCTATGTGTGGCTAAGGCACCTGTAGCTTTGCTGTCCGATTCAAGTGCTTGAGCGCTGCAATTTTTCATTTGCCTTGCTGCAGCATTGGTCTGATACATGCATCCCGCTGAGCAATGGGGCAGCTGAAGCAGAGGGAGTGAGCGCTGAAGCCTCATGCTGCGGCCTGTGGCAGGCTAAGGCAGTTCTGTTGTCTCCATGCCATGGCACACAATGCAGTTTTTGCTGCCAACAGCCTCAGCCAGGTCTGCTGCCTGTGCTGGGGTTGGATTTTGAGGAACAGCTTCACCACCTTCTCCTGAGCTTTATGCAGAGATGATGCGGGAGAATGCGAGACTCAGCCACTCCACGCTCTGCCTCTGGCTATACCCACAGAGACAATAGCACCTAAGCTGTGAAAGGAAACTACTGAGTTGCCTCCAGAATTCCCAGTGAATTACCTGGAAGTGAAACAGCACAAATTCATCAGTTTGACATGCTTAGCTCAAGACCACTTCTTCCTAGATATCGCTAAGATATTCCAGGAGCAATCTAGGTGAATTTTGGTAAACCACTGGTCCCCTGCATGTCACACTGCAGAAATCAGTAACTCCCAGATTTTGACAAGGAAGTAAGAGTTTGCACTAAATTTCTAATATCATTCTTCATTTCCTTCTCAAACCCCTGATGGAGTGTCTGCCAGTTTGAGACCAACTCCACTTCTCCCGTGGAGAATAGCGATGGGGCCCTCAATTTTTTTCTCACACAAATTATGTTAATCCACCTCTGGAGAAATTCTCATCGCTGTCAGGCACCTGTGTCCACTCTACACCTCACTCCTTACCCCTCTCCACCATAACTTCCAATTCCCTTGCCTCTGGTCATGGAACAAGATAACCACATGGCATGTGATAGGTTGATGGGAAAGAGATCTGGAGGGTTCCAGGCCAGTAAGTAATGCACAAAAAGTCCAGGACCCCAAGCAGTCACGGGCCCTGAAGCAGTGAAATGCACTGAAAAAACAGCACAATGCTTTCATGTATTTGGGACTGGATAGATATAAGCTCTCAAATGGCTAAATTTTTGGCACAGTTTGGTCTTTTATTACTAAAAAATTGTGTAATTCTGTCATATATCACGAAGCTTATTTTGCACTTGGCTGTTTTACTTATGATGCTTCAGGGAGAATCTGTCAACAGATACTCAAATTTCTCATACTCAGAACTTGCAAGATACTCAAATTTCTCATACTCAGAACTTGCATTTTTCAATATTTGATCTGTTCTCAAGAAAATCATAATGCTAGTTTTTTGCAGACTATGATATAGAAATTGCAACAAAAGTTGGAACCTTAGTTTACACAGCTCTGGAGGGGAGGGGGAAGAAGCCAGGAGTTAATGCAGTTGACCCTGTCAAATGCAGAATACCTAAATGAAACAAAATACCCAGATAATCCTTGGCAAAATAAGAGTGTCATTTATATTACATGATACTTATGGGTAGATTCTAGTGCTGAAAATCCAACAATCCAGTTAAAAAATATATAGATGTTAAGTATTGCATTCCATATTTATAGACTTTGAAGGGAAAATTGAAAAAAAAAGAATCTCAAACAAATATTTTGTAATCAAATATCTTAGGGAGTTTTTTTTTCACCCAATGCTTTCACATCTTTTAGCCCAAATTCTTAATTGCATATGTGTTGGTGAAAATTAGGCAAAGAGTCATTTATATCACCAGGTTAAGTAAGGCTATCACAATAGCACATCCAAATTGATAATGTTGCCAGCAGCTCAGGGTAGGTTGCCAGCTGGAGAGGACACACTCGAAGCACTGTGTCCAGCTCTGAGCTCTTCGTTACAAGAGACCTGGACATATGGGAGCGAGTCTAACAAAGGACCACAAGGATGATGAAGGGGCTGGAGCACCTTTCTAATGAGGAGAGGCTGAGAGAGCTGGCACTGTTCAGCCTGGAGAAGAGAAGGCTCAGATGGGGGTCTTATCAATGTGTATAAATACCTGAAGGGAGGGTGCAAAGAAGATGGAGCCAGGCTCTTCTTGGCAGTCCCCAGTGACAGCACAGAGGGGCACAAACTGAAAGACAGGATGTTCCCTCTGAACATCAGGAAATGCTTTTTCACTGTGAGGGTGACTGAGCACTGGGATGAGTTGCCCAGAGAGGTGCTTTAATACTTCAAGGTATTCAAAATCTGTCTGGACATGGTCTTGGGCAACTGGCTGTAGATGCACCTGCTTGAGCAGGAGGTTTGGACCAGAGGACCTCCAGAGGTCCCTTTCAACCTCAACGATTACATGATTCTGCAATTCTGTGATAATATTTAAGAACACAGTTGATATAATTAAGATTATTTTTTTTCAAACAGCAACAGTAGAGGTCTTCTTGCAATGCAGGAGGAACGTTCTTTTCTAAATGGCATTTTACAAGAATGGTGATTTAAAAAAATAGGAAAGTGGATTATTTTTATAAGAGCAAGAACTATTTTCTTTAGTACTTAAGGAAACATTCATGAACTTAGCACTTTGCAAATTTAAGGGAAATCTTTTGTCATAGAAGTAACTGCTTGGAATCATAGTATGACAACTGACTTTCTTGATCACACAAGCCATTAAGTGTCTATTTTAAAGCCCTTCTGCACCCATGGTTATTCTAATATTGACCTTGCTAAATTAATTGACTAGAAAAAATGTAAAGAAGAGAATACTTCTTTTCTCAGTGGACAGAGCTGGCAGTGAATCAGGTATGAGTTATTTGTGTGACTATATAATCCATTTAGATTGAAAATTCATTTAGTCTTTTTCAAGAAGTGTTGTGCACAGGTTCTGTTCTAGGTATACAATCATATGAAAAATCATACCAAAAATTAAGATCAGTTCATTTTAAAATAGCCCTTTTGTGTTTTGTGGAAACCACGTAAGTGAATTGGATGCCATTTTGATCACCAGAGCTAACAGTGCAAGGTAGAACACTATCTATTGCCTCTTTCTTCCCTCTTACTGACCTGGAGTATCCATGTCCACCATAAAGTTTTCCTTAGGAATTTTGCATTATTTAGTTAGTCTATTTAGGACAGAATTCATCCATCTTTAAGAATCTAAAAGCTAGGTACTTACACTCCTCTTGTAATCAGCGAGAGATTGACACCTTTCCAGATGACATCTTTCTTAAGATGGTGTCCTAAATAAACTGTCTTCTGGAAGTTTTTGTTGGATAGTATTTCAACAGTTAAAACTGCCTCAGATGAATCCTGCCCTTAGGTAACAATAGATAAAATGTTGTTGGCAGTTGGTTAAAAAGAAATCCAGACATGCTTTGTATTTTTGTGACTGGTACAATCCCCCTATTCTTAGCCTCCCTGTCTTCCCCCTAAAATCTAGTATAAGGAAATATGTGTCACAGAATGGTAGAATCCAGGTACCTTGGAGAGATAACCTTGCAAGACTCTTATCCCTTAAACTCCTAGGGTACTCTTAATTTCTTATTTTCCAAAATTAAGCACTGTTAGGGTGTATTCCATCTGACCTGTATTGAGTGCCTGCTGTAGAATGAGATGAGCTGGGCAGTAGATGCTAGATGCAACTGTTTTTTTCTTTCTGTTCAAAAGAGCGACTATCTATCTCAGTTGCAGATGCCTACATTTAGTTAGAAGCATCCTACTTCAGAGTGGAGTCTGGGTGGATTTTGATGGTCTGGGGCGGGGGCAGATTTCTAACCCTCTCTCCCTGCCCTCCAGCCAACTCAGCTGCCACTGTGTTTCTTCAAGATGTGGTGTCCACACAAATTCCTATTCATCTTCCCTCCTTATTCAATGCTCAGTTTATAAGGAATTTGCATTGGAAAAAGCTGAGTAATGATGGAAGCTTATCCCTTTATTTGTGGTCAGAGGGAACAGCTATTTGCATGTGCATTTCCAGAATTAAAAGGGATCTAGTATCTCATGCATTAACCAGCTATGCACGTATGTGAACTTGTGTGGTCAACACATCTCAAAGAATCACAGTTACTCTAAGGTAAGTAACTGTTTTTCCAGATAAAATGAATCATGTAGTGACTAGTAATCTGGAAATCAGATCTAATATGATAACTACTTCACTAGATATGATACAGACAAATGAACTTGAGAGTGTTTTAAGTACATCTTGTATTCTTACACATGTGGCTCTTTTATTGTTCTCTCTGGACTTTCTGCCTGCTTTGCTTTATTTTGTTTGCTTCTTTTTTTTTTTTTCCTTCTTGTTTTCCCCTTTGTTTCATATCACTAGGAACTTCAAGCAATCCCAACTTTTGTCATTTCTTTTATGAAATTTAAGGTAAGGGTAATATGCTCCAGAATAATTGCTTGAATCAGACCTTTCGTGCTTGTTACCTGTTTTTATCTTATTTTACTTTAGATTTTGGGTGGGTTTATGTACATTGGTTTGCTGGCCTTACATTAATCTTTCACAAAAAGGAAACAGATGAACGTAATGAGTCTAAGTCTACCTTCTTACCTGAGCCGATGCTAACAGCCTAATGCTTAATTTTGCAAATAATTTCACAGAAATATTATAGAAAAGCAAGACAACTTTCCTATAATAAATCTCAAACTATGCTTTTGATTTTTTAAGCATATAAACATGAAGAAATAGATTATAGATTGATGTTTCTACTCATCTAATCTCATTTTAGATGGATATTTTTGTATGTCTAGGTTTACAGAGTAGATACTGGATAGTATATATGATTGTGTAAGTGATGCATGTGAACTGTGGGTTGGAAGAGAGCATTCATGTGTTATTGCATGATATGCACTATTCCTTTTTTCACATAAACTATGATGTTTTTAAAAATATGCTTTTTTTTCATTATCTTGGACAATTAGATACTTGTAATTGTCTAGTATTAACTGAGAGAAGTTCAGAAATCTAACCGAGTATTTGAACATTCAGAGGTGAAACTGGAAGTCTGCAGAACTGAATATATTATTAAAAAAATAACAAGTGGCACTGCAGTCAGTCAATAGTGTTCATAGTTTGACATGATCCAGTTAATTACCTTGGCTCCACACATTTTTGTGTGTGGGTTGGGTTTTTTTTTAATATATAAGCAATAGGTTATTGTCAAGTAAGTATGGTCAAGGATCCATCTCATATTATGTATATCTATCTAGTGATATGTGCTGAAGTGAGGATTAATACGGATAGAATTATTCCCATTTTCTCAACACTTTCAAGCAAGTTTGGGCAGCTTTAATGGCACCTTGTACATTCTTAGCTTTACACAGCCCCAGTGCATTGCTGCTTAATCAAGTGAAGATTTGAAGTGGTAAAAGCTCTGTCAATTTCTTTATCTTGGTATAAATTTAACTATAGAGGAAGTACTCTCCTTCAAAGTATTTCTGATGTAAGGTCTTTCTCCTCTTATGCTCTGATGAGCAAGTAATTCAGAAGATGATCCTGTCACCTTCAACATCTTTATGCCAACAGAGTTCCTCAATGTAAGAGGAATTTCTTGAGCTGCAACTATAAAAATAACTTCCTGAGCTCTTCCAGTAATTTACTGTGTCCTTTTACAGATAGGCATTAATAGCTCATCCCTGAAGCTGATGCTTGGCTCAGCATTCAGCATGCATCTGTGATACTGTTGTCAATGAACATGTTTCAGCTGCACATATACAGATATACATCCAGTAACACATATATATGTATTTATAAGCTAGAGTTTTCAAAAGGAATAGTGTAATTAATTGAATTCGTGTATCAAGGTTTTTAAAGGGACTTGATTTTCTCAGCACATAGGCAATACAATAGTTCAACATCCCTGAAAAACAGGTGTCATTTTTTTTTTTAGATTTAAAAGTCCATACTTGAAAATTCTATTCTGCCTGTGCCTGAAAATTTGAACAGTTCACCTGGTATATAATTACATATTAGAGAACCCAACAAAGTACTCCTTTTTCCAGACCGTAATTAAATTTCAAATGAAACACAGATGTGTATTTTTAGCCTTTCAAACATTTAAGTAATATGTATTATGTAATTTTCAAATTAACTCTGGTATATCAGTTAATGAATTAACGTTTTGACTTTTAGTCTGGGCTGAAAACTTTCTTTCTAGATTTAAATTGTACCCCCTCATATTGGAACTCATAAACACATTTCTCTAATTATCTTCTTTGATATTCTTTGGCAGTTGAGTGCTCCAGTTCTGTTCATCTCTGCAAATCAGTGAATATTCATAGAATGGTGTCAGGATAAATACTTTAAAATACTCTTTGGAAGTAGGATGCAGGAAATAAATCATAGATTGAAGTAAATGTGATCAGAGATCAATAATCCTCATACTGGGGGAAAGTAGAAATAGTTACAATTATCTTAGATAACTTTTTTTTATGGTTTAGGCTGTGATCTGTATGCTACTTCAGATGTGCAGGCTTTAAAATATAGTTTACATATGTCTAAGAATATCCTTTTGATATTTTTTAACTAAGAGTAAGAACCAGTAGGCACTAATGAAAGTCTTGTTTTAAGAGTGCTAGCTCATTAACCCTGGGGGTGTTGGTGACAGGTGCCTTGGTGTCTAAGAAAGCGACTCTTTATGTCGGTTACCCAAACTGAGGCTTTAAAATGTTTTGTATCAACCGACAACCACAGAACCAAGTTTGCAGGTGATAAGTGATGCGTTAATCTGGAAACCTTTGAAAACGTATGAATAAATAAATAAAGTGCCTATGATGCATTGCTGCACAATGCCTTTAACAGCATTCAGTTAGGCACTTACTGAAACACCTACATCTTCTGCAATTAAACAAAGTAAACAAATAATTGTCTAACTAAATAGGGAAAAAAATAATCACAGAAGACTCAATGCCACCTGTTAACTTTATCTTTTCACTTAATGTCAGAGAAATGGCATGTAATTTAAGAGAGGTGTGGCTGTTCCTGTGTTCTTTATCTTCAGGTACCATAGAGGTGATCTTGATCCTAGTGATATTCTATTTGAAAAAGATTTGGTCAGACCGATTTTTAGCCATTATTAAATTTCTAAGCTATGTTGACAGTAATCTTGCAAAATACCTTTTTTTCCCTCACATTGCTCTATGAACAGTTGCAGCCACACATATGCTGCTCTTGCAAACACTTATCTTAAGGAGGTGCTTCTCAGCAAGGAGAATGTGAGCCGTACAGGAATAAAAGCCAATGTTTTGCAAAACTGAATTTATAGTGTGAAGTAAAAGTAATATACACAACGTTGTGGCACACATTCTCTTCCTGACTTCAAGAATATCTTACTTAAAGTTTCACTTCGTGGGATTTTTTTCAATACATTAAGATGCATAGTTTAGTATTGTCTTTATGGAGCTGACAGCTAAATAGTAAGAGAGATCTCGATAGTCTCACTAAAGTTATAAATTCTAATGAATGGAGTGAATTTAATACCAAAGTTCTTTTTTGATGGCTGAATGAGTTAAGAACTCTCTCTTCTTATATTCTTCTGCTCATAGGGGTGTAGTCCTGGCTTTGCTGTTTATGTCAAAGAATCTTGATGTTGTTTTTCCACACACAGAGCCATCTATCAGACCAGAAGAGTAGGAATTGTATTTGCCTTCTCTAGATTTAAATGATTTGAAAAGTTGGAAGCACTAGGAGTTTTTGCTTCTTGGGACACTATGTGCATTCAAAGGAATCCCAGCATTACAAATAGCTGGAGCAGGGAAATGTCATGTGTGCCCTATACAGTTTCTCAGGTAGCACCTTTTGGCAAGCATCAGAAGACAGGAGTGTGGGCTATAGTGAACTTTGTCCCAGCACAGTTGCTCTAATATTGAGTTAACCTCACTGCAACTATCCAGCTAAGACTTTACCTAGTGGGTTAACAGATAGATATAATACGTGTGATATTTGCACAATATGTTGTGCAAGTTCTGTCCAACCAACTACCGCTGTTTTGAGAAGAGGATCAGTAAGAGGATTAGTAGAAATACATCAAAGAAGTGTTTCTTTCCTGTCTGAGGATCCTGCCCTTTCCTCAGCTGAAATGCTGAAAAGCTCTATGCTTTTAAAATTATTACAGGAAGTTATATATTACATATTTGAGGCAGCTTTCAAAGAAAGGAACCATAATTGGCTCCTTTCCCAGGTTAGAATCTTTTCTTAAAAGAAAGTATGTTGTTTCTTAAATACAGTCAGTGGCTATTCTTTCTGATCACATGGTCCAGTTTTTCTTCTCTCATGTAATGCTTGAAACTTAATTACTCGTTTTAGGTGTGGCGTTGCATCTCTTCACTGTGATAGATTTGTTTCTGACAAATTTTACAGTTATATGGCTTCTTTGGTTTCAAAGAGTAGCTTCTAATTAACAGCTGGCATGTATGGTTCATTGGTTGGGAATCTGAGGCAGACACTTGTATACTACTTGATTAACCTACTTACACAGAGCACAAAAAAACTTACTGTTGTTGCTAACCTTCTCATACAACACGCTCACAGACCTGAGATTTCCTGTTAGTATTTTTCTATTCACTGCCAGGTCACTGATTTCTGCAGAGAACTTTGCAGCCTTCCAAAGCACCAGTGCCATGACAGACTGAAGTGTTAAAGCAAAACTGTAAAACAAATATGCTCTTCTTCAAAGTCATAAAAATGGCATGGAAGGAAAAGAAACTGAATAAATAGGGTTTTCTTTCTTTATTTTCATTTTCCATGTCAAAACATTCGCTATCAAAATATTTGCCGACTTCTGAACTTGGAGCTTGGTGTCAAGGATTGCTCTGAAGTCACTCAGAAAATAACTTTTTTTTTTTTTCTTTTTGGCAATAGCAGACCAGATAATAAAATGGTGGCAAAAGATGATAAAATCAGCTCCTGTCTCAGTTCAATTAAGTTTTACTGAAGATTGACTCTACAAATATGTGGAGGACTAAAATTAACTGTTGAGGTATATTTAAAGGACTTTGTGTTAATTTAACATCAGGTGACAATGGCAAGTGATATCTCCGGCACTGTAAAGTCCCGTATTGTTGTGATTTCACCACTGTAAGACTCATGTCTAGATGCTGAATTCTCCTCGTATAGTCAGGAAATGCTTTTCAGTTAGACCATCTGAAGATAAGTGATGAGAGAATTGGGCTCAGATATTCCATTGGCTTCCACTACAACTAATGACGTTGACTCACTAGAGAGATGTTAATTTCTGGACTGTATCTGACATCTCTACTAATACTGCAATGGGGTTTTTTTGTGTGTGGTTGTACTGAATCATAGAAAGAAGACAGACTGGTGCTGAGAGACCTAAAAGTGTGGGCAGAACAATTTGAAAGAGACTTAGCCCGAGCACAGGTGGCAGAAACAAGCTTACAGGAGAAATATCAGGTAAGTAGTAGAGAAAATTTCATATGATAAGACATTATTGTCATCGTTATGTGTAACATCTACTGCAGTAGTTTATGCAATCTGTATATATGCAAGTCAATATACTGTAGTTTAAAGAAATAAGGACACAAACTGTCTTGCCTTTTATTGGTGGCAGAATTATAAAGTCAGCTCCAGCTTTGCTACGTAGAACGGTGCACAGATGGTTTGCCTAACACAGAGCTTTTTCTAGCAGTGTGAAGAAGGACTGTCCTAGTTAGAAGTGAGCATGTGTCTGTGCCGTCCTTCCAGATCCTGCGCGATATAGCTCAGATAGGAGGTATGACTGAAGGCGAGGTGAGGTGACAGGTGGAGAGGACAGGGCTTAGAGCTGCATTTTCAACCCCCTTCAGAGAGGTTAATGTCTGAATCGGCAATATAAATTTTGGCCCAAATTTTCCCCTGAAGCTTGGCTGTTCTCTAAAAGTAGCCACTGTCTGTCCCAAGTAGCATTTAATCCATTTGATAGTTTAGCTGATCAATTATTATTTCCTTTCATATAGGGTTCAGGCATCTGACAACTGAAGGGAAATACAAAAGTCCTACCTATGTTTCCCTAGAGGATTCTACAGCCTATTAAAACCTTTCATAAAATGCATTTCAGTGTAAATATGCAAGTTTACTGCTGCTCTCTTTAGGAAGGATTATGACTTCTGTCGGTACAAAATTGTCATAGGTTGTAGTACTCCATAAATGTTGAAGAATTTCATTCTCTGGCTCTGTACTACATTGATTTGATTTTCTCTTTCTGCAGTCATTTAAGCATTTCAGAGTACAATATGAGGTAAAAAGGAAACAGATTGAACTTGCAACCCAGTCATTAAGGAAAGATGGTAAATTATCACTTGACCAAGCTATGGTGAAGCAAGCATGGGACAGAGTTTCTTCCAGGGTAAGTTGAAAATTATTATTCTATATATTTTTTATTAAATGAAGGATGAGAATTTAAAATCATTTAGACTCCTGTTTGCTATTGCTTTTATTAGGCATTAGAAACCTAAAAATGGACTAAATTTCTAGCCCTGTTTATTTTGTTTTGAGAACATTTAGTGCACTATCTTCTTTAATATTGCTCAAATACAGAATATGAACTTTAAGAAAAGGACTATACTTTGAGGTTTCCCTTTATTTGAAAGTGTGTTAACAGTGCTTAGCCAAGTTCAAAACGTTGTTAAAAATAAAAGCATGCAAAATGCCCCTTCGAAAGTCAATGTTTTAATGTAAATTGCTAGTTATCTGAGAAATTCTAATATAACATTTTTTAATATAACTAAAAAAAGTTTCTGTGTAATACTGAATACTTTATCTATACATGGGGGTTTAATGCTATTTTTGACGTGGTTGCAATGGTAATAAATTAATATTAGTATTTGTAATTGTAATTTTTTAATAATTGAATGAAAAATCCTGAGAGAATTATATTTTTTCTCCCAAATAAGAAGTTATTAAATCATTATTAGTCAGTATATATTCATGGATTTTTTTAAAATGTCATATGTTTAACAGAGGATCTGTTTAAAAATATTCTGGAGTTTTGACATAACTTTCATTATTTTTCACTCCCATAACAGGGATTGCCAATAAGACATGGTATTTTACTGCTATATTCTCAATGCCACAGTCCTTTGAGACTCATAGAAAATATGTTCAAAATAGACATAAAAAGATTTTATGCAAGAGCATGAAATAAATTACATTGGGTGGAAGAAGGTCTCGCATCCCTTCCTGTGCCTAGTAACTGATGAAATTCCAGATCTTTAGCTTGTCAGTTGCTCCAGTTTATATGTGGTCAGTTCTGTAACTCAATTACCATTCTGGAAGGCAAATAGATGGATCAACGAATCCTTACAGAGATTTTGTTGCCTGTGAGAGTGCTATAATTTCAGAACTAATGTGAAGTAACATACCTAGGTTTGTCTCAAACATACTCTGTTATGTAGGGTTTTGGTCTTACAGTATAAAGTCTGATTTTTCTCAAGATACTTGTTTTTGTATAGTTAAGCAAGGAAGGAAGTTCAACCCTCTTACTTTTATTTCCTAGCTACTTGATTGGCACATACACCTTGATAAATCTCTTCCTGCACCTTTGGGTACCATAGGTGCTTGGCTCTATAGAGCAGAGGCTGCTCTGAGGGAAGAAGTAGCTATTCAGCAAGCGCATGAGGAAACAGCGAATACGATACACCGGAAGCTTGAGCAACATAAGGTAGATCTACATGCATTCATCTGTGCGTTATGTTTTATTGTTTCCAAAGATGTAAATGATCCATACTATACGAAGATTATTATTTCTCGTTTCTGTGTGTGATGCCATCTTGATGGCAGCTAAAGCCAGGTGTCTTTTAGTCATGACTTCAACTGTGTAATCTGTGTATTTTACAAGCGATATTCAAAATTGTGTCTGAATGTTCCTGCTTCTTCTATCTGAAAGATATCAGGTATTAATATTTTAATTGCTCCCCTATTCTAGGGTTTATGTTGGGTAAAATTCCATTGGGAGCTCGTAAGTTGAGTACGTTGTTCAACCAATATGAACTGATGAGGTGAAACAGGAGAAAGGGAGCAAACATACTAAGTGTGCTTATAGTCAGTGCAGGTGATGCGTGCTGGGGGAAAACACAGAGTGAAGTGAATTTTCATAGTGTTGTGATGACAAATGAGAAGTCCCCTCTGCTGTGGTACACACAAAACTTTGCCAGATGAACTTAAATACCTTTGCCATTACTCTTTACTGAGTCCAAGTTTTCATTTGAAATCAAAACTTTGAGGTTTGTCTGTGCATTTACATAATATATATGAGAAAAATGCATATAGAAATTGTTGGTGAGATGATAAAAGAAACTGAACCAGTAAATATGATAGAGAAAGGAGAAAGATGACTTAGAGAAAGGCTGCACTTGTAGCAGTAAGACTGCATTTTATATTGCTTTTTTTCCTCTATTGCTACTATTGTAAAACTTGATTGTAGCTTTGTTATTTTTTGGTGGTTTGGATATGGGTGGGGGTTTTTTAATAAAAAGTAATGCCACATAATGAAAAGCTGGTAAGTTTCATGGTCATCTTGGAACAGCTGTGACAGACAATGGTAGTTTATCTGGAAGGTCAGTTGGATCTTCTGATTACTCTTTATTAGGACAGTGACAACTCTTCTAACAAGTGGTGGCTAATAAAATTTAATCAAAACAATATTAAAATCTATGAGGAAGATAGCATTTTTTTTCAAGGTCTAGTCTCTTGTAATGCTATATTTCATTAGCTTTCTTGTTAACATCAAATGTTTCAGGATTCATAAGATTTGACATTTGTTTGAAAAAAGCAAGTCAAACACTTTCTTGTTCTTATAATGTGAGCACTACAGACCTCTTTTTGATACATTCATAAGAAACACAAAAAGACTGTGTCCCAAACTGTGTTTTCTTTGCATCAGAAATGCTGTGGTGAGGGATTTCTATGCCAACAAATAAACTTTGATTTGGGCTAGTCTGTGCCAGGGGAGTTTTCCCATGGGATCGGGATGGGGAAAGCTTCAAGAGAAGCATGTGTAATCGTATCTGTTCCTGGAGTTTGTTTTGTCGCTCAGATTTGCATTGATGAGTCCTAATGTGCCTTTGGATAGTGCCAGAAGCGCATTAGTGGCATTTTTTTTTCAGTCCTTGTTTCCTAGGAAGTTGTTGGGGTTTGTTTGTTATGGTTTTGTTCAGCTAACATCATCACTTTCTCTACATCTTTGTCTCATCTGACAATGGGTTATTTTAGTGAAGTTTATGGCCATTTTCAAGCCAATACAAAATGTACCAGCTTATTTGGACACAAACCTTCACAGAATCAGGCAAGCACTTAAGTTTATTTTAATATTAATTTAATATTGCCACCAAGATCTAGAAATTAAGGACAACATCCGTGCTTGTTGAAGGTCATTTGCAGAGCAGGATTTCACTTCAGGAGAACACTAAGTAAAAGTTTTCCTTGGCGTCCAGTTGATGTTGGGTGAAACTACTGGGTTTTATTTTGACTTGCCAATGCATGTTAGGGGCATCCCTTTTTGTCTGGCAAGGTCTCAAACGCAGCTAGCTGAGATACTTGTTCCAAGTCTTTATGTGAGAGCATGTTAGTCACAGAATACCCTCAGTGGAGTTTTTGCTATAGAAAAATCAGTGCATCACTTGCATCTGAGAAAGCCTGGCTCATTTCTCTTCACAACAAGGTGTTGGCTGAAGTGGAAAACAATGAAAACATAGGTGGGTTGATGGGGATGGTGGGATCATTTGGTGAGCTGAGCCAGTGAATTACCATTCATTTCTACTGCACAAGTGCTGGGCGTTGACTGGGGAGAAACCCTTCTTCAGCACGTAGGAATAAATCGGCCTCTGTGATCAATACACAAGCCTGCATGTTGTCCACCCAGGTGAGGAAGGAGGACCTTTGTATTATTTCTTTTGCTAACAGGCTTCTGACCACTTTGTGCCAGGAGCTGTCTGTATGCAGTAAAATACCCACTGTTCTGTGTCCTCTCAGCCACCGGGGACTTGATGTGTTATTGTTACGGTATCTCTTCAAAGAATACTGCCAGTCATTCATTTTAATATGTAATCTCCAGGAAGCCGTTTGGAGCGGTGTTGCTTAGTTACAGTTGAAATGTGCTCTGCTGTAAGGTTTTTGCTGGTACAATTCTTATCACAGGCACACAAGTCGGGTACCACATTCTGCATTCATTCGTGTAATATAGAGAGAACGATCCTGAAATCTTTTGATGCTGAGAGAGTGAAAAGTTCACTAAATATTGAATATGTACTTAAATAAGGAGCTATGGATCTTCCGCCTGTATATAGAAGAGTAGATTAGTTGCTGAAAAAATGAATCTATGCTATATATAAAGGTTAGTATCTATTATAAAGATGTAAAGAGTAAATTTAGTAACACTATGCTGTTGTGATGTTAGAGTATTTGCAGACTGCATTTCAGGGATTTTTTAATACAGTTAAGAGTTCTTGTTTTGTTTAACCTTTGCAGTGTATCCTCTGTTTTAAAATCTTCCATAATTGTTAGACTTAGCTTTAGCAGAGCATCTTATAAGGGGCTTCCCTGTGTAAATGTTTGAGTTGATGTAAATGCTTTTGTGGTATGCATAACCTTGCATGCAAATGTAAGAGCATGATCAAATAGTTAACTACATTGAGTCATCAGTGCAGGCTTAAAATTGTGCTTATTAGTTAGATAGCCTACTGTGAGCCTTCTCTCTCTCTCCCTCGCCCC
>VXBL01001839.1:1994955-2070313 GCA_013400195.1 Aramus guarauna
CCCCCCCCCCCTCAATTTTTCTCTCTCTCTTAAAAATCAAATCAGGATCTGCTGAAAAACATAGATGGTCACAAAAAGGCATTCCATGAGATCCACGGGGCCAGGTCTGTTAACGGAGTGCCTGTTCCGCCTGACCAATTAGAAGATATGGCAGAGAGGTAAGGTTTTCAATCTGAAATAAAAATCCTCTGTGAATGAAATGGAACCTGTTTGCTTTTTTATCTGTTCATGTAGAAATCACTGTCTATGTTTCTCAGTGGCAAGCATGAAAATAGTGAAACAAAAAACCTCCTAGAATACACATAAAAATATACCAAAAAGCCTGATGCTTTAAAGATTGATGAGAATCAAAATAAGATGTGGGGTTTGGAAAGGAATACTTCTTTACATTGATTATTACTTGTCCCTGGAAGAAATGTTATGTAACTACAGCTGAGATGCATGTGAAAAAAAGAAAAGAAAAATGACTTTGCAAAACTTAGTAACAGATGTAAACTGATGATTTCCATGGATAAACAGAAATGTAATTAATTTGTTATTCAGGAGCAGTCATCAGAATGATCAGCATGCATAATTAAATGTTTGTAGACTCTGAATTAGGTGAAAGATTAGCAAAATATCTGAACTGTAAATAAAGCTTACAGTCTGTCCTGTAAAAATTAATATTGTTGCATTTTACTACAGTGTGATTCATTTTATAGGTTTAATTTTGTTGTCTCTTCATCTGAGCTCCATCTGTTGAAGATGGAGTTTCTGGAACTGAAGTACCGTCTACTGTCACTCTTAGTCCTTGCAGAATCAAAGTTAAAATCATGGATTATCAAATATGGAAGGCGAGAGTCAGTGGAACTACTTCTTCAAAATTATATTGTAAGTTGGAGTTGTCATCTTTTTTGTATAATTATTTTTGAAATATTAATATTTAAGATTGCTGGAAATGAATAAAAGTACAGAAACAGAAATGAGACTCGCCAGTCATCAATTTCATGACTGAATTTTTATGGAATATCTTTTCAGAGGTGAATCTGTCTTTCCACATGGAGGAACTTTATTCAAAAGACTAAAAATGAAAATTATTCTCTTTGCATCATCTCTTTAAAAAAAAGAAATAATGTCCCAGCTGCTAACTGTCCAACCATAACTTATCAAGCATATCTGGTGGTTCCAAATCCTAGATTTTTACTTACCTTAGATAGCAATTCCAAAGAACTTAATTTCATCTTCTTTTAAAACTGCATAGATGCACTTTATAGCGACTATACACATATTAAGTGTAGAGATAGAGGAGGTTTTTGGCATGCAGTCTCCCACAGTCCTTTTTTTTAAAGTCTTCGAAATGAAGGGAAAAAAAAAACCACCAAACTTATGCTGCCTCTGTGTACTTGTTCAATATACTGTACTGATAGGGGAGTCATTTTATTCTTTTAAAGAATGAATTTTCTTCCCCTGCTCAACATTAGTATATTAAACCTATTACTTTATTTCTGTTCTGGAAAGAGATTGCTCCAGCATCATCAGTATATCATGTTAAGAAACAGAAGCTATTGACTTACAAATACTCATTTATATGTTCCCTTTCAGCCTTATGCTGCTGTATCTTGTTAAATCCACACTTGCTGTGCCAGGTGGCTGGTAGAACGGTACCACTGCTTCACTTCGACATTAGGGTGTGAGGGATTCTTTTAAAAGCAGGGCTGGGCTAAATATTTTTTTTTTCCCCTTATATCTAATCCATACAAGGGAAAATGCACAGGAAAATTCAGTTTGGAAAGAATTTATACAGTTATAGAACCATTCAGAGCCGGGACACTGGTTATTGATGAAAGTTATTGATGCTCCCATAGCCTGAGATTTTTTATTGCTTTGGAAGAAAACTTCAAACTCAGTAAAGTTCCTCTACAAAGTTAGAATTGAAAACATGTTCACCCTGTTCCCTTCGTATGTTTGAACTTTAGCAGTTAGGCACACATAAAAATTCGGGAGTTAAGCCTTGTTTTAGACAAGCTTTGCAAAATTCAGATGATTATTTAAAATAACATAGTTTACTAGAGTGAGAGCGATGTGCAATAGCTAGGAGTTATAGTCCATTTGTATATGGACTGTATTTAAACTGTCACAAAAACTAATAAAAAGTGACAAGGGAAATAATGAGAAAGTGGATAGCTTGACTTTTGGGGTTTTATTTTATATGACTTTCTTATTTTTTTCTTTAAAATTAACATGAAATGGTGAATTTGTATGTTATTTTGCAATTGCCTCAATTCCTCTTGTGCTACAGACCACTAATGCTGAGATGGTCGTTAGGGGAAAGCAAATGCTTCCTTGCATCATTTATGAAACCTCATCACATCAAATTGAAGAAATTGGGACAAGAAAATAAATAGAGCTCAGTTTCATTCCTGATGGCCTTCACTTCTGGATCCTTCAAGGTTTCCAGTGCTGGAAAGAGACTTTATTTGCTTTGGCTTACTTGGGAGCAATTTTCTAGGACCAAGAGCCAAGTGTTATTCTTCCAGTAAATTAAGAGTCTTACGTAGGCAAGCTGTAGTCAGTACCTTATAGTCAGTGACTGTATTAGCAGGAGATAAAAATGTAAGTTTGTTTGTCTGCCAAAGCAGACTGAGCAATGTCAGCATTCTAGAAACATGCGTAGTTAGGATCTGGATAGAACATATGCCTAGAAAATATTTATGTACTCTAGCTTAAAAATAAATGTGGTGGTTGTCACTTTATCCCATCTTCTTTTCACCTGTCTGTCACATACCAGAAGTAAAGGTCAGCACAAATTGTACATCATCAACCCAAAGAATGTACTGTACCAAAGTCTCAGCTGTAATGGAGATACTGAGTACAGTTATCCATGGATTTTGGCCCGCACAACTGTGTTTTGGCATTGCTGTATTAACACTTCTTTGGTACCACATGCTATATACGAAAAAGGCTAGATATTTTCTTTAAAGGATCTTGTCAGATGGGAGACAATTTTAATCAGTAAAACATCTATATTTAATTTTTGAAAATATTTCCAGTTGCTCTTGAGATCACTATTATATAAGTAGTTTGATACAGTCTTTTACTTTCTCATATGAAGTCTTGCAGGTTTTGGTTCAGGGTAAAATTTCTATGTGCATGGGTTTGGCAAAAGTGACAGTCAGAGTTTGTCATGTAATTCATGGTGAAGCATGTAGTTCTTTATACATGCCAGATATTTTTTTTTACAGTACAGCAGAGATAAATTCTGATTGTCATTGACTTCTAGTTTCCTTGGTTATAAACACATTTCTAAATTACTTTCCAGATAACTGTGGTGATTTGACATAGCAACTGAAAAAGGTTTTAAAATAGATTTTTAGATATATACTGGCTGGCAGATTGATTTTTTGAATCTGTTTTTTATGTTATATGATGTGGATTGATGAATACACAAAATCTAGTTCCCTTCTTCAAAGTACATTGAAGTTTGACCTCATTTGGAACCTGGTTTTACCAGAACACATAGAATTTTGCCTATTCTGACATTCCAAAGCTTGTGTAGACATATGTGCGATGTACTCGCCTTAATTTTGTAGATCTGTAACTAAGGAGGCATGAGAGGTAGTATAAGGTACAAAACCATTCCAAACCTGTATATAAGTACATCAGGTAAGGCGATATACAAACTCTGTAAAAAAGGAGACTTTTCTCCCTTTTTTAACAGTAGTAATGCAAGGTGTAATATGCTTGCGTAATATAGAGATATAATCACATATTGCACTTAAAGGAAATAACATTTCTGAAAGACATGTAAAAAAAAAAGTCAGTGTCATTTGCCATGGATAAATAGGCATAAATGATAAAAAGCCGTAACTTCGTGCCCAAAATATTTCCAGGTGAATTATTCATTGTGCTATAACACATTACGCAGCTAAAATATCACTCACAAAGGAAAAATGCTGTGTCACACTTCGGAAAAGCAGCATCTCTTTGTGCAGAGTAATCTTATTTTTATCAATTACAAAGGAGGTAAAGGAAAACCGAAGGATAAGTTAAATATTTTTCATCTCTTAATGTGAAACCTGCCTTTCTGCAAAGGCTTAACACAGGAACAATTTTTAAAGTTTAACTAGATTTGATTTTTGTGGTGACCTATATGGATGATATTTTCTATTTTATTACAATGATTCCACTTAAATTTCAGTGTAAAACAGTTTCCATTAAATAACTTTTAAGTAAATTGCTGTTTCTGCACATTCAAAGTGTCTTATGCTAGTGAGTTTCGGCAAATCAGCAACTAGCAGACTAAGAACATATTAAATAATCTTTCCATACGCAAAGTAAATAAACTGTATTTGTAAAGGGACACTCTGCTGTACCATTAATGTGAAAAGGTGAGATGTATGTATTATTTTATAATGATGATAGTTTAAATATTATATGATAATGATGAAAAAAATGAATGGAGGAATAATGAAGTTAAAAGTTATCATCACTGTCCTGTTGTAATTTCATGGAATTATCCTTATTCTTAATATCTATCTTTATTTTGTCTGTGGTAATTCTGTTTTGCTTTTCAGTCTGTTATTGAAAATAGTAAGTTCTTTGAGCAGTATGAAGTTACTTACCAGATCTTGAAAAGAGCAGCTGAAATGTATGCCAAAGCAAATGGCTCAGGTAAATGCCTATGTTTCTTTCAGCATGCTTACCCTCTAAAAACATCTAATATTTATTGCTTCCATGCAGCAGAGCTGTACAGCAATTGCAGTTCACCAGAGAGGCTACAGCCTCTGGTAGCAATTTTACATATGATTACCATTTTGATGAAGCCAGCTTGTACGGAGCAGCCTGCCCTCCTGCTGTTAAGATTTCTTCATCTCCAGAAGCAGGTGTTCGTGGTCAGACTTCCTGATGGGAGAAGTCCGTGGCCCATGCTAGCTTCTGGATCGTTTCAGTTTTGTTGATTTAGGGCAGACTTGTGCCAGAGACCAAATTAGGACTCGGGAAGATCATGTTCTGGTGCCTGGAAATGCTCCCTGGCTTGACTTCATTTACTAGAAAAAGACACATAGAAAGTTGGTCGCAGTATTGTTCTAGTAGCAGAAGTATCCCCTGATTTATTGAAGGTTCTTCACTAACTGTGAAAACCTATAGGAGGAACTCAAATGATAATTGAAGTAAGGATATACATGAGCAAAATATGTAGCTGATTCAACCGCTGCCTCCTGTAATTCCTGAACACTGCTGAGTTCAGTGAGAATGCATGGGGGCAATATTTGACCTAAATAGTTACAGACATGAGATCACTTTAATCTCTGCTGAGGAGATAACACAATAAAGTCTGTGGAGGATTGCTGCAACTCCTAAAGTGGTGGGCAGATGTGGAGAGAAAATGGATATCTTTTTTTGTTGTGAAATTTGATTATCGTGACACTCAAATTTTACAAAAATAAACATTTTTACCAGTCATTCTTACAAAGAAGAAAATTAATAGATTTATTCAATGCTATTAAAAAATCCAGTAACAAATTCTTTTCTAGAGGGCAGCTATTCACTTATATGAACTCAGCAGTGCAAATTAGAAGACACCTTAGCTAAAAAATGAATTTTTTAAATTCTCTATATTCTGCGTGATATGAAGTCTCAGAATTGGCTTGGGTCCTTTTTCTTCTTTCTGGTTTGTTTGTTTTCTTTTGTTTTGTTTTTCTGGAATGAGTACGCACTTGTTCCTTTATTGCCATGAGGAAAATACTAAAAATTAAATGGCAAAAATTAGCAGCAGTTTGGTTTTAAAGTTGGTGGAAGGAAGATCAGAATTTCATTGAATACTTTTCAGTGCAGACATATTATGTGTTTGTACATTAGACATCTCTATTATTTTCTGCTTGTTTAAGGAAACTTTCTCTCTTGATTTCTTTTATTGCAGATTAGAAATGAACACCACATTTGAATATGCAGTGTGACTGTTTTAATATAGCACTTGTTTTATGTACTTTCCTTAGTCTTTAATTCAGAGTTTTAACTTCTCAGTCACAATTTTGCACTAAAATTGGGCTGTGAACTGGACATATGTATATAAAAGCCTACTGAAATGGAAGTTGCAGTAAAATATAATTCCCCAATGAGAGTGGATAAGCATAACATAAAATTAAGCTTTACAGAAATAATAATGAACCAAAATTTTCAATGTCTATCCTGTATCTCAGTGGAAGAAGTTGAGAATGTGATGAAATTCATGAATGAAACAACAGCACAGTGGAGGAACCTCTCAGTAGAGGTGAGAAGTGTAAGAAGCATGTTGGAAGAAGTAATTGCGAATTGGGACAGGTATAGCAGCACTGTGGCAGGACTACAAGCTTGGCTGGAAGATGCTGAAAAAATGCTGAATCAGCCTGAACATTCTAAAAAGGTATGCACTTAATAGCATATGTATCTGGCTATTTTGTAAATTATGAAACGTGGGATATGTTTTTGCATTGGCTTAGGTTGTTTTACAAAATGTCATACAAGAGGGAGAGATTTTTTCAGTTTCTGGCATACTGTCTGCACTCACCATAGGTGTTTCAATGTTTGCACGTATCGCGGGTACAGACATACACATATTACATATATGCATGCAATGAAGGAAGGCAGCACCAGTGATTACATGGTTAGAGTCATTTTTGGCATGAATATAGGGCAGCAGTATTGCTCAGAGATAGGAATGTTACATGATTCCCTCAAAGGCCAATACAGTTCTTAACACCAAAGTGCATAGCCATGTGCTGCCTATAAAGACACTTAAAGAACATTCTTTTTTCCACTGATTTTTCTACCATATAGATGAGCGATTTCAATATTAGTTACCTTCACAAGACAACATTATTAATATGTGTTGTTATGTTTGATGGGTAAGTAATCAATCAATTTCCCTGACATTTTAGAAATCATTTAGACAGTTCCTTTCTGGGGACCTGTAGTCATAAAGATAGTTTTGCTTTCTTTTTTTTCTGTTCTGTATTACAGTACTGAAGCACTAAGATTTATGTTTGTGAAACTTCAATATGACCCACATTGACTTGAATAATACTGCATTTAATAGGTGCTACATTTTCGCCCAATTCCAAAGTAGCACCAATACAGCTCTTAACACCTTAGCATGGTTTTCAGATCAGTTTTATAACTTTACCTTTAAGGATTTTCAAAGCAGAAATCTGAACATATCCATACAGTATATACTTGCTTCTGATTTCTACCCTAAATCCAACAAGTACTTCTTACCATTCATTACCATTTTGAAGAGTTTCAAAAAGCCTTGGTGATAACATTAGACATGAAAGAATTATTCTTCCCAAAATGCTAATTTCTTCTTCAAATTACATTGGCTTAAAACTGTCAAAGATTACAGAGATATAACATAATCCACCTGTAGATTGATACATATTTTAAAAGTTACTTCTACTATTAATGTTGAATCTAGCACTCCACAGCAATAAAGTTCACTTAGTTCCAAGAATAGTTCTGATTTAGCAGTTTTAATATTTGGTTATTAAAACCAAAAGCAATACTTATATTTGTTTGTACAGTTAATAGTCATACAGCCATCAGCACAAGCATCTGGAATCTCAGGTGAAAGATGATAACTATTGCTTGGAATATGGCATAAAACTTTTTTAAACATTTCCAAATATTTGTTATGCAAAACCACAAATATATCTCATGTATGATACAAAGATTTCATTGATGCTCATTTGCAAACCTTACCTGCATTACTAAACCCCACCATATTCTATCCTAGGCAAAGACCATAGTAGCCCCTTACCATGCTGTCATGCTTTCTTCTTTCCATTATCTTTGTATGACTTCAAGACCAACATATGCCACTGTTCTTTTTGCAAAACAAAGTAGCTTCTGGGCATTCTCATTGCTTTCTGTTTTCAGAACCTCTATTGTGAAACTGTAGTACAGATCTTGCAAAAAAGATCAGTATGTGCTTAGGTTTTTCTACCACAAAGTACTAGAAATTTAACAGTAAATGTATTAATGAACAAGCTGCTCCTTCTACAACTCCTTTATTTACTTGCAGTACCTCTTAAGCACTTCCTATCATAACCCTGTTGTAACTACATTCTCCCACACCTTTCCCCAACAGCTGTATCAAAAGGGTATCAGAGGGTTTCTAGCTCTTGTGGGGACTTCCTTAAAAAAGAGCTGCATTGTTTTAATTCAGAATGATGAAGTATGCTTCACAGTACCTTCCAAACTTGTCCAAATTTTGCCTATGCTTTAGGCTGGCTTCTGAAATGGAGAAACTCCTCAGCAGGGTCTGAGAAAGGCAACGGCTTGTGGAAATAAGTGTGCGGGAGCAAGGGACATGAGTAATTAACTCCATATGTTTTTTCCTTTCTGACTCTAGTAAGCCTGACCATTGGAGAGCAGAGCAGTACCAGTTCAATAAACTTAATTTCTTTTGGATGTGCTCCCAGAGGGTAGCCTTTGCACAAAACAAGAGTTGTGTTCCACTGCAAGTAGAAAATTCAAACTGCATGTACAATTTACTGAGATGATTAAGTTTATTCACTGATATATCAGTACTATGGTGGTTTTGGCTGGGATAGAGCTAGTTTTCTTCACAGTAGCTAGCATGGGGCTGTGTTTTGGATTTGTGCTGGAAACAGTGTTGATAACACAGGGATGTTTTTGTTACTGCTGAGTAGTGCTTACACAGAGCCAAGGCCTTTTCTGCTTCTCACACCACCCCACCAGTGAGGAGGCTGGGGGTGCACAAGGAGCTGGGAGGGGACACAGCCAGGACAGCTGACCCCAACTGACCAAAGGGATATCCTCTGCCGTATGATGTCATGCTCAGCATATAACTGGGGAAACTAGCCATGAGGCAGGATTGCAGCTCAGGAATTAGCTGAGAATCGGCTTTGGGAAGTAAGCAATTGTGCTATGCATCACTTGTTTTGTATATTATTATTATTATTATCATCATCATGATCATCATCTTCCTTTTCTCTCCTATCAAACTGTCTTTAATTCAACCCATGAGTTTTACTTTTGGGGTTTTTTTTCCGTTTTGATTCTGTCCCGCTTCTCACTGAAGGGAGGAGTGAGCAATCGGCTGTGTGGTTGCTTTAGGTGCTGGACAAGCTAAATTACTATAAGTACAGAGCACCTGTACTCTACTGATCTCAGCTTTAGAATTTAAAACACTGTATGTTGTTCAATTATCTCTTCAACAAATTTGAGTAGTATACATCCATTTGATATTTTCTTTTTGGTTGAATATCTGAACTATTATTACATGTGGATGAGTTCTGACAAGTATAAATTATAAAGTTTCAGAACTGTACCTCTGAAACTTGGTATGACTGACCACACAGTTGGACAGGACTTTTTCACATCTACCCCTGAGCCAAGGATTGCTTGGGACTGTCACTGTCAGGCGAACAGTCTTGAAATTATAGGGTATATTGGTAGTCATAAATAAAATGGGTCAGTGCCCCTTCTTTAGTCCTGAGGACCAAGTGGCATGGTTTGTCTTGCATCCTTGTGGCTACTCTTTCTCCCCTGAAAGGAGGTGGCCTCATGACAGTCTATTGGGAACAGTCCTTGCCATGTGCCGTCCATTGAATTGTGCGTCGTCTGGGAAAAGGGAAGCAGGGACAAGTCAAAAACACTTCAGAGAAGATGTGGACAATCATGGGACAGTGATTGAGTCCTGTTTTATTTACTGATATAGCTGTAGTCATAGTGCCTGGAGATACCTGCCTTAGGAACAATTGCCCATCCTCTTGAAGAGCAAAAAGGAAGGGAGAGAGCTGGTCTTTGTCTTCTCCACCAATGTATGTATGTGTACCTGCCTGCAAGATGCACAGAAGCATTTAGCACTATGGCTGGGCTATTTCGGCTGTCTTACTGGAACAGAGGGAAAAAAATCAGTGACAACCATCCCTTTCCCCTCCCCACTCACCTACTCTGAGACAGGAGGAAGCAGCGATAAAGAATCAGTCTTCTCAGTTCTTCTGGAATGCCAGACCCTGGATAGCTGCATATGGTTCACAGTAGGGGAGGAAACTCTCTACAGTCTGTATATGTCCCAGGTCACCATCAGCCCATCCTGTTTTACAGACAAGACAGAAATTAGATGAGCTCTAACAGTGGTTTCAGTTATGGGGTTTTCTCTTAAGGAGGAGTTCCATTAGTTTAACTGACGGTACTCACTGGACTAAAATGAGCTGTAAGTAAACTGCGGGTATTTTTTAATTCCATAGGTTATGTTCACAGACATTAAAATTCTATTATGGCACACCCACTATGAAGAGCTTCAGAGGATAATTGTTCAAAGAGTTTTATCAAACCATTAGCTGGTGATTAAATCTTAGTTTCACGATTTAAGATAAAGATTAATTGAAAGGTATTTTCATTTTCTTCTTCAGGATTTCTTCCGGCACTTACCTCATTGGATCCAACAGCACACAGCCATGAATGACGCTGGTAATTTTCTGATTGAAACATGTGATGAGACCATTTCCAGAGACCTTAAACAGCAGCTTCTGTTACTAAATGGAAGATGGAGAGAATTGTTTATGCAAGTTAAGCAGGTATGTGTTTTTGCTGGTGTTACTTTTAAAGATTTACTTTGTCATTACCATGCAAGCAAGACAGATTCGCCCCACTAGCCAGACTATAGGACAACTTACTGAAGTGGCTAACTGTTCATCATTATTTAAATTAGGAATTAATCCCTGACAGCAGTTTATTTTATTGGGGCTTTTCCTTTGTTTATCACTTTGGTTATACAGATTTTTATTTTTGGACATTTTCAGCTAGTATAAGCTGTAGTTTTTCTTTATGGTCACCTGTACTGATATAGTGAATATTATTTATGTATGTCCTCTACTGTTTTTCAAAGAAAATGATTGGTTTTAAGTAGCTATTATTATTTTAAAAGCTCTGTAAAACTAAACAGTGAAAATGGTGAAAGTGAATATTTTTGCTACTTTTTAATGAAATTTGCATTCAATTATTGTGCTGCAAGCATAAGCAGGTACAATGGAAGTTAATTAACTAAGTGTTTTCCCCAAATCCTTCAGACATTACTTCTATCTTGTGTACAATAAGGCATTGATAGTAAATGAAAAAACTACCCTTTATCTCATGGAAGAGATTCAACTGATTGGAAAAGAATTGTTGTTTCCATATTTGCTCTTTAAAAAGCAAAGAGAAGATATAAGCTAAACTGCACAGAAATATTTCACACCTCATAAACACGTTAGAAAATATCTTTGCTATAGTCAATATACATCTAATGATATTTCCCCCTTCCCCTTAAATAGCAGTTGCCTATTTGAAGATGCTGAATCTATTTTCTTTACTGGTATGATTATTTGCATTGCAGTCAAGCTAAATGGAAAAGCAAATAATGGTTGCCCCCTTTTTATTGTAACTTTTCCAAACTGTTGACTAGAATGTTCTCAGGCTTTATTCACTGACGATATTTAGAGTGATTCACTGTGGAAACAGCAATGCCCAGAATGTAAATATCTCTTGCTCCACTTATGCAGCTTCTTTCATGTGTTATGTGGTTTTTCTTGCTGGCTTTTCACCAGTTCTGTTACACACCTCTTTCCACTTTGAGACCTGCGTTCTCCCTTCCTCCAGCCAGCAGTTCTTTTATTGAAATTTCTCTTATCCTTCAGCTTTTCTAGGCTTTTTGTGTTGTATTCTCTTTGCTCAATTTTCAAAATTGTTACTGTACATAATGAGAAATGAAATGAGATGCTGACTCTAGGTTAGAAACAAATGACAGTCTGGCCTTCTCCAAATGTCCCAAACCTTAAAAAAGCCTGTCCTCTTGTACGAATGTTCTTCTTTTTAGTATCAGCACTGTTGGAACTAAGGTAGATGATTAGTGTCTAATTTAGAAGATTAATTTCCATTATTTTGTATTTTGTTGCATACAATTTTTTCCAGCAAACAATTGCACTGAAACCACACTAATTCTCTTAAGTCATTACTTAATTGCCAGTTACCTTATTTGAGGTGGTTATATTTTTGTTTGCTTCTTTTTCCTCAGTATGCTCGAGCAGATGAAGTGGACAAAATGAAGAAGGAATACTTAGATGGTGTTACCCATTTGACAGCTTTTATTGATGGAAGCAATAGGAAATTTTCAGTCCCTGTAGAAGTGTCCTTCCTTGATGTCAAAATGTTTGTACAAGATTTAGAAGTAAGCCTCTTCCTTCCATTTCTTTCTTTCTTTCTCCTTTATAAGAGAGAAACTTGTAACTATTTAATTTTGAGAGCATAAAATTATTTTAGTCTGCAATTCCATTATTACTTTTTTTATCAGTGATGCTTTTTTATATCATTTCTGCTATAGCTAATATAAATCATTGTATTCTATGAGTGACACCTCTAGAACACATTTCTAAAACACTGTCCCACTGGATATTTCTTTCTGCATAGTTTCAAATCACATTCAGGTACACTGAATGATACCCTTTGGCATGTTTTTTATGTATTTGAACTATGATTCACTAAAATCAGCGATGAAAACAATTGATAATTGGATTATATTTTATCTCTTGAGAACAGACTAGTATTTCCCATGAATGCATAAATGCTGTTGTTGAAATACTGTTGAAAAATTTGTTTCAGACTATTAAGCAGAAATTGCCTGCCATGGAATCTCAGTACAAAATGGTTACAAGAACAGTGCAACTTGTTACAAAAGAAGTTTCCCAAGAGGAAGTGAATGAAATGCTTGCAGCTTTGACAAGAATTAAGGAGCAGCTGAGCAAGGTTACAGAACACTTTTTCTACTACACGTTGTTAACTCTTAAACTAATAAATAGTAAGCTCCCCTACATAAATGGTCAGATATATGCATTTGAGCAAATATATAGTTATAGTAACAATAGATTGATTCAGGGGTGGAGAAAACATTACTTCTTTCAGACTTTAAGACTACACCCTTAAATTTAATATTCTTTTCTTTAACAAGTAATACAGGATCTGGATTGATTTATCTTAAGAAGCAGGGAGCAACTATATAAACCCATATGCAGATGAAACTAATATATATTGAATTTTACAACTTTTTTAATAATTTTTTTTCTTTGAAATGGCCAAAAGGTTAAAGAGTATTCCTGTGCCCTACTGTATGAATGCCAGCATCTGCTGTCTCCACTGGAAGAACTGGAGAAACAAATTACACATTTTTATGAATCGCTTGAAAAGGTCAATGAAATAATTTCTATCCTGGATCCTGAAGCGCAACCTACAACTGTTCTTAAACAAAAAGCCCAAGTAAGTTTCAAAAACATCTTTCAAAGATCTGCTGCCTCTGAGTATTTACAGTTAGCTTTCTAGGAATTTGGATTGCAACTCGGTAAGCTGAGCAAATGTTTCTTCATATTCAGGCAACAAACATAAGCTATCCCAAAGTCAGCTAAGCATAAACATACAAAGATTGAAACTTGTGTTCCCTCCTAGTGCCCGTGGTTTCAATCCAAAAAGTAAACATAAAACTTTGGTTTTATCTATTGGAAATTGGACTGAAATATCAGCAATACATTGGAATTTTTATTAAGCAGATGAAATAACATGATCAGGAAGATCCCTAGGTTTTCTTGGACAATTATGGAAGTTTCTTAGAAATCTGGAAGTGGTTTCTTTGAAGTGCATTATAGTAGAACATTAACTTTTCTAACCTGACCAATAAATGTTTCTTTCTGAGGGAATTCAGAGCTAGGCAGAACTCTCTTGGAAAGGTAAATGAAAATATGAGGATCTTGCATAGAAGAGAGTTGGTGTTGCTCAGCCTGGAGAAGAGAAGACTCCAAGGACACCTTATTGCAGCCTGCAGTGTGTCTTCAGTACCTGAAGGGCCCTACAGGAAAGCTGGAGAGGGACTGTTTACAAGGGCATGTAGTGATAGGGCAAGGGTTAATGGCTTTAAACTAATAGGGTAGATTTAGATTAGATGTTAGGAACAAGTTCTTCACTGTGAGGGTGGTGAGGCACTGGAACAGGTTTCCCAGAGAAGCTGTGGATGCCCCATCCCTGGCAGTGTTCAAGGCCAGGTTGGATGGGGCTTTGGGCAACCTGGTCTAGTGGAGGGTGTCCCTGCCCATGGCAGGGGGGTTGGAACTAGATGATCTTTAAGGTCGCTTCCAACTCAAACCATTCTATAATTCTCTGAATTGGCATTTATCCTCATGTATGTGTGATATATAGCCTAGAAATAGTCCCTCAAAACTGATGTACGCATTTCATTAGAGTGAGATTTGACAGGTAATATACTTAAATGGCGTTTTTATGGGAAATTGAAGTCTTTCAAAGTCATTTAGAGTCTCTTGCAGAAAAAATAAATAAATATTGGAATAGAGATTTCATTTCACGTGTGTGTGTGTATATATAAATTAGTTCAAGCCTATAATGACTCTTGAGATTGGCCTAATAATTCAACAAGTGTTGTTGACTGTTGTTGAATTCCAGTGATTTCAAGCTTTGATTGTGTTTTGGTAAAAAAAATAAAATTATCTGGTAAGCTTAAATCAAGCCAGTCCATTTATCTTCCTGCATAAATCGTCTTCTGTTTATGAACACCAGTTGAGCCATGTGTCCAACCTGCAGGTTAAGGAGCAGCTCATAAGAGTGTTCCTTTCCTCTGCTCCTGAAGGTTAACCTGCCCCAGAATGTCACAATGAAAAGATATGTTTCTTCTGCAGTTATTTGCCAGCCAAGGAACCAAAATATTCTCAGTTATACAGAGGGTGCTGGTTTCTGCTGTTTAGAAAGTAAACAGAGTTTTGTGCTGAGGAGGAATACAGTGTTTCTTCAACAGCAGAGCAGTTTCTTCACTACAGGATCTTTTAAATCCCCTTCATGCATGTTTTCTTCTCTGTCTCTTTTTTTTTTTCTTTCTCATTATTTAATGCCATTTGTAATAAAATCTGAATTCCAATAGCTGACATGAAAGGTGAATTTGTTGAAAGGCAAGAAAGGTTAACATCTCAACTTGCTACTGACAGTTATTCTTTGTCTATTGTTTTCACTGCTGCCTACTTACAATTATACAATAAATAGAAACATCCCATAAAATTAAATCACAGAATAATATATTGACCTGCATTCTCTAAAACTACCCAAAAGGCTTGGGTACATGTCTGTTTCTTTTTTTTATAGTTAGCTAGAGCTCTATTTGGGTACAGGACTCCACATAGAAGGAGAAAGTTATGTGGTCTATGATATTCCATCTAACATTTTGGGTAGTCTGTTTGTCATGGTGCTTTGAACTTGTCCCTTTTGTTCTTATTGTCAAAAAAATATCTTCCTCTTATTTTGCCAAACTTTTCTCTCCTTTATTCCTGGCCAGGGTGGATATATGTTTTTTTCTTTCAGGATTTGGTAGCTTATCAAGAAAACTGCAAGAAAGATTTGTCTCTGATTGAGAGAAATAGTCAGAGTATCCTGCAGTGTGTGGCTTCGAGTGAAGTGTTACAGCATTTCCATCAGTCAACATTTCAGAAGAAAGTTACACAAGTTCAGATTACTTTTCAGGTAATTATGTCATACCTTTTTTGCATATTTTCAAAAACTTGTTCATATGCAGCTGATCCATCCTACTGTATCTCCATTCCATCACTCTGTAACTGCTGTCATGGAGACCTCTCATCCCTGGTGTCAAGTTATTAATTAAGGATTTGTCTGTATTAGGTAATAAATAGTCAGGTTCTCTATGCAGTTATGCACAGATGAGCCTGCCTCAGAGGAACATGGGATTTAAGGAGAACTTTCACACATCTCAGGCTCCTTTGGAATGAGGAACCTGAAATCCACCTGTTAGGGTTGCACTGTTTTTTTTTCTTCTGACTTTGTTCTCTTGGCTAATTATTTGCTCCTATATTCCCATACATCTCTTTCACACAAAGCATGGAAGATGAAAACTTTTGCAAATTGTACTATTGCTGGGCTTTGTATTTCCTCAGAAAATGCAGTGAATTGTAAATATAGAAAGTTGTGATTATATATTTGCATTTGTCAATGTCAAGATGTGTAATTCGGAGTATAATCCCCCATACCTGTAGAGCTCTATGTTGTTATCAACCATATTGATATTTTCAGGGCTATTCAGCCCCAGTCTAGCCCCATTCTAGCCTGAAATTAACCATTATCTTGGAGTCAGATCTCCAGATGTTGGGTTCTATTAGATTTGTTTTCAGGCAATAATTGTTCAGTATAAAACTTTCTGAAGTGAATTTTAAGCTACAGAAAATCTTCTATCAGTAAAGAGCTGTCTCTGAGAGGTGGAATTCAAAATTTATGTTGTATTTTGTGGGTTGTACTTAAAAATCAGTGGGGTTTGATTTACAATTTACAAATCATAATTTAAGTTTAGCTTATAGTAACAGAAGCAGATACACTTGTAGCTTGATAAATTTACCATGCTAAACATTAATTATTCTGTTTCTATAAAGATGAATGGTGATTTATCTCTTTTTGTGTTAGAAAATAAACCCATAAAACATGGCATAACCATACAAAATATGGCATACCCAGAGTTAAAATATTTATGGATCTGGAAACTGGCATTTTCTTATGTAAAGAATACATTCCTATGATTTTACTTTTATACACAAATTTTTATTAGGAAACTTTAAAAAGGCTTGGCAAGATGTTTAAGTTGAGAACTACAGATTTGCTTGGCTCACTGGGTAAAATCATTACAATTCCTTACACCGGGGTTTGTAATCAGTGAGGATGGTAAGGTGTATGGTTAGTAAGCAGTGTTGGAATTACCTCGCTGAAGTTGAACTGGTGAACTGTTCATTTCTCCCTGTAAATTTTGTTAATGGCTTTTGGAATTGTAACAACTGGATAATGCAGTGCACTGGGACAGGCTACAAAGCAGAATAATGAAGAGCTGTGACTAAGGTTTCAAAACAAGAGGATTTCAGGGTAGCAGCTAAACCACAAATCTTACTGTCTTTCTTTTAAGTGGCTTTCTACCTGGTTGCTTCTCTGGCTTACTAGTGTGATAATCATACAAACCTCCTCCAGGTCAGAAGACCTGTAGCATGAAATTGTTTGGATCCATAGGTCAAACCTCCATCATGGGGAATTGTGTAGGAGGAGGCAGTCTGCTACTAGGAAAAATGGAATGGCAAGCTTTTAGCTATACCAGATGCTTTACATTTGAAAGCAGGCTTTAGGAAATAAACACTAGCCAAACAGCAGAGGCATTGTGAAGTATCAGGATAGCTGGCCATTTTTATTTGAAAGAAGGATAACATGAGCACAAGTGTTAGTATAAGTATTAAAAATTGGGAAAAGGAGACCATGAAAGGGCATATATTTGAAAGAGTAACACCCATCAAATGCATTTTTTGTAAGATCATGGTAAAAGAGAACAAATAAAAACCAGTGAGAAAGTGCCAGCTCATTTTCTTTGCCTGTATCTCAGAATATGATCAGGAAAGCTGGTGACTGGAGAAAGAACATCGAAGCAAACAGCCGTTTGATGAAGAAATTTGAGGAATCTAGAGCAGAACTGGAGAAAGTAATACAGATTGCCAATTGTTGCTTAAAAGAAAAAGGAAATCCTGAAGAACTTCTCAGGAAACATAGTGTGAGTAAATTCTCTGACCTTCTTCACGGAAATCTTTGAGCGCATGACATACAGGTGAAAAGCCTACTTAAAATTAATGTGAATTTCTTTCACGTATACAAGTTATATAGACCAGGTCAAACTAATGTTAAGATTGAAAACCAAAATGGAAAAAGGATCACCCCTCTTACTGATGAATGTAAGCAACCAGAATGTGAAGAGAGAAGATTCCCTAGAAATTAGGGTCTGTTTTGCCAGTAGAACCCCTGGGAGTGAGGACATTACATTTTGCAAGTCTCACTCATCCACTGCCTTTCCCCCCCCCTGCCCCCCCAGATGAATATCTGTGCCTGTATTATAACCATTACTTATTCATGTACCTTTAAAATGTATTCTTCTTCAAATACCATCTCAGTGTACTGGCTGAGAAAAAAAATAATTTACTGGACTTTAAATAGCTAGAAATAGTTCTTTCCTTAGCTCAAACTTCAATTCTTCAATGCAGCAGAAGTAACCTTGAAACGTACAGAGTGCGTGAGGGAACATCCTGTTGGCAGGCCAGCTTCATCTTCTCACTTTCTCACTTTTTGCCTCAATTTCAGGAATTCTTTAACCAGTTGGATCAGAGAGTCCTAAATGCCTTTCTGAAAGCGTGCGATGAACTTACTGATATCCTCCCAGAACAAGAGCAGCACAACCTGCAGGAAGCTGTGAGAAAACTCCACAGGCAGTGGAAGGTTAGTGGCATTGATGATGTCTCTGGAAATTGTAAGTCTTAACTTTGGAATGTTTCTGCATGACCTATATGTTAAAAAAAAAAAAAAAAGTTGTATTATTTGGCTTCCTGCACAACTGGAGAAAACAAAAAGTATTTTGCAACATTAGATAATGTTACATTACAAATATCCTCTTGAAAAAAAGCCCTTTTAAGTAAAGTGGTCAAAAGTCAAGGAATGTGAGAAATTAATTATGAAACCTTAATTTCTCTCCCTACATAAAGCCATAATGATGCCTGTGTTAGGAACATTCATTAAGAATAGGTGCTGGGTTTCTTACTTTATGCTGATGTTGGATGATTTGAGTTACTTTCCCAATCTTAACCAAACAAATTTGTAAGAGATCCTGCTATCAGTTTAGATTGTGTCTTCTGCCAAAGTCTCTAACAGCTGAAAGCTACGGAAAGTTTTGCCTGCTACAGCATGTTGCAGGTCAAAGCTGGATTGATAGATGAGTAGTTTCTCACTAGCACGCAAACAGGAACCTCTGGAAGCAGTTGTGAATATTGTTTCACTATTTGTTTGCTTTATTATTTTATACAGAAAATATTTGATATATCTTGCCAAGAATCAAGATGTCTCTGTAATGTGCATAATACATACATACATGGTCCCCAAAAGCTTAATACCTTATGCTGTATCTAAGAGATATTGGTCACAGGGTTTCTTTATTTACTTAAATGAATATGGAGATACCCCCATCTGTTCATGCATATATATGCTTTATTTTCTATATTAGCTAGTTTTTAGATAATTTATTTGTACTACCTTCACAAGGAGGTAATGGGAGTAGTGTTTTATCTCCGTGTTTGTTTATTGCCCGTGTGGGTGTGTAGGATCTTCAAACGGAAGCCCCATATCATTTGGTGCACTTGAAGATTGAAGTACAGAAAAGCAAGTTCCTGGTTACGGTGGAGGAGTGCAAAGCTGAACTAGTTCGACAGAACAAGGTGTTATCAAGAGAAGGCAATGAAAGGATGATTGAGGAACACATGGTATGAATTATGTGCCACCATGTGGGCATTTACAGAAATACAGTTCAATGTCAATAATAACCAGAAGGTCTGACCAATTCTTAAGCCACCAAACACTCTATGCACAACTAAATCAGATTGATCCTTGGGGCCTTTAACAAAAAGTTGGATTTGAGCTTAGTACAGTTTATAAAAAATATATAGATATGCTTTGTGATTTCCACCAATTTGTATTTTTATTGAATTTTCTGCTTTGTCTCCCATCAGTTGTTCTTTGGTGACAAGGGATCTTACCATCTGTGTGAGAAAAGGCTACAACGGATTGAAGAACTCTGCCAAAAATTGCCAGTTTCTGATCCAGTGAGGGCTGCATTGGAAAGCAGCCAACGAATCCTGAAGGAGCTCAAATCCCAGATAGACAGCACATACGTAAAGCTAACAGAGCGCTCAGACGCCTGGAAGAGCTATAACACAAGGTGTCAGCTCAATTGCTAGCTGGGTCTCGAAGAGCCTTATGTGTGGTTACTCCTCTAAATGCCGTGATAGATCAGTTCCACGTGAAGAATGATACTGTGTGGTTAGCTTCAAGTAGAAAACTATGTAGTAATTCCACAAATTATAGTGGGGTTTTGAGTGAAATTTATAATTTTTGGCTTAAATTTAAGAGGTTACTGTTTGGTGGTGGCAATTTTTGTCTAACTTTTTTCCTTGCTTTGCATTATTTCAGATTTTCTGAATTGGCAACTTGGATTTCATCAACAGAAAAAGAGCTAAAGAAGATAAAGGAAAGCGTCGATGATACTGCCAAATACAAGCAATGTAAAGCATCCGTGGGGGTGAGCCTTTGGCTTGTATTCTAACAAAGCTATGGTCATTGCTACTGGGACTCTGGATAAAACTGTATTCTGAAGTAGTGCCACTGTTTTACTATGGAGACTGTAGCAGCGCTGCTGATTCCTGGTATTCTTAAAAACATTTCCAGGAGAAAGTTCCACATACAGCAAATTGTGGCAGAAGTTTCTGGGCTGGGGGTTCCCGAAGGATCAAGTTACAGTCTTACATCTAAGGAAATCTTCTATAAGAAGAATCCTTTTCTACAATAGTGTAACAGTGGAGGCAAGGATATTCTACCATTCACTTTTTTATAGGTGACTGGTAACAGAAGGGGTAGAATAGTTGAAGATTGAGTTGTTTGGTTAAATTAGTTTTAGGCAATAATTTATTGTGTCACTTGGGACTTATCTTGACCCTTTTTTTTTTTTTTTATTTCACATAGTAGGAGCAAAAGTAGGACTGTCACATACTGTAGGAGTTTGTGTGAAAGTCATGAGCAGGTTATGAGGCTAACTGTGCAGAAAAACATAATTAGGATGACCTTGATAAAGCATGTAGACCTTTATCTTAATGGGTGCTTCTACTCCAAAAAGTCTGATTTACTCATGCAGTTTTGCTGCTGGCAACTTCTCTTCAGGACTGGCACAAAGATATACATGAACTACTGAGTGAAAAGAGGTGGAAAGAGCTATTTAAACAGGAAAAAAATATACAAAACTTTATATCACATGAAATTTTATGTTTGGAAAAGTCAGCATTTAAGATTTAAACGGTAACTAAGAAATTTGGTCAATATATGGAAAATATATACATGGTATCTATCACCTATCTATCTGTAGGTAAAAATATTTGTGAGGAAAAACTACTCTGCTACTACTTATTAAAGAACAGTCTAATAAGTAGTAATGGAGTAAAGTCTGTGGACAAAATGCAAAAATCTAGCCATTGACTGGAACAGAATCAGAGAGGGTACGGAGGTAGAAAAATACTGCATTCCTAGTGTTTCAAGATAAGAACAAAGGTAGTATGTTTACACTACTAATCTTTGAACTGGTGCCATGAATGTCACTCGTTAATATATTTTGTTTATTTGAAGAAAATACATTTTGATTCCTCCATAGGAAATTAAGAGGCATATTAACAAGCAAGGAGAAAATCACAGCTGGCTGAAATCCAGACTTGCTGTTTTGACTGCATTATGTCCTGATTTGGAGGCCAAAAAGACAGAGGAAGAGTTTTGTAAAATTTCCAGTGACTTCAAGGGACTCCTAGATTTGCTGGCTGAGGTACAGTATGAGGAACACAAGGAATTTCCCTTTACATGAAATGACATCAATCATGACTTCACAAACATAAGTTCCCTGCTGTGTTTTTTTAATTAAACTGCAAGCATTCAGTAACAAAAAACTCATTTGTACTCCCTGGATAGCAAAGCCTTGAAAGTAGTGGGCAAAAAATACTGACATTTTTATAATGCATCTTTTCCCTTTGCAGGATTGGAAAGCATCATAGTAAATGTTTCTGGAATCAAAATGTCACTATTTTTAGAGGGAAAAGATAGTTTTCTAAAATCAGGTCTTAGTGAACATTGGCAAAACGGTGATGTTCATCAGCTAGTGGATATAAAACTTGACTTTACCCTTCCTTTATGTATCTTTTATGCTTAAATAATAAACAAACTACTGTGAGGTAGCTCAATACATTGAGAACGTCTATCATGCATTGAATTTGCAAGAAAAGGCTGCAGTTCTCTGAGGTCTCAATGATAAGGAGATACTGTAATTTCTGAAATCATGAGAAGTTTCAAACTGATAAGCAAAACCTCTTAGAATCCACTGAAATCTTGAGTTCTGTGGGATCTCAGGGAACTTACTGCTTCACAGTTTTCACAGTAAAAAGAAAGATCAGGAGAAATTTAGAACATCTTACACTCAGAAGGTGGAACAGACCCATTTGAAAAAAGAGTTCAGGATAGAGAAGGAGTTCAGGCTTCAAATACCATTGTTATTGTGGATTCTTGCAGAGGCCTTGTAGGTGTTCCAAATGTGTAAAAGTTCCATGTATTTATGGAAACTTCTCTAAACTTCTGTGGTGTGAAAAATGTTTGGAAAGTTGGGGAAACCAATATTCTGATTTCTAAATGACTGCAAAAAATTTAAGTCAATACTTTTTTAAATTTTATTTTGTATTAAAGTACTTTTGCTTTTTGTTTCCTCCAAAAGTCAGAAGTAAGGGGAGCACAGGTTCATGAAGGTAAAAAAAGAAGATAAGAACTAGAATCTAAACTTGGTTTGAATCTAAAAGCATAATCTAAATGGCACTTTATACTATAGTTAAGAGACTGCTCATTCTTAAAAGTCTGAATACTCTTTACAGCTAAATATACAGCTCATTAATCAGATGGCTGAGACTCTTTAGACAAGGACTGATATTGGGTATTCCCAGGGTTCAGTAATGTTTTTTGGATAATAAAGACTAAATATATATATAACAGGAAGGAGAATAGCTTGAATGTGAATGATGCTCCAAGTGAATATGGACTGGAAAGAAAGGAAGGAAAGGAAGTTTCTTAGTTCTAGACTATTTAATGACTAAAACCTTAAATCACAGGAACTGTCTGAGGAACAGAGCCTTTACTGAGAATCAGCTAAAGTAGTGAGCTGAATCGTGCAAAGACGGAAGAACTTTGTGATATGTTGAATAGATACATATTTTTCTTTATAAAATTCTGCAAACTAAGACTAGATACTGCACCACATGCATATTGTGGTCCATGAAACCAGGGTAATGGGGTTTTTTTATGTATTTGTGATTTACCCCTAGAAGGTCCAAAAAGCAACAAGAGTTTTTGTGACTTGAGTAGCGCAGGTGTTTTGGAATGTGGGTCAGCTTGCAAGGGTGAGGACAGTATGTATTTTCTAAGTGATCACCAATAAGTGCTTGTCACAGACAGCTATTTACCATATGGCAATGTAACAGAGAATATGTTTAAACAAGACAAAGGTCTTATCAGTCACATTTTAAGTCTGCAGTCACTCTTTCAATGTAAAGTTAAAATGTCTGTTAAGAATGCTGGAGACAAACGTGGTTTGAATTTAGACAATTTACTATATTTTTTGAAAAATATTCCAAATATAAATGTGCCCTTAAAATATAGATGCGCTTGCCAACATGAAATACTTAGTTATCTATAATTGTAGATTGAAAAGACATTAGGCACTGTTGGAGACTGTGTCCAGTACAAAGAAGAAGTTAAATGTGCAATTGAAGAGTTAATCAACAACTCTAAAGAGGCCCAAGCAGAGGCTGAAAAGATCCTGGATACAGAAAGTTTATTACAAGCTCAGCAACTACTACTTCATCATCAGGTAGGGCAATTATTCATGTCCATATTCAATTTATTTTTATTTTTTTTAAGGTAGAATGTATGTAATTACTAAATTTTGCTATGTCCATTAGCATAACTCTTTACATTTAAAATTGACAGAGTTGTAAAGAAAATGGCCTAGTATTGATTTCTTATAATGAAAAAAAGTACTCAGTATTTTTTAAATGTTAATGTCCACAGATGAGCTTGTTTTTCAATTTTATTTAATATTCTTTAATTTCACATGGGTTTTTTGGGCACAGAACACCTGAAAACCAGGTTTAATTTACTTGAAATTTCGGGTAAGTGTACTCTGCAAATATGTAGTCTCTCTCTTTTTACCTTTTTAAAGTCTGCGTATCAGATTTGATTGTGGTAAATTTGGCCTGATTTTGGTTTTGGAAATTTCTTGACTTCAGCAGCTTTGGTGTGGCCCCAACTCTAAGTGCTGGAGAGGAGGTGTACCTGTAGTCTCATCTCCTCCTCTAGGTAGCTACTGCAGCGACAGATTGGTCTCCAGTCTGTAGGAGTAGAACAGGAGGCTTTTTATGCACTGGTAGTCGATCAAAACATTTGTGGGCTACAGTAATAATAAATCATATGGGTTGCATACAGCACAAATCATGGAGTTTAAGGCCAAATATGGGAAATTAACTTTGAGGTCTATTCAAAGGTAAAAAGAATAAGAATTATTTACTGTCAATGTTTGGTCATTATGTGTGTTATGTTAGTATCTATTTCTGTAAGGTCAGACATGTCCTATTGTCTGACCAGGCGCTACTATGTTTTACCTCTGTCTTATCTAAACTCTGGTGTTTGTAAAAACTATTGTATGTGTTAAGGTTCATATTTGTTCTTTCAATACTCTACATACCTTATCAGTTATAGAAGAGGTAGTAGGAATAGTTGACTTCTTGAGTTCTCAGACTCTTCTTTTCATACGGAGTCCATTAAGGTAAAACCAGACTTTGACAAAGACCTGAAGGTACCCAGAGTAGAATTGAGCAGGGAGCTGTGAGCTTACCTAGCAAGGCTGGCAACGGGTCAGGCATGTTAGGAAAGGAGAAGGGATGTGGTCTTAGGAGTTTCTGATAGAGCTACAAAGCAAAACACATCAAAGAAAGAGTTATACAACTTTGCTATCCCCCTACTGCTCTCTAATGAAGGCTGATATATTGCTTTGATCAATCTGAGGCTCCAACCAGTGCCTCGAGTACAGAGCAGACCTGGATGCTTCCAGGCACTCACGAGGAATACGTGCACCTGTGGCTACTGCTGCTGTTGCTCAACTGTTGTGGCTTCTGCTTTCTAAAATATTGCTTTGGGTAAATGACCATGTTCCACTCTTTCTCTCCCATTTGTATGCCACAAAAGCTCTATACACGTTTTTGAATGCAAGTCATATACTTGATGAGTATATAAGACTCTCAATAATACTTGCCACAGTTAATCCTGTTGTCTGTTATTCTCTTTGCATACCCCTGCAAAAGCAGAAAGTGGTTTCATTGTGCCAGTTTCCCAAAGGAGCTAAAAAGCCTAATCATTCCTGTTGGGTGAATCCTTTTAGCAAAGGACAAGGAGACTCCGTGCAAAGAGGCAAGATGTGCAACAGCAGATTTCCCAAGCTAAACAGTTGCAGATTGAAGGTGGACTGCCCAGCACAATGCAAGAGGATTTACAAAAGTTGGAAGGAACATTGGAGAGCATGCAGCAGACTATGGAGAAGCGTGAAGAGCAACTGCAGGTGGGTCCTTTGCAAGAAGTAGAAATAAAAACCTGTGATGCTTTCTTCTTCTTTTTTTAACTTAGTAAAAAAACATTTATTTTTTTTAATGTAAATAGTCTGAGGTCACTTTCTCACCTCTGAATCTTAGTCCTTGGGGTTTTCATGATCAGTACCTCCATGAAAACTTCCTGAAGCTGCTGGATACCTCTTAATTAATAAAGAAACAGCAACAGTTTGAAGTGTTTAAAAGTCCCAACTGTTTAGTCATAATAGATATGTTAAATAATTTATCTGTGAATTAATTTTTAGATAGGCTGTGTCCCCTGGTTACTCAAGATGACATTGCCCTTTAACTGAGAGTCTTTAGGCTGGATGTTAGATTAATAATGCCTCATGTTGTGCAAATATAATCCTCACAACTACTGTGTGAAATACATGCTGTCATCCTAAATTTAAAGAAAGAAGAAAAAAGTCAGAGAAATCAAATGGATTGCTTGAGGTTGTGTTACTAATCACTGACTGAAATGGGATTAGAATTTATAGCTTCTTACACCCATATCTGAGTTGCCCTTTATATTTCTCTAAGCAGACTGGTAATCTAGCTGTCCACTATTTCACAGAAATGTTTAAAGTGATCAAAACTATCTCCCATGATAAAACACAAGATGAAAAACATGATCAGTAGAGCTCAAATAGCTTCTTAATGTAAGAATTTATAATTGAAACCATTTTTTTTCCTAAGGAATCCCATATATAAAGTCTTAACTTGGGCCTTGCTTTACTTCAGAATCAAGAAAATATTTGTTTATACTGTCATAATTCATGTGACTGGTAATTAGATGCTGTATGTTAATCAAAATTTTGCATTATCAGAAAAGAACAAATAGAATCCTATGTGTGTTTCCTATGAGTAGGGACTTTCTTCTGCCATTTTACTGTAATTTATTTCATTAGAGATCTTGAAAATCCTGTTAGATATTTCTGACTACCTGTCACCATAAGCATCAGCATCTGCATTTATTACTTCAGACTTCTTATAGGACATTCAAATACAAGATTTAAATATTGCTGGCAACTTAGAGAACAGTGCTTTTTTACACAGCACAGTATGAATCAGTGAAAATTCAAGGGAAAACTTTCCTTATATTGGGTTCAGAACAGTTTCATCTGTAGAGTAGATGGCATTTCAGGAGAAATTGATTTATTTTATGTCAGGTCTTCCTCTTTTTTTCCTTCTTCATTAGCTTATGATGAAATTCTTTTTTTCTCCTCTTTGATCTTTTTGTCTCTGTATTGCTGTCTTGGGTTGGTTTGTTTGTTTGTTTTTGTAGGTCACAATAAACAAATGGGAGCAGTTTGAAAGGGACAAAGAAACAGTAGTAAAATATCTCAATCAAGCAAGCTCTGCACTTGAACGTATCTTAAACTTTAGCAGTTTAGAGAGCCTCTCCTCAGAACTGGATCAGACAAAGGTATTCACTGTGTGAAATACAGGAACTGAGATATCTTTCTGCCTTGCTTTTTATGTAGTGAGCGTATTGCCTTCAGTCTTTGCATGGTTTTCTGCTAACGCTTGTGCAAATTGCCTATACGGATTAGAGACTGCTTAAATTGTTTAGAGGTAAAAAGTTGTTTTATGAAAAGATCATGAAGAGTTACTCAAAATCTGCATCTGAAGCACACGTATGGAAGGTAAAATCATTTTGAGAACTTCCCATTTTATGCTCAGTTATCATTTATACCAGTAGGCTAAGCAGTGTCAAGCATTAGCATATCAACATCAATAATGTGCTCTTTGGCAAGGTTATGTGGACTGTGCCAACTAGCACTCTTTTAGCCCTGAGGAGAAAAAAAGAGAGGTTTCTATAACATGGACATAAGCCATAACATGCCACTTGCCTTTAGTAACACAGAATTATCCTAGGCCATTTTATTTACTAATGCAGAAATAATAGTAGTGATTTGCTTTCCTAAGTGCCATGCTTTTCATGGTGTTTTTATCCTTTGATGACTCTGACACTAAATTATACATGTCTTGGTTGTGCCAAGCTTCCATTTTTCTGGTGTATGGGTTTACCATTTGTGACAGAAAAGAGCTGTTAAACAAAGTGAGATTACAAGCTACAGGATACTGCAAAATCCTCTCTGTAAAGGGTAGGATCCAAAGATTAATTAAATATGCATATAGTCTTTGACAATTCACAAATAAATTTCTTGAAGAGCTATAGCATACATTTTGATTGGTTGAGTTAAAAACTGCTGGACATATACTTTCCTTTGCTAAATTTTATTCAAGCTAGTTTGCTCAAATGAACATTTCTTAAATGCAACATGAAAATAACTTTCTTCAGAGGTTATTTTTATGTATTTACACATTCAAAATTACATATAGGACACAGACACTTTTTCTAACCACAAACACTGAGGAAAAATACTTTTTTTGTGTAAATATATGAAACTTTTTATAGTTGTATTAATGTGTCTTGCATCCTTACAGGAACTTTCTAAACAGACTGAAGCAATGGCATTGCAGGCTGAGAATTTGGTGAAGAATTCTTCTGAGATACAGCTTGGTTCAAAGAACAAGCAGTCGCTTCAACAGCAGGCAAAATCAATCCAAGAACAAGTGAAAAAAGTGGAAGTTACTCTTGAAGAAGAGTATGTTCTTAACAAGTCCTAATATTTATTCTCCACTATAAGATTGTATCAGATTTCTAGAATACCTTGTCAGTATTTTGTGTTGTCTCATCAGCTCCATCACTTACAGCTTGCTGTGGCATAGTAACCAGGTTATGCTACCAAATATGTCAAGAGTGTGTGCAAATAAACAAAATCTTTGTTTACTAATACATGGTTTATAAAACCACTGTTAGTTACATTTAACCTGTCACTTATCTTTAAGCCCCAGTCTTGTGAAGAAGGGATAATTAAACTCATTCTCGAGGTACTAGACTCTTTTAGACAGAAAAATCTCAGTGCAAGTATGAGAACAGCACATTTACCATATTTGCCTCGGGTTTCAGTATTCCACTTTTTCCATAGGAATGTCAAGAAGTGCCTTCATCCTAGCTGAATGCCCAGATTTTATTTCATGGGCAATATCAAAAGCTGCTTCTGCTGCTGAAGATTAGAAAGGCCAAATTTTGTTTAAAAATTGAAAGTTCAAACTCCAAGAAAAAGTTGTTAAATCCTGTAAATATTTGTAGCTTTTTGTATTTGTAAAAGTCTCGTCCCTTTTCTCAAGTAACTCATTTCTTGTACTCAAGTTACTCAACTGCAACTTCAGTTGTTGCTAGTCTCAATTTATCTATATACACATACATTTATGTGTCTCTGTGGAATTAGTATTTTTGCATATATTAGATCTGATACACAAGTTATGGACATATGTGCCACTTCTATGTTGTCTTATCGGAATTACTATGTAGAATAAGTCACTGTATAAGTCTAAGCAGGTACCACCAGCTCCATCTGAACATGAGCAAAGGGCAATGCCCACATTATTGGGTTTTTTTTCCCCTATTGGCTATTGTCATCCGAATCTGACTTTAATTTGGTGCCATTTTCTTCCCAATGTAAAAGAACAGTTGTAAAACAGAATAACTGGCCTCTGCAGCAGATGCGACTTTCTGATTATTGGTGGTCTGATGTTTTTACATAACACTTTCTGCAATATGAAGTATTACAGTGATTTGCAGTCAAATTCTACTGTATCTTTCTTACTGAATACTTCAGTTTATACATAATTTTCTCCAAAATTCGAGAGAAAACTAGTGTGATTTTTTCAATTCAAGAAAGTCATCCTTCCAAAAATGAATAGTCACTTTTTAATAATGTCATCTATTTTTAAATGAAAGCCATCATTGATATCATATCCCCTTTCAATGTAGATATGAAACAGGTTTTAGTTGAATGTATGGGTTGTACAGAATGTCTGTGGTACTGTGACAGAAAATAAAAAAATAAATCCCTTCTGCAAAACATGCAAATATATCCAACTCTCTATAGTGAATCTACAGAACATATAATCAGTTTGCAAGGGTTATGTTGTCATTTGCATCATCAATAAATACCTTGGCCAAGTAATTTGAAGTGAAGGCATTGCAAATACATATGGTACATACTATGCCAGTGAACCAGAAAGGGAAAGAAAAGTTTGAGCAACTCTCCATAGTCAGCTAAAGAGCAAACTTAGCACATCTGTTTTCCAAAGAGATCATGCGTAGCTGTGCAGTGCGTTTGGGACTATATTCTTTACAGTCTTTGGCTTTCTTACAACTGTAAAGAAGGCAGATACAAAGGCAAAGGATTTTCAACTGTTGTGCTGCTGATTTGGTCCCTGGATTCTGATTTCCAGCTGTGTTTTCTTGGGCTGGACTTGAGTGAAATATTTTTGCACTTTACTTTTCTGCAAATAACTTGAATTTGAATGCACTCTTATCAGTAAATGGCTGTTGACATTGATATTTTTTTTTTCTATTTTGAAAATAAAAAAGTAAAAATAAAAAGGCCAATTTTTATGTTTTTAGACTACATCTTTTCTTAAAGCTTCCTCTCGCTTTAATGAGGGGGAAAAGAAGAAAATAAAACCAAACCTTTTTAACATGGAATGGTTTTTAAGGCTATATTTAAAAGGAAAATGTATTTTTGAATTTTGTAATAGTCAAACTTTTCTGATGAAATTTTAATATTTTCAGAGAAATAGAAAATGCATGTTTTGCAAGCTGTGTGTTGTACCTTAGCAGTGGTTTCTTTACCATGACTTGAAAGGAGCAGAAATTTGTATACTGAAAGTTAATGCTGTTAGAACTTATAAGGGCCTTAGACTTCTTACCTGTGACAAAAGAGAGTGCTTTGTTTGCTATCCAATATACACAAGAATCATAATCTGTCTAACATACCTATAATGTATGTCTCAAAGAATATAAATCTATTAACTTTGGGGTAGTTGAGTCATATCTGTTTTGATGCTTTGGTTTGATATGAAATCATTGCCTCAGGAAACACAAACATCCTATAGAATGGGCAGATTGCTGTTATAAAAAAAAAAAATTTAATAAAGCAGTCAAGCATTGCTGAATATATGTACATCCACAATATACCGGTTTTAATCATTCTGTTCTAGCGACTAAATGACTAACATCTATGCACTCATTTATCTCAATTTTTAGATATCTGATATAATCCTAATTCTATAGAATTTCATAGAAATCATATTTATGTTGCTTTTCCTTTCTCTTCTTGCTATGATGAGATTCTTGATGAACAGCCAATGAATGCAGCCATACTCTATTTCACCTCTCAGTGTCCCCACTATGGCTAATATAATTGTTTAACTTTGGGTGAAACTGAATTTAGGCCCACAACTTGGTCCTCTAAACCCAGGAGTTTTCAAAATGACCTTCCTGTAGTTTGAATAAATTACACTTTTATTCTAACAAGAATATGGGCAGCTTCATTATATTAAACTGTTTATTCTCTCTAATTAATTTGGTTAATTTTAGTATTAAAAGCATGGAAATGGTGAAAAACAAGTGGGATCATTTTGGCAATAATTTTGAAGCTCTGTCCATCTGGATAGCTGAACAAGAAAAAGAACTGGAAACTTTGGAAACATCATCATCTCCTTTGGACATACAGATCAGCCAAATCAAGGTGATTAGTTCTTGTTACGTTTAGCATTAAAAGTCCATTCATCTGTCATTTTGCTAGAGGCCAAATGGGAGAAGAGACATTTTACATGTTTCAGAACTACTGTGATGTAATGATGGCACACTCTGTACCTGAATATACCAAGCAGCAAGGTTTTACATAAAGGAAAAATCATACAGGCTGCCTTCTCTGTTAGTGTTTACTTTACATATATGGAGCCTTTGTGTGTATGGTTAAAAATATTATTTAATTTATACTCTTCTTATTTTCTGAGTGTACAAAATAGCTACATAAATACAAGGTGTATAACGCTTTTTTTATTTTAAAACATACATCAACTAGTGCATATAGAACTTGCTTTTAATCTTGCAAGCTAAAGTTATAACTTGATTTATGTATCTTTTATGCTGAAATAATAAAGAAACTATTGCTCTTGGTAGCTTTCAAACCTACCTACCATTTATTGCTATTATATTTACACTGTCTTAAATTCTGTGTACATTCCCGTAGTTACATAGTGGGTAGTTTCTTATTGCTGAGGTGCATATAGTCCCAAATCATTGCATTTCAAGGGCTGACTTCATACCCTCCCACAAATGAAAATGTGCCTTCTCTGAAATCGCATGTTTCTAAGGGGACAGAGTTATTCGGTATGCCGTGCACACTGCCAATTTCTTTATTCTGTGACCTACTTGCTCTTCAGAAAGTGCACAGGTGTGCAGCTGCTTGAAGTCACGGCCCAGATTGACACCAAGTATTTCCAAAGGATCCCATAAGGCATTTGTTGCATGTGACAGGAACAATTTATCAACAGATTTTCCTGTTCTTAATTTGATCACAACTTTACGTGCACCAAATAAATAAAACCTCCTGATTTCATCATTGAAGGATAAAAGAAAGCTTGAATTCTTGCTTCATTGCCACAGCAATTCAAAAACAGTTTCCTTGTGAAATAATATATATGCATTTATTCTATCAGCATACACTGTCATGTAGCTGTACTTTTCAGTAGTTGCTAGATACGATTCAAATTTTTAAGACAGCAACTAAGTGCATCAAATGATATTAATATTGCATTACAATGTGACAACAGCTTTTGTCTGTCTAAATGGAGCCTGGTTAAGCACTACTAGTCCATTCAAGCCAATTTCCCAGAAAGGCTGTTCCTTGCTATATGTGCAGATAAACAGTAATTTTGACACTGCATTGCAAGTTTTTGAAAATGTCGACATAAGCCTTCTTCATTTAAACATCATGACAGAAAGAAAATGGTCAGCAGGTAATTTTTATGAATGTCTGAGTGAACAGACATAAAGCAGAGAAAATCCTCCAGAGAAAGCCTGGAGTACCTCAATGTATAACTCAGATGAACAAACCAACTTTATGAACTGTGATATGTGAAATGAGTCATCTAACCTCCGATACGTGGACATAGCTGGAGGTCATCTTCAGCAGCATTGCTTTCTGCCTGATTTTGAAGGATTTGTTATGTTTTGTTGTGAGTTTCCTGATGAGTTAGTCTGCGTCACAATGCTAATCAGCATACTTAGTTCGGAATTTCTAGTACAACATATTAGTAAGGAATATTGCAGTACGAGGCAAATACACCCCCAAAAAATGGTGTGTTCCCTGATATCTTTGGCTGACCAGATAAAAAACCTGGGGTTAGCCGAACATAATTGTCACATGTAGTGGTAATCTTCTATTTTTGGTGACATTGATTGCGAAACCCCAATGACTTCAGCAGAGCCAAATTTTCACCTACGCTTTTCTCTGAAGTTCCTGGTGGACAAAATGACAGTTATCACAAGTAGCTACCATTGGTGGCAGACTCAGTGAGAGTTTGACGGCCTCAATTATCCACCTTCTTTTATGTAACTGAGTGAATTTAACAGAATAGCGTGGGAGTAAAAAAGCGCTGCCTCATTTTTATCTACTGTATTGTTAGATAATTTCAGCTTCAGGGCCGCAAATCCGGTATTTTTCCTCAGCACCATATTCTCATGCAAAAAAGATATTTTATAATCCGAATTAATTCAGAATATATTGCATAAAGAGACATTAAAAATGCTTACAGCACCACATTTTTTTCTGTACTGTCACCCTGCTAATTCTAGAATCTGAATGTGACAGTGAACCACTCCTAAGCTTTATAATGGCAAGCAAGATACCGTATTTTTATCACAATTATAGCAGAAGGTGGGCACTTTCTATGCTTTTGAGAGTGCATTTGCAGGAAAGTTTTTGGTTGATGTCATATACATGCATATATTAACATTTTTATATCTGAGAATGCTATTGCCTATTTCAATGTCAAAGAGCGTTCTTGGCTCTTGATTCCCTCCCAGTGAGTGTTTTTCACTGCTTTTGAGAAGAACTCCATGGACATGTTCCATCAGCAAAAATTAAAAGAATTCTGTTGTGAAAAAAAAATAAAAAAAAAATCTTATTTCCAAGTTCACCAATGCTTACTGAATAAATAGCCACTGAATGTGAAACATCATAAGTTTCTGTCTTGGATGTTGTAGCTTTCAGGTTTGCCTCTAATTTGCAGTAAAAACAAGTGCAAAATGATGAGACATGCAGCTGATGAAATGTCTAAGCCAGTGCTAGTTTGTCTTTATGCATTTACTAATTGATGTAGAAGACAGCTGAAAAGTACCAAAGGCCATTATCACTCTTGTTTCATGGTTTCCTATTTATACAGTAATGTGATTCTTTCTTTACTCCTCTGCCTGAGGGCACACTCACCCTGCCCCATCATCTAATTTAATTTATTCTTTATCATAGCATAGAATTTTAAATTGGAAAATGAAAACTATCTCTATTGGTTTTCAAATCATAACATGTTTTATTTTGTAAGTGCTTGAAAACTTTTTTAACACAAGTAATCAACTGTCAGTTCAGCTCCTTAACAATATTGTTTTCAGTTATATGTTTACTTTTTTTCATCTTGTATTTATTTTGAATCTTTAAGACAATTGTGTATTATTTGCTGTGAAGTAAGACATGCTAAAATATTAACCATCTTGTCTGCTTATGAAAATATGCACCTCAGGCAATTCTAATTCCTCTTCATAGACACTGTTTTTAGGGCAGGCCATTTTTTGAACCTTTTCCAGTGCTAATTTCAAGAAGAAAAAGGGAGTTTACAGGGCATATTAAAGACTTTTATAACTAGTTATTTGAAGTAGTCAATGAACTCTCCTCTTATTTACTTTTTTTAATTAAGAATATTAGTGGCTCAGGTAAAAGAAGGAAGTAGAAAATATTATCCTTATAATTAAAAACCTATTGTGCTTCTTTATTTACTGTTACTTTACATTTTAGGTTATTAATAAAGAAATAGATGGTAAAATAACTGGAATCTCAAAACTAGAAGAGGAAGCCGAGTCTTTTTCCCAGTTTGTTACCTCTGGAGAATGTGCACATATTAAAGCCAAACTGGCTCAGGTCAAAAGGTATTGGGAAGAGCTAAGAGATCACGCACAGAGACTGGAAGGAACAATCACAGAGCATGCATCAGCACAGCAGAAATATGAAGAAAGTCTTAAACAGGTAGACAGTGCAAAATCTAATGGATTGTTTGCAGCAATTTATAGAATTACTCTTTATTTTCCCAAAATTGCATATAAAGTGCATATTGTAATAGGATGGGCTAGAATATATGAATAGATTTGTAAGGTAATTGCAAAACCTCTAAATTTAAATTTGTGCTTTGAATGACTTAAAAGGCAGATTCAGGAAGGCACTAAAATATGCACAATCAAAAAATTATGCTGTCTTTTAGAAAACCAAAGTGATTCTCCTGGATATTGCACTAATTAAGTACATCCATACTTCTTATAAACACTTTAACTTCCATCTTGGGTGGTTAATAGGTCATAGGGAAAATAATTTAAATATTGTTATTGCCCCAGTCACAAGGAGCTGAGCACAGTTAGCATCTTTTAGCTTCAAAAGGTACTCAGCACTACAAAAGCTTAGGATATCGTATTCTCTTAGCGCTAAATAGTTAAAAGATGTTATTTAAAGCATCATTTATGAATTTCCCGCTGGTTTTAGAGTCTCTGGTTTGCCTTTTCTTCATAGGTGCAGCGGGCAGTGTCTGAATTTGAAGCTAAGCTAGCTGAGCCTCTCACGTCATGCTCTTCGGCAGCAGCAACGTACACGGCCCTTCAGGATTGCACGGTGAGCGCGTGGCCACCGAGCCCCAGGAAACGGTGCCACACCGACCTCCTCGCAGAAATGCCAACGGCCTCCGGACCAGCGCTGCCTGGTGCCGCACGGCCCCGCGTGGAGGCAGGGGGAGGCAAGGGCTGCCCGTCGGGGTGGGCAGCCCCAGGGAGGGCTTAAGCAGGCTTCCTCAGCTACTCCTTCTCACCGTTTCAGGCAGGCTTGGAGAGCTTTTCCCCCACTCTAGAGAAAGGAAAGCCTAAAAGTATGAATTAATCCTTCAGGTTCTTGTTTTTAGTTTTATGCATCTAAAACATTATGAAAAACGGAAGATAGGAAATATGTCTGTTAGACATTTGTCTTTGAAAATTTTCATGAAACTTGGGTCTTGGTACAGAGATCTGTGATTATTTTATTTTTTTAAAAATCTCCTGGAAGTATTTTTTCTTGGACAATGCAGAGACTGCAGAGAGTTTCAACTGACAAACTTTTATCTGTGATGCCAGAAATCCATGGGTGTTTGGTTCAGTCTATTAAAAAAGGAAAACAAACGTTGAATTGGTATTCAAACTATGAAAGATCCTAAATCTCAGTGAATTTGGTGTGGCATTTTTGTCTGTGTCTGTAAGTTTTTGAGTGTTCTTCCCACAATAATCATTATCTTCCTTTCTAGGAAAATATTTTAAAAACTTTTAGTCATATTGTTCTTGCAGTAAAACACATATAATTTTTTCTGAACTCTAGTGGTAACTACTTGCAAAGGCTATATGCAAGGAAGACAAGGCCTGTCTGCTTAAAAAAAAGCTTGATACTTGTTGAGGAAAAATATTTTGCATATGGAAAATTTATTCAGACAACACATGTAATCATTATTGTTATTGGCTTTTAAACTTTATGAATATTGTTCATATTGTAAACTCTTGTGCTGCCTATGGGATCATGATGATTCAATGCCTTAATGTGAAATTGTTTTTTATTATTTAGCTTAGACATCAGCAGCTTGTTGCTGTATAATTCACATTTCCTCCTATATATGATTTCTTTCATCACTGTAATTATAACCATTACTACTGTTGTTATTATTGCACACCTCCGAGCTGGAACTTTAGTGATCTTAAATCTATTTCATTTTGTGCTTTTCTACATCATTGTAATACATTTCAATCATTTTAATTTGAACAAGTTTCCCAGCTCTCTAGAAATGGTAGCACTAGAAAGTCTAGTCAATATCAGATGCTGTTTCTATGAAAAAGACCTTTAGCTAATGCTGAAAGAAGTTCACAGTAACTGCTCCATACCCCTCTCTCATGTCATAGCATGGGCTGCAAGTCTGGCAATCCTCACATGTTGGAGTGAGCTTTTGTATTTACTGTGTATGTATAAATGAGAACAAGTCTTAGATGTTAGGGAATTTGGAGCTTTGTCCTACGTGATCATGCTGTGTCACATGTCCGTTCAGAAGATCTGACCCTTTTGTTGCTGTTTTGTCTTTAACATTGTTCTTAGAAAAGTCTTTCCCCGCTACAAGCTAGTTGATTGATATGCTTGGGATGTGTGTCTAAGATAGATCTGAGTGAAATGTAAGCTATGCAGCAGCTTCATGGTCTGGCGGATGTAGCGTTCCTTCAACCTTTGAGTAAAAGTGCATAATTTTTCCCACCATCGTTACCATAGCTCTGTTGTTTCTGTATGTAACTTCTGTTTCTTTCACATGCCCATTAGGACCTTTGCCATACTGTGGAGAAACTGAGCAACACTCTGGCTTCTCTCTCAGCCTGTGCCCGGAAGGTGGCCAATAAAGAAAAAGCTGCGCAGGAGGTTACAGCCTTACAGCAGAAATATGAAAAGGTGCTAGAAAATGCTAAAGAGAAGCAGACCTTATTAGAGACTCTTCTGGCTCAGTGGCAGAAGTGAGTAGACTCTCATGTCTGTTATGATGGACACAGAGACCTTCCTGCGGTCAATGTGTGAGACCGAGGGGACAACTTGTGTTGGTAACTCTACGTTGTGATCTTGTTAGGCAGGAGAAGGAGCTGTCTGCCTTCCTGACCTGGTTGGAGGGGTGTGAAGCTACAGCCAGGCCTTCAGAGCAGTATGTTTCTGCTGACAGAGTTAAATTGGAAGGTGAACTGCAGTCACTGCAGGTACATTTCAACCAAAAGATTGTTCCCCTACATTTCCTGATTTGTTTCTGTGTCTTTTAAAGGATGGACTTAGTTGTGGTCTGACAAGTCACTTGATTCTGGGCTTTGGAAATGTCCTAGGGAAGTACTACATTATCGCTGCTGTTATTTATCAAAGACAATAAAATGAAAGGAAGAATGTTATTTACAAGTATAATATGCCAGCTCAAGAAAAATGATGCCCTGGTATATCCTTTTATCTGTCAAGGAAGGACATTGGTCTGCTTGCCAGAGGATCCTTTCTCTAGAGAAATTCCTTTGTTAGACAATGCTACTTTCCTTTTTTTTTTTTTTTTTGCACACGAGGAAAGTTGCTCAGATGACAAAATGCTCAAAGGTTTTGAATTCACAATGAAAGTCTGATTTCTGATTTCTTTTATTAAACACAAGACTTTCATCCTATTCTAAAGTATGCCTTCCCTTGGAATTTTTGCCATTTATTTTTAGGTTAATATGAAGCAGTTAGCTAAATGTAGCATCTTTTTACACCCTCCACGAAGCCAGTGAATCCGTAATTTCATTTTTAAATATTACTGAAGAGAAGGAAAATTATTCAGAGTTTTTGGTTTTTGTTTGGGCCAATTGCGACAATTCCTCACAATTCGATTGCTGCACACAAAATAAGTCGCAAAACTTACTCTTGATTTTAGCCACTTTCATCACACTATAGAGCTGCATGGTGAGGTCTCACTTTGTCCTAAAGGAGAAAACAAAACCCTTTGATGAATCCTCACTGAATTACAGTTGCAGATTTAGCTGTCCAAGAGGTGTTGAGTACCTGCGTGTCCTCATAGACCTCAACTGCTCCAAGGATTTGACTGTGCTCATTCACTTGTCTCAAAGGGATGTACTGAAAATCCCTGACTGATTTTTTATTATTATTTTTGTGATTTTGCATAATATGATGCCATATTTAATCTAAAGGCTGTACATTCCATTGTTTTCCCAGGATTTGCGAGCAGATATTGAATCACGTACTTCAGTCTATGTGAGCCTGTTACAGTTAAATGAGTCACTATTCCCAACAGCTTCCAAACAGTGTGTAAAAACAATGAAAGAAAAATTTGAAGATCTGGATGAGCGGTGGAAAGCTTTACCACAAACTGTTGATGAAAGGTTTGTGCTTCAGAACTTTTTTTATGTGTTAAATGAGAGTAACCAATAGCCAGATAAGGAATACCAATCCTGTAGTAGTTTTTTTGCAGTATTACCATTAGGAAAACACAGGTTTAATGTACATATTGAACGCTGAGCTCCCAGGAACAGGGTGTGGGGAATCCCACAGATCTATCATGCCATCTTTTTGGCATAATCTTTCCCTACTTTTTTGATAGAAGAGTTCTGTTTGAAGTATGGGACAGGAAACAAAGATAATGTTGCGTTTCTTCAGTTACAATTTCCCAAGTGACTTCCTAAATCTGTAATATCTGCTCTTCATTTTTTCAGTTATATGCTTTATCTTGTACAAAGCCACATTATTGTCTTTCAAAATGCACTTTGAAGTTTCCATTTGCCATAAATACTATAAATGCTTAATTGTTAGGCTGCTGGCTTATGTTAGGCTCAGGAACACTGCCTCCTTTTTTGAAACTGTATGTTATCATATATTTAGATTTCAATTGTTTTGGTGATGAACATACATGCTTTACTATTTGTAAACAAGCTTAAATAACAGACCCTGGTCAATGACATCATCTGCTATATTATATTACAGTATAATTATTTTCTACATAGCATTTCATGTTCATTATTTCTAAGGGAAACAGGAAGGTAAATGACAAGGCCCTTTTTAATATCAAGGTTTAGAAGCTGAGTTCTGCTAGTTGCTGACTACTCCTCTGGACACATTCCTTATCTGAATTGTATACCTCTGAGCTGACTTGACCCTCACTTACTTCAGTGGAAGCTGAGTATGCAGTTACTCACCCTCTGCCTAAATTCATGAGACACTCACCTTACATGCAGTGTTGCAGATGATAGGACAAACAGAATTGCTACATCTGAAAATTGCAGTTTAGCTTCCATCAAAATCTTTCTCTTTGCTGTGACTATTCCTGTGAAGAAAAGTAGAAGAACATACCTTCATTGCTTGGGGCACTTCTAACAGTTGATATGAATAAAACAGTGGAAACAGAAAAGAGCCAAACTGGTGCTTTCAAGTGTTATGTTATTCCCCTGTTAAGAAATCAACATGGCAGTCATCACATTTGTTACCTAAATTTACATTTCCTTCTTTCCTTCCACCTGGCATTGATTTTAATGCTGTCCAGTCAGCTGTGGTTTTGATTATGGGAAGTAATTAATTTACATCAAGTGCTTTCATATTTACATCTGACATCCTATAGGATCAACTTCCTTCAATCTCTTGTTGCTGAGCATGGGCAGTTTGATGAGCTCCTGCTCAGGTTTTCAGACTGGATTAAGCAGTTTCTTGCTGAACTACAAGCCACTTCAGAGATAAACACAGCTGATCAACAACTAGCTGCATCTCACAATAAGGTAAACTTTTGGATGTAAATATTAAAGACAGAGAAATTGTACAGTGCATTCAGCTAAATGTTCATCTAAAACAAGCATGAGGTCATTTATTTGTTTGAAAACCGATATGCTGTTGCAGTCACCTACAGATTTCTGTTATTTGACCATTTTAAAGCAAAATTGTAACACTGAACTGTTCTTACTGAAAAGCCCTCAATAGTACTTGTTTTACTCGTAAGTTTAGTACTGAAATGTTTTCTGAGCTTTTGATTGGAAGAAGAAACCCAGCCCTATTTTCTTTCTTTCCCATAGAACCACTCATTGGAAGTCAAAATTAAGAAACAGCAGTTACAAAGTCTGAAGGAGCATGTAGATAAATTGTGCTCTTTCTGCTGCCCGGAGGACAAGCAGACATTGCAGGGAAAGACTGAAGATTGCTTTCAGATCTTCGAGGAGGCAAGTCAAATAATTTGCCAAAGACAAGAAGCTCTGGATCAGCTACGGGTATTCCTGGAGCTCCATAGTGCTGCATCAGGAGTGCTCCACCAGCTGAGGCAGACAGTGGAAAAAATGGGAAATATGGATAAAGATAAATCTGAATTATTGGAGAAGGAACTCAATGATGTTATTCAAGATCTTAACAAGCTGGAATCTGTTGCCATCACTTTGGATGGTGCCCTTACTAAGGCCCAGTACCATCTAAAACACAGCATTTCTGAGCAGAGGACTTCCTGCAGGGCTGTGGTGGATAATCTGTGCTTGGAACTGGAGGCAGTTCAAAGCCTGCTGGGAACCAAACAGAGCGAGGCAGAAGCTCTTGGAGCCTTGCGAAGATCTTTCATGGAACATAAAGAACAGCTACTGAAGAGTATTGAAGATACTGAGGAAAAGGCTGACAAGGAGGGCCTGAAGGAGGCAACACTGCAAGCCCTCCAGCAAAGGTGAAAACAATAGTAATGCTTGAGATTGGCACTTCTTCATTTGCTTGCAGTCTCTAGATTTTTTATGATGCATTGGAGGCATGCATGAGTTTTCTACCTCAGTACTTTATTTCCTGAGTCTATACATCTACTTAATAAAATTTTGTAAGTGAGCTGTTTGGATGGAGGGAGAACATGTGCAGGACACTTATCCAGTCCTGCTAATCTTTTATATTGAAAGAACAGTCAGGAAAGTCTTTGCCTCAGAAATGTATTTTGTCTGAATGAATCCAAGCTCTAAACAGCTATTAGAAATCCCATATAACATAACTATCTCTACTTTTACAGAATTGAAGACTGTACATGTGCTGAAGGAATTGAAAACACTTACTATAATAAAGTATCAGTCTAAATTTTTGAGTATATTTCCAAGTCACTGTGTGAGGAGAAGGTATATGTATATCTATATAATTGTATAGCTGTATATGTATCAGAAAAATCACATTCTGAGCCCAGCTGTAGCAGAAAGAAATCCAGATAACACTTGTTTTCTGAAAAGATATTGTATGAAATATTATAAAAAGGGGACGTTATGCTCAGTAACTCTCTCAGCAACTGATTAATTTTTCCTTTCTCCTCTTTTCTCTTGAAAAAAAAAAAAAAAGATAAGTAAATTTGAAACTTGTCTTTTAACTTGCAGATTGAGGATCTTTAACCAGTTAGATGAAGAATTGAATTCTCACCACCATGAACTCCAGTGGCTCATGGACAAAGGAAAACAAATAGCCCAAAAAGATATTACACTTGCTCCTGAGATTGACAAAGAGACAAATCGCTTAGAATCTCTGTGGGAGGATATCAAGAAAGTTATACACGAAAAGTAAGTAGGTCTTAGACTTAAGGAGAGAAAGGAGAGGATTCTTTTAGTGGGGGAAAGAGACACAGTTATTTACATTTAATATCTTCTTGCCCTATTAATCCCAACAAAAAAACAAGGCTTCCATGTTAAATACTGAGTGGAAGATAAAACTCAGTATAAACCAGGATATTTGTGTCAGTTGTAATTATACTAATAATAAAGCCACAGATAGGTCCTCAGGAAAGTACTTATAGATATACTGGGCTTTTAGTTGTTGCATGTTATTGTTTACTTTCCTGAAAGATAAGAAATCTCCGTTGAGATTTCACTATCACTCCAACTAGCACATACTCACCTTTTAGCATGTATTTTTCTTCTCTACTGGATGTGTTTCTGACAACCCTATATTCAGTGGTCCTAAATCATTCTTAGATTTAAGTCTTTCTGTCTGCCCAAGGTACAAGGGTCATAACAATCATTAGCGTATAATCCGTGATATAAGACAATTTTATATATCAATGAAAGTTGATAAAGAAAGGAATTAAAGGAACTAAAGAAACTAAAGGTTTCATCTTATCCTTTTCTTTGTCTTAGATGCCTCTTCATCATCTTTAAAGAAAACTTCTTTAAACATTCTTTTTTAAATTTGCATGGTAAAATTAAGTGCTAGAATCATTCAGTACTGCATCATCCTCAATATACATAAATTTTGTCTAAGTGCAGAAGCAAAACAGTTCTAAGCCTGGCTAATACTTCAATGACCATATGCAATTTGGTGATCCCCATGTGACTGCTGGGTTGGAGTACTGGAACAATGATTAAAAAAATAAATAAATAAATCATTTGTGCTGAAAAATTATTTTTTTTTTCCTTAGGTTTATATACTCTACTGTTATTCTATTCTCTTGATTAACACCATACGGATATTTGGAAATATGCTGCCTCTTAACCATATCTGTGTATTATTTCCTTCTTGAAAATATGCACTACTACATTCATTGCATTTCATTTTTCCAGCTGAATTCAGTCTGGTTTTCTAGTGCACTTTTAAGAGATGTATAAATTTGAAGTAAGTGGAAGAAAATGATAGCTTTGTTTAAAAATGTCCATCGCTCCTTCTTCGTCAGCACTGCTACTAATTCGTATCTCATGTTGCATGTTGCTGCAGCCCATTTTTCTTACCTCTAGAAGTCCTTCATAATAGTAAACAAAGTAATTTCCACATATGTGTGCCAGAAGTTAGACAGTACCAGCCTAGTAGTGAAGAAAATGTAAAAGCTGTTCCTGCCTCGTAGATGCATTACTGAGAGTAAATGAGTTGGCCAGTTTTCACATACTGGGGTAGTTGTTGCCATCTTAATACCTAAAACTGAAAGATACTGATTCTGTGATTCCTTTCTAACATAAAATTAACTATAAATTTTGTTTAAATTAATAGTTTAACTTTAATTATTTTGAACTGTTCTCTCTCTCATATAGACAGAATTTTAGACCCTCTTGAACCTGATCATTTTGGAGCTCTTAGGAGCATTCAGAGAAGTGCCAGCTCCTAAAGTGATTACCTCTCTTTCTCACCAACGTCATGTTTCCCAAATTCCTTTCATTGACAAACACTGTTCTACAACTAAACATAGCCAAAGAATTACTCCTCCTTCTCTCTCTTCAGTATAAACACTGAGAATGGATTGAATAGCTTTTTTTTTTTTTTCTTTTCTTTTTTTTCTTCTGTCCATTGCCTGAGCAGAAAGAGGTTTTTCTGGAGAGGGGGTGGAAAAAAATTATTAGGCCTGTTCTTAGTGGCAGTTTATTCTGTTCTCAGTAGAATGGCAGCTAAATTGAATGTAAAGCTTTAGACCCAAAAGCATGCATCTGACAACTGGAGAACAAGATAGTCAAACTTATCTTGCATTGCTGTAGTCTTTACTTCAGCCTCTTTTAACCCCCAAAATTACTCCATGTTAAAGAAACAAGTTAAAAAAAAGAAGAACCGTGAGTGCCAGCATCATTATATTGTGGTTTCCAGTCAGAAAGATGCTAAACTTAGGAAGTGGGAAGCTTGAATTCCAGTTTCAGTCTTTCTTTTGCTCAAGTCAGTTGCTTCGATATCTGATATATATGAGGTGGCAATTGATATACGGTGCCTTCAGTGAGATGTTTTGTGATGTATGGACCCACAGTGATTTGTAAAACCTAAATATTAATATTTCCTTGGCTGCCCGAAACATGTTTAGCACTGCATCCTGATTTTCCCATGGTGAATCACTATGTCACATTCCCTTTCCTTCGGAAACATGACAGCAAATGGTGCTAACACAGCCTTTTCACGTTACAGAAAGGAGCAGTCCTGTATTCTTATCGATCTGATGAAGGAATATCAGAGCTTGAAGTCAACGGTAATGAAAGTCATAGACAGTGCTGACAGTGCTTCTGTGATCAAATCCATTTGGAAGGATCACGAAGATGTTAGGCGAACTTTATCAAAGGTAATTACATGTATTTTCATTTGAGGGATTTAAATGATCTTTGATTTAGATGGATTTTTCTGTTTGAATGGTCCCCTTGAGCTGTGTTTAAAGTTCCTTAAATTTACTGTCAAATCTTGTCACACTGACATGCATGGTTGAAATTGTACTGATTCTGCTGCAGAAAGAATACAGCCCTTTCAGTATTTTGGTGAGATCCATTAATGTGTATCTGATTGTTGCTGTTTATAATTTTAATACCTAGAGATGCAAAATGTTAATTTATATGGAAAGCATAAGTTATCTGCTTTTTATATAAAATAGCTTGAGAATGTATTCCTATCATAGTATGAGAGAATATTTCCAGTCAACATACTTTAATGTTTTTCCAAATTGGGTAATTTTTTTAATGAATAAAAGTAATTCATGTCCATCTCTTTCCCTAAGATGACTTATTCTATGGGGTACAATGTTGAAACTGGCCATTGAGCAGAGATAAGGAATTTGGATCCCTGCACTCCATTTACTTCACTGGATCATATTTCTAAAATTCTAAATTCTGCTGTCCATCAGCTTGCCAGGAAAAACAGTTCTGAGTTAAACTCTTTCCACTCATTTGGGGGGTAATTTCATTTGGAAGTCTATTGAGCTCTTCATTAAAAATTCTTCAGTAAGATCCATATAAACCTCATTCTAAGCTGTGTGCATTTATGGGCTCTTTTTAATAGACATTTTAACTAGAACTGAAAGCCAGAACAGAGCCCACCAGTCTAACAAATAAATGCGTGTAACTTCCACATGATTCCTCTCCATAATGTGAACCCTGGGCTGTGGAGAATTCCCTGCTACAGCAGTGGCCTCGTGTAGGCCTGATGGAGTTGGAGTGCAATAAATATTTTGCACAAGTCCTACCACAATAAAGCAGGCAGGGCCACATGGCCATACCGCATCCCGATTAGTAGCTTATCTCTAATTCTGATCTGTAATACTTGTTAAAGAATAAAGCGTGACATGCTTACTGTGATCCTTTCTCAGTATGTTTTCATCTCTTCAGTGAAGTGTTTTAAAGATTTCCCTATGCCTAGAACTGCAAACTTAGCAGCCCTGAAGATTTTGTCTAATTCCTTTCTGAACACATTTGTATTTTCTTCTTCCAGAATATCTAGGAGTGACAAGTTTTACAATTCTAAATTTTGTTTGCAGCACCCTCTGTTTACACTGCTGTAATTCCCAAACTGATTTTAGATACTAGTTAGTCAATGGTGGGTTGTAATTATTAAATTTTACACATGAAGAGTCTGAAGAATATAAAGAATAATTAAAAAAAATTGCCTTAAGTCACGAAGATAGCTGGTTACCAAGTGGGGAAAATTCAGAATTTATTATTCCCACTTGTGTGCTTTATTTATAAGAACAATCATACTATTTGATTATGCTCATGAGGAAACCATGTCAGTTGCTCTGTATTTTGTGACATAGTTAAATATTAGATGGTATGCTGAATGAGAATTATCAAATGCATAACGTATATCACAGGGCTAGAGACGGGTGCCTAGAGAACTGGATTTTTCTTTCTTTCTTCAAGGCTTCATTAAACAAAGAAATATTTATGTCCACAGCACGAAGCTGCCAAGAATGATCTGAGTGATAAACAAAAAGACCTGGATACTTTCACCAGTAAAGGAAAACATTTGTTAGCAGAATTGAAAAAAGTGCATAACTGCGACTCCACTGCAATAAAAACAGACATGAACTGTATGGTGGACAAATGGCTAGATGTAAGAGTCTGGTGTTTCTATGCTGAATACAGTTTTAAAGTTGGTCTACAGTTATAATATTAGTATTTTCTTAGGATCTTAGAGTGCAATTGTTTACTAAAGTTTTCTTTGAACCATATCTCAAAGTGTTAATCTTAGGGATTTGGCATCCATCGTATACACAAACTTGTGACATCCATTTGATAGATTTAAAATTATGTCTTATAACAATGCGTGAATGTAACTACTATCAATTTGCTCAGTGCACGCTTCTGAGTATAAATTTGGATTGGATTCTCACCTAATGTATGCCAGTGTTACTTTATTAAAGTAAATTGGACTAAATAAATTAGGCAGTAAATTGTATTAAGCTACCCCATAAAAGATGTGAATATCTTGAGAAAGACAACATTATAGCAGAGAAACATAAAATAAAAGTTAATATTTTACATTTTCATATTTATACTGCTTTATTAGCAAATTCCTACAATAAGTAAAAAAGTAGCTGGTTTTAAAGATGAAGTTTATTTGAACATAAAACTCTTACCCAGTAAAAAATATACAAATTTTTAGAAACAGTGATATGTGATTTTTGTTCATTTTATGATCTGGGTAACTAAATTGAAATTAGAATTCAGAACTTAGGCCTAAATCTAAGGAAATTATTTGACCTAGGCTTACTAATTATTTCTGATGCACTTGTCTTACAACTGCAAAATAAAGAAATCTAAAATTAATTTGTGAATGGTAGTGATATATTCTCCTCTCCTAAAAGGTGTCTGAAAGAATTGACGACAACATTGACCGGCTGAGTGTAAGCGTGTCTCTATGGGATGACATCCTGAAAACTGGAGATGAAATGGATGGATGGTGCAATAAGTGCATTTCTCAACTGAATGAAGGCATCAGCAACTTGAGTAACAGTCAGAGAATGGAAGTCCTCCTGAAAGACTTCCAGGTGCTTTACCCGGAAACCATTGATAAAAAAGTTCTGGACCGAGATCTCAAGTGCTATCAGGCACATAGATCAGGCTGCGCTGCTGTAGATCACTGTGTCCCCTGTTCAAGCAGTGGTACCACTAACCCGATGGCTAGCTGACAGCATTCCCGTCCTTTTTTGAAGTCGTTTACTTCTGACAGAAACAAGAACGGCACCTTTCTTACTAAATCTAAGCTCCATAGCTATTTTGGCTCTAGCAATACATAACAAAGTGTTCTTGCAAGCACAAAAACCTTAAACCCTATGGCATTGGACTGAACACTGTTCCAGTAGAAACTGATGGAAATTTTAGACAACTTCAGCTGAAGTTAAGCAAAAAATGAGTAGTTTCTAAAATCTCATCTAAGAAGGTAGATTCTCCAGATTAAAAAAGAAAAAAAAGATATGCCAGACTAGAGGGCAAATTGTAATGTCAAGTTCTAAAAATTTCAGTAAGATGATGTCTTTCTTTTCTGGATAGTGTTAAACTGTTTTAGAAATCTAGCCAGTGTTCAGTATGCATGCTGCCTCTATTGGCTTAAAATATACAGCAGATCAACCACAGAATGAGCTGTATTCTGCATCATTTGAAATAAATGCTAACCTTAAGAAGATGCTCAGTCAACGTGTACAAGTAGTATGATAGGATATGAAATGGTGTTCAATCGGTATTTGGGTCAGGATAACCTTTATCTAATGTCTTTCTGATTAGTATAGCAATGAAACCACCTAAAGTCATCGCTACTAAAATTGATTTGGAGTAAGAGCAGCCAGTACTCAAACCACAGGTGTACCTGATTCACAGGAGGGCCAGAATAGCAGAGGACATGAGCACTGTGCATACATTTGCAGTCACAGAATGTGTAGTCCGTACTACTTTTTTTGCACTTTCTTTTGCAAAGACAAGAGGAAAGCCAGTTCACTGACAGAAGGGTCTTGCCATTTCAGCAATCAAAAATAGATGAGCATGGGCAGAAATAATCAGTGTACCTTTTATATGGTCCATAGCAGCAGACCCTTTCTTCATCAGTCACCTAATATTATATCCTCCCTAGCACAAAACACCCCCTGAGAATTCTTGTGGGGCCACCTGAACTTCTACCATTCAGGCCAGATGTTAAGTGCGGCAATTTAATCCTGAAATCTACTATCCAATCTTTTAATTGGAGTGACCTGTTTAAATTTGTTAGAAAGAAGGTTTGGGTAATAGGCTACACACACAAATTATTTGCCTAATGCTACAGAATTACAATTATACACATTATGAATTTATCTTTCACTTTGCTATTACTTTTTTAATAAGTAGATTATTTCCTTAAAACTTGGATCTATGTGACCACAATAATTACAAGGTCCAGATATGTCAGTGCAAATATAGCAGCATTTTTAATTCCCTTTTGAGGTTAAAATTTATTTCTGTGTCTGATTTTTTTCTGAGAGCTCCCTTCCTTGTAAAAGAAAAGAAACGCAGAGAGCACATGTATTATACTGTGCATGCCATTATGTGGAACCTAACAACAACAGCAGATTTTTCCAGTCAAATAAACAATGACATTCCGATCTTTATTCAGCCAGTTTTAAGAAACTAAAGCTGTTAGAGCATTTTAAATGCTAAAAATGTGTGTGGTTATTTTAATGGAGGGGGAAAAGTCTCTGAACTGAGCCTAATAAAGGAAAATAGATGGGAGATTTTTAGAGAATAAAACTAATAGAACAACAGTGTTTTCCCTCTGGTTGCTAAAGTTTGTTTAGATGTTCTTTCATTTTTGCAATTGATGGAGCATCCTTCTGAAGGTCTAAAACCTTCTTGTGGCTTGGTATGAAACTTTGACATCTCTTTTACAGTCCGAAGTCAAGGATAAAGAACTGAAGTTGGAGCAGCTTCATTCCAAAATTTCAGATCTTAAAGAATTGACCCATAGTCAAGAGCCTCCTGCAGATCTCCAGGTAAAATAAAGACATTGTTAATCACAGACTGTGCTCAAACGACTAAGAAGAAACTCCTCCTGAAATGTCTGTCTCTCCTGTACTGCCTTTTTCTTTTAAGGTGACAGATACAGTATTATTTATATGTATCATAACTATTCTTTGTTCATATATTTTTAGTTTAGTTAACATTGATTTTTTTCTGAAAAAAAAAAAAAAAAGCCATAGAGTAATTGAACATTAGAGTTGTAAAAGTATATTTTACTAAGTTGAAAGAGTAATAGTTTATAAGGTATCTGATTAGATACAAGACAGATGATATTCTCTATACTGCACAACATTCATCCACATCATATGTGAGTGCATAGACACTTTGCCTCTGAAAGAATTATAATACAGTAAAATATGTTCACATGCTTTATCAAACCAAAAGCATTCTTTAGTGGACTGGAATTAGTTCCCTGAACTAGCTGTAAACTAGGGGTAAAATACGAACACTGAAAGTGAACTGTTGAACTTTTGTTATTGGCTAGGTCCTTATTTTTTATGTTCTAGGGCAGATGCCTATTTTGGGTGTTTGATTTCAAATGGAAATTGGTATGTGAGATTATTCACTTTCAGTGTCACACGTTTTAAAAGATAAGCTGACTGCTGACTTCTGTGATTTCCACAGGCAGGGAAATAACTCAATAGATATTTATTTCAAAACCATTTATTAGATTTTAACAGAACTTAATATAACACTCAAGCCTTGTCCATATTTTACCGTGACCATACACATAAGCCTAAATTACCAATCAGATATGGGTAAAGAACCCTATAGTATAAAGATGTGCAAATTATATGGAAGTGCTCATATTCTCCCAAATAGTTTCCTTTACGTGAGAGGTTCAGAAAATTCAGGTTTAATCATATGTTTCATGATAAATATCTGTCCCTTTAGAGAGCAAAACTCAGAGCAAATTATTTTGCAGAATATCACGGTTAACAAACACATACCTATTTCCAACTACTAAATATGATAAATACAATAAAAAAATTAAATTATACCTACAATAAAATAATTGTGGTTGATAGATAAATGCAAATTTGAAAATAAAACCTCACAAGCTAAACATAAATCCCCAAATTATTTGCCAACATTCAAATGCTAAATAAATAAACTACAGTATGATCAGTTCATATCCGAAGAACATAAACAATTCCTTAATAGAATTTTCAGTAATTATCCTATTATGACTAGTTTGATTTACTTTTTATTAATAACATGTGTGCAGTTAACATCTACTATAATTTCACATATTACTGTATTTGAAAAGGTTAATGGGCCATATTCTTTTTGTATTTACTTTTGTATTCAATTTTAACCTGCCTTGCACTGAAATACTTTAATCCTCAGTGCTCTTAAGTGTCACCAATTGATATTTTTTCTTATGGAGCTAGTTGTGTTTAGGTTATGTTCTGTATATATGGCAAATTAGTAAAGGAAAAAGAACTGTTTCATTTTTCAGAAGTGGATAATAACTTCAAGAGTTTACAGTCTGGCTGTATATAAGTTAGTATCCCTTCTTTGGATTACTGTATATCTAAGACTTAATCCTGAATGGTTGACATTTTTGTTTATGTAAGTATCTTCAGTTACAGATTTAAAGAGCAAAATTATCATTGTGTGTCACTTTCCTACCTTCCATTTTCTCAATAAATATTCACCATTATAATTGTTTTATTTAAATGCTTTAATACACAACATTTTGCTCTTAGTTTATAGAATCAGATTTGAGGCAGAAGTTGGAACATGCCAAAGAAATGTCAGAGACAGCAAAAGAGACACTGAAAGATTTCAGTACCCAGAAGATGCAGTTACAGAAGTTTATTGATCAGATGACAGACTGGTTAACAAAAGTGGAAGAGACACTGTTAAGCTGTGCACATAACCTGGATCCTGGAGCTCTAAATAAAGTGAAGGTCAGTGCTGAAGAAAATGAATATGCTTTTTCTTATGCAGTCATCTTTGGTTTTTTTAGTTTTCACTGAGAATTGTACTTAATTTTCATTTGATAAAAAATATATATCTCCTGCACAGCTGCTAGAATATTAGCAAACAATACAGTGATACTCTTTTAAGAAGTTCCACCAGTGAACAAAAGTTCTAATCTATTAACACAAACCTTTTAGAAAATTATAATGAATAATATGGTCGTTGTGACAAGAACCAGTTTTGTTACATTGAACTATTCAGTCATTACTCCAGCAAATTTACACGTTCATCGACTCCCTTGTGATATGAGTTATGAACTTACAACTCATCACAGTAAAAAACTTGACTGAAAATTTTAAGACAAACTTCTACCTCAGAAGTCCTCCCTCATATTTAGCAATTCTTTCATCTACATCCTAGAGCTCTCTTGATTGCGTACAATTATGCACATCATAACATGACAAACCACATGGAGTTTTTTCCAGCATTAGCACACGTTAATGTTGATATACTAGCCAGTTCAAATTTAGTTTTCAAACAAAAGTTCTTCTCTAGTCAAATGAAAACTCCCTTTCATTCAGAAGTCCCACCAAATACCAGTGTCATATTGCACCTCACACGTACCTTCAAACTTTGCTGAAAATAACTATTGCTATTCTATATGCCTTGAAATTTATGTATTTTTTAATAAAGTAGTAAACCATGAGAAACAGCATTTTTCACATTTCTGTGACGGCTGTTTAGTTTCAAGGATTCATCTCACTTGGAATATTCAGGAAACACGATCCAGTACTTCTTCACTTCATTGTGTCTAAGACTTGCAATAGACCGTAGGAGGAAGGAGCATATGGGAGGAGGAGGAATGCTTGAGGAAAAGAGAGGGCTCTTTTGTTTCTTTACAAATGTCATATTTGTGTTGTAACTTCATTTTCAGGAAACACAAAAAGACCTTCAGCTTCACCAGAGCAGCATTGACTCGACCCGTGAGAACCTCAACAGCCTGTGTCGCAAATACCATTCTGTAGAGCTGGAAACTCTTGGTGGCACTGTCACTTCATTAATAAAGAAGTATGAAGCTGTGAATCAGCTCTGTTCCCGAACACAGGCCAGCATGCAAGAGTCCTTGGAAAAACATTTCCTCAGTGAGTCTTCAGGCTCGTTAATATGAGCCGTTAGCCCACAGCCATGAATCATTCTGGAGCCTGCCAGAGTTTCCAGTGATGTCACTTGCAATTACAACTTTATTTTTCTATGGAGCCTTTCAAAAAGCCCTGTTACCAAATGTGCATTTGATAACTGCTATGAAAGAAAGCATTTTACAAAAACAGAATTCAACTTTAAAAATGTGATATGCATGAAAGGCAAGCTCAGCTTCACTTTTCTTCACTCTTAGTACACATCTCTGCTGCACAGATACACCTTGTGTGTTTGCCATAAAGAGATCTATATTACCAAATGGACATGTTTATAATGTAAAAGTCCCCATCTGAAGTATTTCCTGGGCTCCCTGGATAGTCAGTGGAGAGAAGCAGGCAACTTTTAATCTTACCTATTAAGATATTAATCTAGATATCTAGCATTAAATTGGGACATATCATAGACTGAAAATTCCTGTCTTTTCCCATTGACTACAAAGGGTAGGCTAGTGTGACTGTTCAAATTTGGATGTTTACAGTGGAAACATGTAACTTTTTGTGAACTGAATCCCACTCCCCAAGGTCATTGAAAGCAATGGTACCCATCCTGTTAGCTTTTACACACTGTTCCTGAAGGGTAAAAGAATTGTGGAAGACAGCTGTACTGTGAATAATGCTGCTACTTAAAAAAATATTCTCTTCTCTATACCTTTTTTTCAATAAGATTCTATGCAAGAATTCCAGGAATGGTTTTCTGGTGTGAAAGCTGCAGTAAAAGAATTATCTGACAGGTCTGGAGACAGCAAAGCCATAGAGGCAAAGCTACATGACTTGCAGGTATAGTAAATTTAAAAAAAAAAAGAAAAAAGTAATTAGCAATTTAACTGTATGTATCCAATTATATCTCTAAAATAATTTGTAGATGCTATTATACTTATTGGATTTATTTCCAAAAAGTTAATTTAAGAATAGTTCAAGACAGCAATATGTACTGTAGAGGGAATATGGTAGAAACTGTGTTCACTGTTTGGAGAGATCAGCATTTAATTTCTGGAAAGTTTATGTATGACTAAACTATTCTTGTTTTAGATTTTTAATCTTTTTTCCTTTTTTTTTTTCCTTCTTTCTTTTCTTTTCCTTTTCCTACTTTTTCTCACGCTATTGGTTATTCAGTCTTTCAGATTAACTCTGGTATGTCAAAGCTTATCTGTGTAGATTTTTGATGGGACACAACACAAATAGGAGGCACCTATTGCAAACAGCCCTCATTCCTGAAGTGTATAACATCTTCAGTACATGACTAAACTGTCCAGAAAAAGACAGGACAACCTTGGGACCAAACAGGAAAATTGAGCTCTCTGAACTGTAGCACCACTTAATAAAATTTCATTTGAATTATCTGCTTAGAATTTTTTTCCACAGCTAGACATGGCTCACATCTTGTTGGGGAAATCTGACCACTTCTAATCGAAATATTGCTTATCTTTAGTGATTAAATCATGCATGTTTAAACTGTATTTTTTTCATTATGCAGAATGTGCTGAATTCTGTTAGTGAGGGACAGAACAAGTTAGATGCTGCCTGCAAGGAAGGAGAAAGTTTGTATGCTTGCTTACCCAAACCAGTCGTGAGCCATATTCAGGAGCAAATAGCGAAATCTAACCAGAACTTCCAGGAATTCCTCAACCAGTGCATAAATGATAAGAAGGCCCTGGAAGCTTGCGCCTCACACCTGGGAAGGTGAGTAATACCAGTAGTCACAGATGGACTCCATTAAATTGTCCAGCTGCAGAAATACAGGGTACAATTGGAAATTGTTTCTAGTTGCTCTAGTCCTGTTTGGTTTTTTATTTGGAAATATTTAAGAGACAATGTAGTTCTCTGCTGAAAACAAAGCAACAGGTCTTGCTCCAAGCGTATTGATTTGATTAAAGAATGGAAGGTCAGGATCATGTATGCGGAAGGTCTGTGGAGCTCATGCAATCTTAAATCACCGTTTGGAATCTCATTAACTTAAATGCAATTTCCTGGAAGGAAAAGGTGTGATGAATTTTCAAGTTCTGCCCCGGGGTTTGAAGACAGTACGCTTTTTACACAGCAGGCATTTGTCCTGTCCCATTCCAGATGGACATATTTGCTAAGGAGCTAATAAGAAGATATTCTTAAGTTATTTCTTGGGGCTGGAATTTTACGAGTTCAAATATCTTTAGGTATATCTAGATTCAAAACTGTTGCTAACTGAAAGCAATGTTAGTGTAGCACTAATGGGTAAAACAGCAAGGTGAGATGGTCTGCATTCAAGTACAGAAAAGGTTCTCAAACTTAGGGCCAGTTCTGAGCGCTCAAGGTTCCAGTTACGTTCTGCTGGAGAAATTGAAAGCACACACAATATTTCAGGTGTCCTAAGAGTCAATACTAAGTAAAAGCTCATTTTTATCCATTTTTTAATCTTAGACTAAATCATTATAAGGATTTGGAAAAAGCTTTCTTTTGGTCTGCCTTTATTGAATCTAGTAATAAATAAAAGCACTGTCACTTTAAATTTTGGAGACTTCTTTTCTCACTGTAGTTCCCATGATTTTGCTGAACATTTTTAGAGAGTTGGTGAATATTTTTAGACTAGTAGTCACTGTGGAATTATGTTTTGTGTACAACTCTTATTCTGGAAGCATGAAATTGATACCTAGCTTTATTTTCCTGGTCTTGTGGATATTGAAAGAACTGAGTTAACTTCTCACTAACTTTACTCCACCTGAGAAATATTTTTAAGGGAGTATTTATCTGTTCTGTAGCTTTGAAGATCAGCACAAGAAACTTGGCCTGTGGATGCATGACATGGAAGAAAGAATAAGCACAGAAGCATTAGGAGAAAGCAAACAGCTCATTCCTGAGAAGAAAAAGGAGGTGCAGAAAGTGGAAAAGTTCCTGGAAGAGTTACTGAATTCAAGGTAGTATGAAATACATTTCCTAAAATACTCTCACTTTTTTCCTCTGCTAAATCAACAGTGAAACTAAACTGTTGGGAGAAAGTGTGTCTGTAAAAGTTAGAGAAAGGTGTTGCAACATACTCTGTGGAAAAAGGCTAAATCCAGATAATTCCAGTTTTAAGGAAATTGGAATTTGAAGCCAACTCCAAAATTTGATGTTGATACATCTCTCATTAAGAAAAGCTTATCTTACTTCATTAATAAGTGGAAACTGAAAAATACTGTCTTAAAAATATTGCTTGTAAAAATAAATCTTTAAAATATTGCTTGTAAAAGCAATAGGAAAAATGACACTTAGCATTTTAAAATTTTCTTTCTTTCTGTCCTGCAACACTCAGATTCAACCAGGTTAGCAGAATCCACTTTCCCATATACCTGACTTTATAAAAGAGCTCAAATAACATCCACATTGGCTGTGAAATCTTTCTAGAATTCAGACTTAGCCAATAGATGATGAAGTAATTGCCTTTTTTAGTACACAGTGGTTTTTCAAATTCTTTTTTATTTTATTATTAGGTTAGTGAAGATAGAACAGAAATAGTAGTCGGTTGTGCAAGCCTCACAGCCTGCTAAAAGAAAACACCCAGTCTCTACCTATTCCCTTGAGACTGATACAAGACATTTTGGTCCGATATGGATTCCCTGTAATCACAGGGGATCAGGAAGGGTGATCCAGTAGATTGAAATTAATTGAGGCTGTATAAACCCAGAGTTTTAATCTCTTTTACTGACCCTTGTAATGAAAAGGAGTCAGTGTCTAATCCTGGACAAATCCCCTGACCTTTCCAGCATGCTTTCTTACCTGTCAAAGACTATAAACTTCTCAGAAGCTTTTACAGGTACAAAAATGTAGAAGTTCACAAAGAACTGGAACGTCTGACAGCCAAGAAGAAAATTAAGTTAGCTTTTAATTCAAGATTCCAGTGTGATCATTCTGAGCACCAAAATCTGCAAGAAATGGTGCTGTACACAAGTAGAGACATTATTCAATACACACTGCTTATATTTCCTTTCAGTCTCTCCCAGCTAACTATGAACTCTACCACTGGTGGAGTAGGTGATTATGTCAGCAACCTTCATAATTTCTGATAGTTACTATAACAATATCATACACTTTCTGAAACTGATTTTCAGTCACAATATTTTCTTTTAGGGAATCTTTTGATAAGCTGTCCCAAATGGCACAGGCTTTAAATGAAGAAGGACATGGTGCAGGAAGAGAAGTGCGCCTGGCCTCTCAACATCTCACCAATTATCAAACCATGGTGAAAACTGTCAAGGAGAAGCTACGAACATGTCAGCTTGCACTCCAAGAGCATCTCACTTTGGAGGAGGCTTTACAGAGTATGTGGTCATGGGTGAAAGAGGTTCAAGATAAACTGGCATCATCAGAGAGCACTGTTGGTAGCAAAGCCACACTAGAGAGACGACTGACACAAATTCAGGTAAAGAAGGATACAACTAGAGATTACATATCAAGATTAATATTGGGTGTGAGCCACTTTGGTGGAAAAGGAATATTTTTATTTTTTATTCTTTCTACGGTTATGAAGGAGAGGATTAAAATTTAAGATGATCTTGACAAATTGGGAGGTGCAGTATGAAAAGGATAAAGGTTAATGGAGACAGGTGCCAGATATTACATCTAATATGGAATAACAAATTATGAAAATGTATTTTCAGGTCCAAAAAAGCTTTCTAATGGAGGGGAAGCCTTGGAATAATTGACACAGAGACACTGTGACATATCTGTCACAGATGGTCTACAGGAACAGGTTAGAGAAAAATCTATTGGAAGGTCATCAGTGTAGATCCCTCCATGGGCTTTCTTGAGATTTCTTCTAGCTATGTGGTGCTGTCTTTCTGTGCAATGCTTTACCTCCTCATTATCTACTGCAATGTGAGCAATATTTTAGGATGATCAATGCAGTGAAATATCTGTATGGCTGTGGGAAAAACTGCTAGATCACTTGCAAATGGCAAGGAACAGGCAGTTACAAGAAAAGGTGCCTAGGAATTCATACTGGCTGTCAAGGATAAATGAGATCAGAGAAGATGATGTTCACTGTTGAAAGAATAACAGCTTTCACCTCTCAGCAGGTTGCATTTGATATTTTGACTTATTTTGCCTCACAGGAGATCCTCTTACTCAAAGGTGAAGGTGAAGTTAAGCTGAACATGGCCATTGGCAAAGGAGAACAAGCACTTAGAAGCAGCAATGAAGAAGGACAAAAGGTGATACAAACTGAGCTTCAGACACTGAAGGACGTATGGAATGACATCATTAGCACCTCAGTGAAGTGGCAGAGGTAAAACTCCCTGGAAAACACAGGTCAGACCCTCCCATCTTTGCTTACAAAGAGTGGTACCTTACAGCACATAGGAGTCCATTCATTCAGTACTGGTACGTGAGAGGAAAGTTGTATCATCAGAGAGAATCAAAAATGTCTGAAAAAAATACATCCTTCTATAAAAAGATGAGTTGACCCTATCAGATGAATCAAATTTTATATGAGATGGTAATTTCAATATAAATAGAAATCATACAAATTCATACAGGCTAGAAAGAGATTTCTGAATTACTGAACCTCTACTCGGGCAGTACCAAGAACATCTACAAGATATTTATCTACCTTTTACTTACAAAACTCTAGGAAAGTTTATCAATTCTGTCTTTCATTATGTTTTTTAATTAAAAAAAATCATAATATCCACTCCAAATAACCTTTCTTGCAAATTAAGCCAATTTCTTCTTGTCTTAACTTAAGAAAGTTTTACTTATTGCCTGTGGGAGAACATTTTTTGTATTTGAAGCCTTCCATCATCTCTGTTCTAGACAGACTGATGTTCCTCAGTTTCTCAGTACTAATATTTTCTGAACCTCTTCCATCCTTGTTTCTTTTTCAGTAGATTGCAGACTATCAGTAGTTTGTCTACATGTTTTCTTGAAATATAATAACTGAAAGTCAGCTGACTTCTTACTGTATTTGAGACCTTATTAATTCTGAATAGAGTATCAATATTTTCCATTTCCTTCATACAACACTCTTCTTAATCCAGTCCAGAATGAAGTTTTCCTTTCTTTCCAACAGTATCATATTGTTGAATTTCATTTACTTCTTCATCCTCTACTATCTCTAAATCCTTTTCCACAGTACTAAGCTTAGGCAGTTATCCCCAATTTTGTAGTTGTATATCTGATTTTTCCTTCTTAAGTAAAGCATTATTTTCATCATCAGATTCCATTTTTAAAAAATTTCTTTTAAGAACTTCTGACATTTAATTACTGTCATCCAGCTAGCTGCAGCCACTCCCTGGTTGCTTTTCATCATTTCATCGTGGGTTTTACAAGCACTCTCTGTTCCATCATCCCAGTCATTACAGGATAGAAATGGGCCCCACTTGAACTTCTGCATGATCCTACTTCCTTCATTCTCTAATGAAAACAAAGTTTTCCCTGCATCAGAAAACTCATAGATCTGCATTAGAAAAGTCATAGATCTGTACTGTAGATAATCTGAGTCCTAAATATCAGCTGTCAATGGTGGGACCACAATATTGGTAAACTGGAGGTTTTCAATTGAAACTGGTGCCACTTTCTTACTTATTCCAAAATTGTAATACAATTATATGTAGAAAATTATAATAGGCTCCCTTCAATATTTCACTCTAATTTCACCCAATGTTTGTCATAAAATTTTATTTAGATTAGGCTAGACCATTACATTTTGAATTAAATCCTTACCACACTTGTGTCTATCATTAAGTCCAGTGGAATGAGAATTAGATTCCTCAACACAAGTCCCAGAGAAATCTGGTGATCTTCTAGGAGGAGCAATATATAACAAAAGAGAGTATTTCTTATAAATTGTAAATGGGACTATATATAATTGATTTTTTTCTTCCAAAACTTGCCAGAATATCTCTTAATTGTTAATAATTTCATAGGCTTCCGTACACTTTATTACTCTGATCATAAAGAACACCAGTAATGCTCTGTATTTTACTTTGCTGGACAGACACTGAAATGTGCTTTTCATTAGTCTGAGACAGACAGATTGCTCATGTAACCTGTACTAGGGAAGCAGTTGTATCAGGTTATACACAGTAGCCCAAAGAACACAGAAATTCTAAAATAGTCTGGATGTAAGTTGACATAGAAAACTAAAGCAACATGAGGGAGAAAGCATATTCTAAATGTATGGCGACAGTCAGTGTAACAATTAAGGTATAAAAAGGCTCTTTTTTTCAGACTTTTGAAAAGTTCTCATCTATGCTGTGTATGTTTCTTTTAATGTAAGCTGTCTAGAGTCTGTCATTAGCCAGTGGAATGAATATCTGGAAAGGAAAAACCAGCTGGAGCAGTGGTTAGAGAAATTGGATCACAAAGTGGAACAGCCTTTAGAACCGCAGATTGGGCTGAAGGAGAAGTTTGCTCTGCTGGACCACTTCCAGGCTATTGTTTCTGAGATAGAGGATCACTCTGGTGATTTACAGCAACTCATTGAAAAAGCTGTGGAACTGTGTGAGAAAACAGAAGATGATTCTTTTGGAGAAGCAGCTCAAGAAGAACTAAAAACACAGTTTAATGACATCACAACTGTAGCCAAGGTAAGATAAAGGCAAAGGTCCCCATTTCAATTACGTGTTTCAACATCTGTATATAAGGCTGAAAGTGTGATTTTCATAATTTTTGAGTAACTAAAGGATTGACTGTGTTTGAATAGTCCTGCCTTTTGTTATGGTTGAGTCTAACAAAAAAGTTGGACATAGTTCACTAAAATTCACTTGAATGCAGAACAAGTATTGGGAATTGAAATTGGTGTTGTTATGAAATTTGGAAAGTGAAGGGCATATATTTTATGCCTAGTTTGATATATACACCAATATTTCGGACATTCTTCAGATTTATTTCAATCTAATTCTTTTCCATTCATTCCTAGCACTTTTTTTTACCCTAGAATGGGAAGAATGAAATACCTCCCTGAGCAGAAAACATATTGTCAGAAAGAGAAATCCTATTGTCAGAAAGAAATATGCCCATATTTTGTGGTGTTTCAAGCCACCAAGCACTGTGTGTGCTATACAGATATTCTCTTCGGTTTCTAAGGAAAGATACATGAGCTCATTGAGACCTTCTGCCAACCAGACCAGGACAGTGACACTGGCTCTGAGTGACACCTTCTCAGCATCAGGAAGAGGCCACATGATAACAGGCTGATGTGAGACTGAAGTAAACTCTGTATATAAATTCAGTAATCCGATGGAAGTGTGATTCAGATTTTCATATACTGAGAATAGTGCTGATGACCTGTAGGTAATTAATCTATAGTCTCTATGAAAATAGTCCCAGAGTAAAAAATTAGTGGAAGATCTAAGAAATTATCTCTTAGGAAAAATGTTGAATCTAGGGCATCTGAATTTATTTCTTTAGTAAAAATCTGCATTTTTCTTACTAAACTTGATAAAGAAAAGTCATTACGTAGAATCATGTAGTTTGGTTTAGGATTTGCTTTTTTAATTTTTGAGATAAGATATACTATTATTGCCATTGTTTTATTGCTTTAAACGTAGACCATAGATATTAGAGCTCTCTCAGATGTATCTAGTCTGTAAGTACCATCTAGTCACACACACTTTTGGTTTTATGATGAACTTTTGCTCTCTGTTTTTACTGGAAATAGTAAGCTATGAATCTGGCTTCTAGAGAATCAGTGCAGTTTCATCCTCATATAACTCTGCTTCTTTCAGCGGCGTTAAATCTGGAGTAATACCAAGATTACTGACTCACTCAATACAATGCTTTTAAACTTGTGTGACAAGAGTATCATAAGTGAGCATGGCAGTGTTCTCCTAAAATCAATATTCGTCAATAAATTTAATTTCTTAAGCAAGAAAGACAGCTTTGCCATCTTTCCCTTGGGAGAGAACAGCACTGATGGCAACTGATAGAAGCCGTTGCCACTGGCAGAGATGAACTATTTGCACTTTTCCTCCTCTCTCCTCCTCTACTGGTGCTGTATTTTGGTGTAAGCAAAACAAACAGAGGTGTGTGGTTGCCTTTCTTGGGGCTCTTTTGCTTCCCTAGGGAATTATCTATTTTGTTTAGTGTCAGGCACATGTGGACAATTTCTAATCTGTTGTTGCATAAAATGCATGAAGCTGTAAAAACTTTGAGGATTTACTTTAGGTCATCTTCGTTTATCTAGTAACCATCCACTGTCTAGTTGGTCTGACACATTCTGAGAAATTATGATGATTATTTTCAGAGGGAACAGCAGGCCTTATTAATCTAAGTTAATTTTTTTTAAAGCATTAGTTGAATGTTGAGTTATTAAAAACTAAAAATAACTGGAGTTTAATTCGTAAGTGGTTTAGTCGGATCTGATTTAAGGACACTTAGATCTAGAGTATCCACACAGAAGTGAAAAGTTATTCGATTAGCTCACTTCACTCTTGGTTAGTTTTGATAAACATTCCTGAGTGTTAGAACACAAGTATACCAGAACAAATCTACTCAGTCAAACCACAAGCAAATCAAGGCCAGTACACTATTCCACCTTTTCATAATAAGTAAACTGGCCCCACTTTAAGTTTACATTAAAAAGCTAAGAAGGTGCCATGAAGCTGTTGTTTCTCTGTGTCAGGGAAAGCATCCTCCAGAGCTGCAAGGCAGGTGGCTGGGGACAACCACCACTTCTGATCTGATGGTTAAAATGGGACTCAGCAACATAAGAACCTTTTTCATTTTTGAACAGAAGTCCTCCTTTGTGGTCTTTGTATGGGACATCCCCATGACTGGAAATCAAGGACTGTAGTGACAGGACAAGGGGTAATGGGTTTAAACTGAAGGAGAGTAGATTTAGATTAGATGTTAGGAAGAAATTCTTCACTGTGAGGGTGGTGAGGCACTGGAACAGGTTGCCCAGAGAGGTTGTGGCTGCCCCATCCCTGGAAGTGTTTAAGACCAGGTTGGATGGGGCTTTGGGCAACCTGGTCTAGTGGAGGGTGTCCCTGCCCATGGCAGGGGGGTGGAACTAGGTGGTCTTTGAAGTCCCTCCCAACCCAAACCATTCTGTGATTCTATGATTCTATGATTCTATGATTCTATGACTCTATTTAGCATTTGTAGGGACGTGGTGCTTCTAAATGAGAGCTAGGTTTCTGGCAGCATGCTGCTGCCTGGGATGACTCACGGGTGATCTGTAAGACCCTCTCCAGGGGTGAATGGGAAAAGCATGCCAGAGTTGCACAGCTGCAGCTTTGACATCTATTATACATTTTGTGCTAAAGGATGTGTTAAAGTACATTTTTCATACATTTTTCAGAAAGCTTCTTCATCGTTTGCTCCAGCAGAACACGCCTGTCCAGACCAACGTAAACCAAACCTTGTGCAGTGTAGCGCTGTGTTCTGCTGCTATAAGCTATGCTCTGTTCATCATTCAAATGGATGCTATAGAGTCAAACCAGCACTCTATATCACTGTGTGCTTAAAGCCAGGACAGTATTTAAGCATTTTAATGGATTTGTTTGGTTTTGGTTTTGATTTTTTTTTTTTCTCTCTATTTGAATGATAGGAGAAAATGAGGAAAGTGGAAGATATTGTGAAGGATCATTTGCTATACCTTGATGCTGTGCATGAGTTCACAGACTGGCTCCATTCTGCAAAGGAAGAGCTGCACCGCTGGTCAGATGCATCTGGAGATACATCAACCATACAGAAGAAGCTGGCCAAAATCAATGTAAGATAGATAAGTTATCTTCCATGATTTCATTTGCGATTCAGACCCTATGCTCTATAATAGGCCAGCACAAAAATGTTGTGGGATCTTGCTCTTTGTGTATTTGAAATTGTGATTACGTTTCAGTGAGCTGAAAGCAAGCTTTCTATGCTATGCTTTGTTTTCTACTCCCTTCCCATATGAAACCGAAGGAGTAAAAGTACAATCAGACCTGAGCTAACCACAGCACACATGGAAAAAATTTGCAAGAGCGGAAACCCAGTGGCATCACAGAAGAATGTGGCTTAGCTGATTAATGAATACTGCTCTGTCCTCATCCCTGAATATGCCTTTTCCATGAGCAGAGTGGTCTGAATCAGTCAGAAACAACCTTTTCTGATTTACATGAAATTGAGATACATAAAGCGGTGCAAGGATTGTTCTCCCCGGACACGGCACAAATGTATGGGTTGCCTCCCTGGGTATGTTCTCCTTACCCTGCACCCATTCTGACGCATGTGAGTGCCTACGCAAGTTACGTATTCCTGAATGCAACATTAAAGCAGACTGCATGTTTTGCTCGTGCCTGATGTTTACATTCAGGTACTCATGTTAGAAGCATTTTAGTCTGCTCCTAAACAGCGAACAGACTACTAGATGAGGATTCAGGAAACCCGAGATCAAATTACAGATTTGTTGTACACTTGGATAGTTTTCAGTCTCTTTTCTGTTCAAGCTCCCCACGTATAAAACGAGGAAGGGAGGAGACAGTAGTTTCTAGCTCATAAGACTAACAAGAGAATAAATAACATTACTCTGGCAGGCAGTGATTGGGATGATATTTATATTCTCCAGCTTCTTAAACTGAAAACTCCCAAAATTCCTTTGTAGCATGTGTAAGATTGAAATAGGACACTGTAGAAAGAATAAAAAAAAAAAAAAAAAGACATGTGCAACCAATTATGACACATCACAGATCATGGGCAGGCTGTAAAATGCTTTTTCTGAGGAGCTGGCTTGTGTTCTTAAAATTGCTATGAGCAGCTACATACCCGTGTTTCTTATGCAAAAGATCACAACAAAGTTGTTATTCTCCTTCATCTTAACCTAAACAGTATTTTCCAGAACCTAAAAGAAGTTCTTTCTCCCCTAAGCCTATGCAAGTTTCAGAATCGCTGTTGAATCGATGTAAAACCCTCACTTGACAGAGTTTTATTTTCATCCTTCCTCCGGCCGAGTGCGGAGCCGCCGCCGCCGCCGCCGCCCGGTGCGGGACGCGCTGCCCCCGCCCCGCTGCGCGCTGCCCCCGGCTCGCTCGGCCCCCTCCTCTTCCCAAGGGTGACGATGTCAGCTCTGCGGGTTACCATGGCAATGTCGCCTTGCAGGAGCTGGTAGAGTCCCGCCAGATCGGCGCTGGCCGCCTCGGCCGAGTGGAGACGCTGGCTCCCGCCGCGAAGCGCAGCACGGCCGCCGGCGGGTGCCAGCTGCTGGCCGCCGAGATGCAGGCCCTGCAGTCGGACTGGGAGCAGTGGGAAGAGAGCGCTTTGCGGAGCCAAAGCAGCCTGCGGGATGCGCTGAGCCAGATGGCCCTGTCGGAGCAGGAGTTCGCGGCGCAGGTCGCGCAGCTGGAGGAGGCCGTGCGGCGGTTCGGCGGGCTGCTGGCCGCCTGGGCGCGGAGCCTGGTCCCCCTCGACAGCCGGCACACCGACGCCGAGGTCGTGGAAAGCTGGCGCAAGGAGAAAGTAAGGTCACATCTCTTTTCCTAGCAGCTTGTCGCTTGTAAATGTACGGTGACTGTGGGCAGAAAACTTCCGCCAAGCGGGACTGTCAAGTAGAAAACAGTAACATCTATTTGTGAAAAATATTTCTGTGAAATCCCAACTTTCCAAACTTTTTTTGTAGCTGTCATCGTAGCAAGCAGTGTTTATAGAAGACGTTTCTTTCCTTGGCCTCTGCTGTACAAGGCTTAGCGAAGGCTGCCTGGATCTTAGTTGATAAAAACAAGGCTTGCCTCTAAGTAAAGGAGCTGGCACACCAGCTCCGAACTTCTCTTCCAAGTTGCTCAATGTTTCAAGCTGGAGTAGCACTTGATCAGGGAAATGCAAAGCATTTCCTAAAAGCCGAGTAGCAGCTGGAGCCATTTCTTTTTTATAATTTGTCAGGAGTGTATTGAGCTTATACTTTCCCTTTCTTGAAATATCCGTCACGTTATGCATGTTGAGATCTTGTCCAGTGCTTAAAGAAGTTATACCTACTGCTCGCTTTGCTGTGGAATGCAGTGGGATTTAGAGAAACAGAGAGGTTCTATTCCTGATTGTTGTCTAGCAAAAATTTCCACATGTATGTATCACACGTTATGTAAATAAGTATATATATTCACAACATTCAAGATACACATTTGTATGTATCTCGACTACTGTGAATCACAAATGTTGAGAAAAGATAGAATATTTCCCTTTTGGGGTAGTGTTGCGATAAAGCAGTTTCAGTAAAGGAAGAGAGGTGCGCGATGCCTGCTTTCTGACCCCTTGACTGAAGAAATATTCAAAAACCCCCAGAACACCTTCTCTTTGAGCTGAGGTTATAAATCTCCTCCTCCAACATCTGTGCCAAGTTATTTCTGTGGCTTCCCCTTTCACAAAATTCCCTGACACAGATTTATGGAACTTGCTTGCTCGAGTGCCAGGAGGTATCTGTAGGAGTAACAAAGCTGACGTTACATTGGGGCAAATAATGATACAAATATGCAAAGTCTTCCATGTTTACGTGTTTTTAGAAAGGAAAGGAAGACATGGAATTGTCATCAACATACAGCAACAATTACCAGCCATTTTTTATTTTATAAATGGAGAAGTACTAAATTCAAAGGATATTGCTTTTAGTAGTAGTATATATACTGTGGAGGCACTGTAGCTCTATGTAACAACACTTTGTTTAGATTAGGCAGTTGTGAACTCTGGCTAAGTTGGAAAATGCAGAGGAGTCTCAAGACTTATTATGCACAACCCTATGATGTGATTTTATTTATACTTAGAGGAAATGTGACAGCAATCCTTCCATTTCTGGACCCCAGGGATAGTTCCTATTGTGAACATAAAATAGCACTGCAGCTTTCCATTTCCATTGTCTCACAGTGATTCTGTTGCCATGTAAGCCAAGGCCATGAATTAAAAATGCATTTCCTAATTCTCAGAATTAGCAAGCCCATTCTGTTATACTCAGCCTTTGCTCTTTCAGGTATCTGCAACATCAGAGCAACAGATGTTGCACTTGGAATTCAGCAAATTATTGTGGTAATCCAAAATTAAACCCAAGTGGCTGCAACAGTGCTAGGAGTGTTTCTGTATGGAAAAATGCCATAGTTAAATGTACTCTGTTTTGCAAGTTAATATTCCTGTTTGTTAATAGGTTATGCCTAAGGCTGTATGTCATCAGAATAATCTGTTAGTAGTTATTGAGGTAGGTTATTTGAAACTAAAAAATTTCATTGAAAGCAGGCAATTTTAACCCTGTGCTACTTTTAGCATGTGTTTCTTTACCAGAAAAAAAACCTGTTAGTATTTCATTATGGTAATTCCTGCCCTACACAATTTGTGACATCCTGTGTTTAAGTAATGGTCATTGTGTTGTTATTCCTAATGCTTTCAAAAAAGTCCTGTGTGTAGTTTAACATTAAGTAAGATAAACAAAAAGTGGTTAGTTTACATTTTTTTTCTAAGCATCATTGCTATGACATAATTACTTAATTCCAATGCTACTTTTTATGGCATCAAAACAAACTGGCAGTGCGAGTATTTCAAGTATCTTTTAATTATGGTTAAACAGATTTCTGGTGTGTGAGTGACTCAAAGCAGATAAAGTCCATAATACAAGCATGGATAAAGTAAATCAGAGGAGGCCTGAAAATCTGCTGTAGCAAAATATTTTTTCATACTCACAAAACCACGTGAAAATTTGTACACATCATACATCTGAAATGTCTCTAGACTTAATTTTACAGGGATTCCCTGTGATCTCTGAATGCAAACAGATTTCAGTAATGTTACCACAATCAAACTCTGATAATGGTTTAAACCACTGTTATTCATAGCCAATGCATGCTTCTAGTTTTATTAATTTTCTCAAAATGGATTGTTGTGTTTTTTCTTCCTGGCAGTTCAGGTGCTACAAAGAAGCAATATTTATTTATTTATTTATTTACTTGCTCAGAAATGCACAATATATATTTAAAAAAAATAATTTCACAGTTCTCCAGACTTTTTCAGGAAAAGGGATATGAAGCAAGCACAGAGTTGCTTGTGGGCAGCAGACGCATGAACTGAATCCCTGGCTTTTGTCCATTCGCTGTTCTTGCTAAGTCTGTTGATCAGCTTACTAAACCCTTGCTAATGTTTCTTTTTACCTTTGATTTATATAAAGGGATATCTGTTTCTTGCAGAGTTAGTTAATACTTTACGTTAAAAACTCATGAACATTTATATCTCTGTGATGTAGATTGTGATATTTTGAAAACCTTCTGCATATATTTTCATGTACATCATTTGTACCTTTCCTGAACATTCAATTTTGTGCTGATAGATTATTGCAATCTGTTTACTATGTATATTTCCAATCATCCTTTTTTTATATATATATGCAGAAACAGGATTTTGGGACTTCCTTGTCCCACTTCCGCGTCCCTGTTCAAATCTGTCTTCACTCTCATATGATCTGTTTCTTAAGTTTATATTGTACATTTCTTCCAGCTTGGCGCTTCAATTTAGCCAAACTAATCTATATGTGCCAAACGCTCTGACCTGCCTGTGCTGCAGAAGCTCTGTCGCAGTGAACGTAACTAGCTGGGAGATTGTCTTTTCTCCCTGGTAGTTTAAGAGGAACGCCTGAAGAATTCAGTTTCTGGTGAGACGAGCCAAGTCTGCACAGCTCGTTATGCTGGAGTAGCTGGCGGGATTCTGCAGCGGAGATGCTGTGGACGTCAACAAGGACTGTTTTTGTTGGAGTGGTTATCACACCTCTCCCAGTGACGTAAGCTAAGCCAACAAAAGCATGGCTTTTGTTGGCTTAACTGTCTCCAAAGCAAGAGTCTTTCCAGTACAGCGACAGGCAGTAACCCATTTAGTCTCACAGCACTGTAAGCAGCTGTACTTTTACATTATGAAGCCCTCTGTGAAAGAGTTGAATCTGTGAAAAGCTTTGTGTATAAATTCATTTTGTGGCTACAGTGCCAAACACTTTTTATTGAACATGCTAAACTCAAGCCAACAGGCTAATTATATTTATATGATCATATATTAGGTGCTATTCCTTAATTGCATGTACTTTTATATGTATACAGCTAACTGGCAATACCATAGCTCACTTCTTAAAATGAAATTTATATCTGTTCTTTGAGAACATTTTGAGCTAAGGCAGTTGAGCCTTCCAGAAATCTGGTCTCTAGAAGCTTAAAATTTCAAATAAACTTCTGTAGGTTTGACTGCTAAAATACTCTTGAAAGTGAATGTGCATAGATCATAAAGCTGCATTTCAATTCTGATAAATTTTGATTCAAAATATTATAGTATTTTTCTTTTTACTCACCAGTATTGTTCTTATGTTTTGTTTTAACAGGAAACATTGGATGCTCTGGTAAAGTCTGAACATATGACAGATGAGATCAAAACTCAGTTAAATGATCTTTGTAGATTTTCCAGAGATTTGAGTACTCATTCTTCAAAAGTTTCAGGATTGATTAAGGAGTATAACAGGTACACATTCATCTTGTTTATAGTTAATCAATCGTGTGTGTGTGTGAGCTGTCTTTTAGGGAACCGTTAATTAGAATTTTAGAATTAGAAACTGAGGTATACAATGATTCGAATCATTATTTTGATTTTGGTGTCAGTAGAGGTTGTGAAAAGTAGCAATTTGTTGTTGTTGGGGTTTTTTGGGTTTGTTTTTGGGGTTTTTTTTTTCTAAAAGCCACTAATCTCAGCTGAAACTAATATATATCCACACCTGGCCTATTACAGGAGGAATCCTTGTAAGGAACTGTGAGGTAACACTCTGGCTTATTTATCTGCAGGCGGAACAAGCTATACCAGCTGTTTAAGATCTTTTTCTTAATTTTGTCCTTCAGTTTACTCATCTTTGACTAGCTGGTTCCTTGAAACAGGGAAACTTTCTCTCAGGTCACTCCAGCTGATTTACCTGGGAGAGTGACACCTGCATTTCAGACACAAGATTCTGTTCGTTCTTGCAGGGGGTTGCAGCTTTTGGGTTCTGTAGCTGCAGAAGAAGGGTGTGATGACCCAGATTGGTCTCTTCTAACGTTATGAATTTAACTGAGCCACCGAAGTTAGAATCGTGGTCTCTGTAGTTCTTCATTCTGTCCCTAGAAAGAGAAAGGGACTTGCAGAAACTGTTCATGCTTAGGTGCGCTGAGTCACTCTCTGGAAACACTTATACCTGTCATATCTGTGACAGTTATGTCACAATTTACACCCTTCGCTTTTAAGGAACTGAAAGCTTCTAATGGATATCCTGGTGCCTCAGTCAAGCGCTTAAATTTGGTAGGAGGAATCCAGGTTAACCTAACCTTACCATTGTATTTCAGAGAACTAAGTAATAGCGTTGTCACCTAACAGAGTCCTGCCTTCCCTCCCTCCCTCCCTCGCTCTCTTCTGCTTCCCTGACGCGATGAACCCAGCCTCTGCCTGCAAGCTTCAAAAGGTTGTCAGAGCAAAGAGCAGATCTTGCAGCAGAGGTTTCGGACGGCTTTCAGGGACTTCCAGCAGTGGCTGGTCAATGCAAAAGTCACCACAGCCAAATGCTTTGATGTGCCTCAAAATATCAGTGAAGCTTCAGCAAGTCTGCAGAAAATACAGGTAACTCTACCTGCTTTAGTAAAATATTGGTCTGAGGGGGACCCAGTTAGTTTCGTATAAAGCTCAGATTGAATTGTTTTGTTAATTACTGTCTTTTGTTAATGTTGTTATTGTCAACACTAAAGGTGACTAATTGCAAGGAAATAAACACTGATTTCTTTTTTTAATCTAGTTTGTTTAGTTTAATTGTTGGGCTACTGTTTGTATGTAGTGATCATCTCTCGTAGTAGTTTTCCTTGCTTGTTTCATTTTTACAATAGGAAAAATATATGTTTTGAAAGTAGGAGAGTACTGTAAAATCAGAATGATATCAGATTTGGGACTTAGTAACTGGAATTATTTCAAAGTTTTGTAAATATTTTTCCTCATATATGAAAGTAGAGCCCTTATAGTGCAAGAACAGTGTTAGAAAGTATGCAGTGTGAGCAGGCATTTAAATATTTTCATGTATTTTTCACATAATGTAAAACATAGCCCAACAATTCTGTGGAAAGTAATGCCAATTAAAAGGGGTTTTTTAATAAAGAAAGAAATACTTTTATGAATAGAATATAACTATAATTTTAACTGAAAATATCAAAATGAGAATTACATAATGAGACTGTTAAACCTTCAGTTAGAGAGTATAACAGAAGAAATTCATATCAGTTTCTCAGAAAATACCAAAACCCAAATCACTTCCTTTTGGTAAATTCACTTTCCCTTGCTTAAATGGTTTACTTAAAAACGTAAACAGTACTGTATTAACATATCAAATCTCTGACTAACCCAAAATGAGAATATGTTTAGAGGAAATATCAGGGGAAAAATCCTAGTAGTTTTGACATTAAATATTAGAGTTTTAGCAAGGTGGTTTATGGTGGTGGGTTGTTTTTTTTTTTTTTCAACAGTGGTAAGACTTTTTGTCTTTATCACTGCAGCCCCTTCATAGCATAAGACCTTACTTTGTTGTCTTCCTCCCTGAAAGCTGCTTTAGATGAAATAAACTTTTTTTTGTCATGCAGTAACTGCTTTAGGACTTCTAGAGATGTCTTGGTAACTTGTATAAACTTAACATTTTATTTTTGTTAAAAGTCATTGTTCTCTCTGTTAACACATTTGATATCATTAAGTCACAAAGCAATTATATCTTTGCTTTTAATATAGCCAGAACTTGAACCAAGTATCTCAAAGCTAGCAGACCCTTTGCATTCTCTACTAAGACCTCTAGCGCAACACAGAATCAATACCTGACTTAGTAATTTTTGTATCAAGCCTGTTACTTCTGAACGTGAATGTAACCTTATGATTACGGATATAAAACTCTTCTGAACATGAATGTAACCTTATGATTACGGATATAAAACTCTTTGTGTATCACATAATCATGATAGTAACAGTTTAAAATATTGGTATTTAAGACTGCTAAATTCCTTTGAGTCCTAAATGCTCACAAATAATTACAAGTTATAAGAACATTATTCCAGTATAATGGAATTTAAAACTTGGCTGTTTCCTTACATTTCTGTGTAATTCTTGCACGTGCGTTTTCCCGTACACTTCTTGCACACCAGCATCGTGCAGGTTTTCCGTGAAGAAGAATACTTTCCAACAGGGAAGGTAAATTACGGATGCAGAGGGATAAATCACACAGCTTAGACATCGCCCAGGGTCTAAGTGTCAACCCACACCCTACCCGCTCGTTGGAAGTCCGGGGTGGCCGTCGCCTGCGGGCAAGGCTTCGGTCCTGGGTGCGCCTCAGAGCGCGCCCCGGCTCCTGCTGCTCCCTGGGCCAGGGTGCTGGCTCCCTGAAATGAAACCGTTACCGCTTTCCGTACCGTGCAGGTTTAAAGTAGCATAACACCCAACTAAATGACCAGTAATTGTCTCATGAAATGCAGAACATGCAGGTAATCCTAGAGTATTAAAATGTGTATTATTTAGATGCATGGCACTGCTGGATTAGGTAGCTGTTGTGCCTACATCCCATAAATATGAATGATATTAAAATGGAATGTACTGAAAGATGAGTTAGAATGTTAACAAGCAGAAACAATAAACTCTTATCCCTGTTAAATTTTCTGGGAGCTTGCCATTGACCTTTATTGGGATGTACAGTTCACCAATTACCTTCCTTTATTACTATTTTTAGGAATTCTTGTCGGAAAGCGAGAATGGGCAACAAAAGCTAAACCTGGTAGCATCCAAAGGAGAACTGCTGTGCTCTGTTTTACCAAAGGAAAAGGCTAAAGTTATCCGGGACAAATCTGCTACCGCTAAAGAAGATTGGAAAAATTTTATCACCACCCTCCACCAGAAGGAATCTGCATTGGAGGTATTGAACCAGTCACAGGGGGGAAAGATTGGATCTGAATTTCCTCTTTGCTTTTTATTTCAAACAGCACAGTTTAGATTTTGTATACAGCTGTAAGTGTTTATGATGTGACAGAACTAATAAATAGCTGTTTTCAAGAAGGCTCATTCTTCCACTTACATTTTACTTTTGTTTACTTATTTCCTTATGACCTGATTCCACTTTGATTTAAGTGGGGCGTTACATGCAGAAGGGTGTTGTTCAGAGTAACTGAAGGCAGCCAAGACAGCAGTTGCTCAAATTCATTACGACAAGTCTCTTCAAATGTACTGGATTCCTAAAAACATTTTCTTTTCTAAGGACTGTTTTAGCACAGATTTCTGTCACTGTTGTAGGTTGATTAGTCCCAGCACAGCCAGTAAATGTCTCTCGTACTGCAAGCTGATGAAATGTAATGATTTATCTGAGCAACTTTTTAAATGAACCCCAGTGCCTTTCTCTGCTCAGAACTCACAATTCAACCAGCACAGAAGGTGAATATCTTAAAAACATAATCTCTTTTAAGGTCATAGGTTTTAAGGTCAAGAGGTCTTAGCTGGAATTCCCTTCATAGCGTAGGAGAATTAAAGTTCCTAGGCATTCTTGTTTCAAACCTATGTTGCCTAGCCAGCTGAGAAAAAGTTGAAATACATTTAAAACATGGTGTAGGAAAGGCTTTCAAAGAAAATTGTCAGGTAGCAAGGACTTACCTTTCTTTGTCTCAGGGTTGTCGTGGAAAGAGGGTGTCCTTAGAGGTTAATCCTTTTGAGCCGAGAATTTTTCAGTCTTGGAGGCTTAGTTTTTCATTCTGATGTTTGAATGATAAGGCTATAGCTAATAAGAAAATTAAATCAGCTAATTAAACTGGTTACATTAAATAAAAATAACTAAGGTACAGTAACTGTGCTGTGCAGGTTTCTATTCCATACGAATTATTTCAGATGCTCTTTTTTTAAAACATGCAGAATAAGCCTACAAGAAAAATATGCAGGCACTGAAGGAAATTTTACACTAAAAAAGAATATAATCAGAAATGATCCCCAGGATTGGGTTGAATTTAGTCATACATCACCTAGGAATAGTGGCAGCGCCTTTAAGGAGGGGTCAGTGTGAATGACTGCAGTCAGATGTTAGGTAACTCGTATCCCAAATTAGCCTTTCTTCAGAGTGCCTTAGCTGTGTGAGTTAGACTTACATTGAGTCAAAGCACACAAGATCTGTAAAGCTTTCAGTTCAGAGGCAATATGCTTCAGCCTCCCATCCTACATTGTTGCCTCTATTTTGCCTTTTAAAGAGGTGCTCTCAAACTTTTCTTTCAGTGTCTGTTTGAAGGGGATGGGAAGGAGCAGAGCTGGTATAAATTGTTTGAAGAGTTGTGTGGTATTTGGCTGCAATTGTATATCCTTTTCGTGTGCTTGATCTGTGTGTTGTGCATTGCAGTTGTGCGCAGTGCAGTGGGACTGCTGATAGAATTGTGCATGTCTTCCCAGAACTTAAAGATACAGATGAAGGACTTTGAAGCAACTGCTGAGCCTCTGCAGGAGTGGCTGACAACAACTGAGAAGATGGTACAAGGAAGTAGCAGTCGGCTCCATGATCTTCCTTCCAAGAGGAGAGAACAACAAAAGTTGCAGGTGACTTCTTAGAAGCCTTTTTACCACAGCCAAACTTTCCTGTCCCATCTTCCTGGTCCCATAGATTCCTTAAAAAAGCTTGATCATTCTAGCAGCTTGACCTCTAAATAAGATGCGAACTGGTTTCAAGGATTGCTGCTGATGATCCTGTTCCATCAGGTTTTGCATCTCAACATTTCTCACAACATGCTGCTTCATTGCTGTAGCTGTATGGTGTGCCTTTCTCAGCAAGCTTGCCATGTGTCACTTCTATTTTTCATGGGGCCTTCATGCTTCTCTGTTTCCTGCTTACTTGCACCCACTCTTAATATTAACGTGCTTGTGCTTTACAGTCTGTCCTTGAGGAAATAAGCTGCCACGAGCATCAGCTCAACAGGCTAAAAGAGAAAGCTCAGCAGCTGTGGGAAGAGCAAGCTGTCAGCAAAAGCTTTATGCGCAGAGTGTCTCAGTTGTCTTCTCAGTATCTTACTCTAAGCAATCTGACAAAGGTAATGCACCCAGTGTATGTGCTTTTCAGCAGTTCATTTGATGTGTGTGAGGAAAAAGAAATACTGAAATGTGAAACAATGCAGTTGTCTTGCTTGTCTGCTCTGTGGTATGTCTGAGCTATCTTGTCTTTCACACTGGCTTTAAAGAGTGGGAAGTAGGGACCTGGATAATTCCACGGACTGTCAACAAAATGGAATTGTGATTATTAATTCTTTTTAATGTGTTTTGATTAAAAAGTAAATCTGACCTGATTGTACAATAATTATATTATTATAAATAGAATATATTTTGTATATAATTATATAGTAATCAGGTTTGATTTTGATTCTTTCAAACATTGAAGACATTTTAGTTTTGTAATAAGTGGCACCTGAAATAATTATTTTTCAAAACTTAGGGGAGGTTGGTTTGTTTGTTGGGTTGGGTTTTCGGGGTTTTTTTTTTTTAGAAAATACAGAATTCAGAAAAGTTACTATGTCATTGCATCCTATAAAGGTGATTAATTATTTGCATTGTAAGCATCTTCATCTAAAACTAGTAGATTGGTCTTCTAAAAAAATTACTTCTTAGGCTGCTTTTGAAGGTTCAAACAGGGGCATAGGCCAAAGTCTACAAAGCATCAGGTGCTGGACACACCACCAGTTCATAGTTCTTCTATCTCTATTGTGTAAACAGATAGGGAGATCTTTGTATTAGGACTGTTATTTTTCACAAAGTTCCAGTCATGAAGGAAGCTTGTTGTTGAATTAGGTTTATAGTTACTAAAGTAACAAGAATAATTAAGGATATGGGAAGTGTGTTATTGGATAACAATTCAATTCAGAAAGTATTTATGTTTGGGCAATTGCTAGTTTGTTAATTTCTACTTCTGTGGAAATAAAATTATAAAGCATATCTAGAGCTGTATGACTTACTGAAAATGGTTGTATACATGGCCATAATAAATTTTCATGACTGCAAAATGAGGAAAGGAAGGATGCATGAGTTACTAACTTTGGTTTATGTGGATAGAACTTGTAGGAGATGTCAGGATGAGAAGGAGTCTGAGGCAGAGGATATGTATGATCCAGCCTATGAGAGAATCCTGAAATTCTTTGGATAGCCATGGATGCTTGAGAAAGATCCCTCTCAGTAACTTCCTAAGCCTGTTTCACTGGCTTGACTTTTGTTCTCTGTCATGTGAAATACAGTCTACTCTGTTTTCCTGTTCACCTCAGGCCTTTTAGCAATGTAACTTGAGCATTTATTTTTGATTCAATGAGTGTCAGTGATTTTTCAGGAGAATGATTATACCAATGGGAGTCATTGAGGGAAACAGGTCTTTCTTTTCCATGCATCAACAAAGTAATGTTGCTGCAGTGGCGTAGCTTCATAGGCTTAAATCTGCCTTGTGCATTGACAGATTTCACAAGTTATCTTCAGTTGCAACACTGAAATGGAGTTTAGGTGTGATTTACCAGGTGTTTAAGAAAAAGTGAAACCAGAAAACTCTCATCTACTTTGGTTGAAAGGAGACAATTAGATGAAGCTTTACATTTACAAAAAAAAAAAAAAAAAAAAAAACCATTTTT
>VXBL01001839.1:2080708-2151194 GCA_013400195.1 Aramus guarauna
AGTTAAGATTTTAATGTGTTGGGTTGGTTGGGGGTTTTTTTTTTTTTTTTTTTTCCTAGTCATAACAAGTAGTAGAACAAACAGCAAACCCCATTGCTTCTCTTAATGATGTTTTTGTGAAATACTCCAGGATTACAGATGTTTCATAAGTTATGTGCTGAGTCTGGCTGGGATGGAGCTAACTCTCCTCATAGCAGCCCGTATAGTGCTGTGCTTTAAATCTGTGGCTAAAATGGTGTTGCTAACCAACCAGTGTTTTGGCTATTGCTGAGCAATACCTGCACAGCATCAAGGCTTTCTCTCTGAAACTGCTCACTACTGCTCACTGACCTCAGTAGTCAAAGTCATATGTCATAGCTGTGTGCTTGCTTTCTACACATTTGAGGAGCTGGTATCTCACTGACATTTGATAGATTCTGGTGTGTGCCATGGTCTCTGAGCCAGTGGCACGATGACGTAACAGATCAGATTGCATCGTCTTGAGAGTACAGTGTTATGCGCTTGTCTGCATAGTGTCTCATTAAGAGGATGGCTTTGGAGATATTTTGCTGCTATTTGTGGAATTTGTTCTTCTGAGCAAGTTTTATCCCTAGCACTTGCCCCTTCACACATTTTAACTCCCTTTCCTTCACCAGCTCCAGACTATCAGCCATGTTCCAGATTATCAGCTGTGCTACTAGCCACTCACAAAAGGAGCAATCGCTTTTAGATGCTGCAAAGTTGTTGTCTTGGGGCGTGGCTAAAAAACATAGTCCTGTGCTGGTACCAAAGCTCTTCTCATCTGGAAAGGGTGATATATACCATGATAGAAGGTTGTGCTTCAGATCAAAGGAAGTTAGTGAAATACCTGTTCACTGTTCAGTGTGTGTGTATATACATATACATAAAAAAAATACTTGCTTGCATTCTAGTCCATACAGCAGACTGTTCTGTCCCAAGAGCCTTCAATAAAATCAGTGATTGAAAAGGGAGAAGCACTTTTTGATCTTGTAAATGATGTGACTCTAAAGAACAACATTCAAGATCTTCAGAGCAGTTACCAGGAACTCTGCAGCACAACAAAGGTAAAAAGTCAAGAAGGAGAAACTCTAGGTTCTTTCAATTTGCTGTCTTTTTTTCCCCTCTTTAAGAAGTTGACTATTTGTTTCATGCTGTCATGTCACACCCTGTACTAAGAGACAGTTAGATTTTAATTATTTTCTTTTTCTTTGGGGGTGTGTGTGTGTGTAATTCTTGAAAATGGAAAGAACTTCTACCTAAATAAATCTAACAACAGTAGCTGAAATGAATTTTGAGTGTGGCAGGTGAAGTCTTCATAGTGCTAAGGGGAAATATATCTGTGACTAGTTTGTACAATTTTTACTATTTTTAATTGTTTTGAAGAGATTCTAAATACATTATTTTTTGAAGGGACAGATGCCCTTAAATTATACTATTTTGTTTCGTTTCTGCTAGATCTCGTGCAAATCCTGTTTAATCTAGTTTAGTTGTTGAATGGAAGAGAAAATGAACTACAAGATGTATATAATTTAATTCAGCAAGGGCATTATTAATTAATATTGACTTACTAATCCACATGTATGTAGTACTTTGAAAGATCTAATACTTCTAAATACATCCTAAAGTATGATTATTTCTAAAGCTTTTAATAAGTTATACTCCTAACAAGGATAAGCTCTGCAAACCATGTTAGTACTTAGTTTGACCTAAGTACCTTTAATTGCCAATCCATCCACCAATAGCAGACGATTTATTTTTTTCAGAGTTGATTTTTAATTTACATATCTATCTCTGATCTATACCACAAAGCTGATGTCTGTTGCATTAGATGTAATGATGAATTAAATGTAGAGAAGCTTATGAAAAATCTTTCTTAAAAAGAATAAACACATTTTAACTCACTGTGTACATTCTTAATTTGCCTACACAATCACAGGCAATATGTACATGCAAAGGCTGTCAGCAGCAGGGACCCAAACGTAACATTTGGTAGATCATATGCAGTCTCTCATAGAGCATGTAATAGCTGTTTCTAAGTAAACTTAATGTCAAGCTGACAGTTCCTTTTCTTAAAGTAAGGAGATCCTCAGTGTTTTCCTTAGTCTTTAAGGTACGGCATTTCATCTGGAGTGAACATACTGCTCAGTACCACAGAGTTTATTCACACTAGTAATCCCTTTGATGTCTTTCTTAACAGTCTGATCATGTGAGAGCCCTTCACAGGAATATAAATTTAGAGCTTTTGAGTTCTTGGTGGTTTCTGGTTTGTTTGGGGTTTCTTTCATTCTGCTAATTACCTGAATATTTAATTTTGGTTATTGTGGACCTGCAGGCATATGTTGAAACCTTGGAGGTGAGAGTAAAAGAACATGAGGATTACAATAGTGATTTGCAAGAAGGGGAGAAATGGTTATTACATATGTCCAGCAGGCTGGTCAGCCCTGACCTAATGGAGAGTAACAATCTTGAAATAATCACTCAGCAACTAGCTAACCACAAGGTGGGTTTGCTATTGGGTAAACTTCCTTTGTCTGGTAAAATACATTTTTTCTTCTTTGCTTCTCATCTCCACTCCAGACCTCTAGTTATTTGTCATTCACCTGTTTTATTCCTCTTACTGCTAACTGTGTAAATAAGCATCAGTGTCATTAATGCAGTTAACAAATCTACCTTGTTATTTTTTGGATGAGACTGCATCTGAAGAAGAGCTTTGCTGTACATTGGTCTGAATTACATGTCAGATTTTTGCTGAGATGTCCCAGGAAATAGACCACAAAAAGCGGATTAGGGTCATTTTACTCCTGAGGCATTTTTTGTTCTGGCATTTTTAAGGATGAAAAAATATTTTAAATTTTAATTTTTTTTTCCTCTATTATGTTGTAATGTTCCCTCCATTGCTTTTATTCAAGGTATTGTTATGGTTGTTATTAATAATAATAATTCACTACATCAATAGCCTATGCTTTCTAGAAGATAAAAGAAAGCAAAATCCAACCCTCCCCACCACTCCCTGAAACCGAGATTGAGAGGGTGAACACTGAAATCTTTTAACTAATTGTGATTAGTGTGTTATTCTTTAAGTAAACTTAGATATAAATTTGGCTCCACCAAAGTCAATGGAAAGCACTGTCTACAGTGGAAGAGCTTATGGAATAAGAGATGATTCAGCATCAGATTTAGTCCTCATTACTAGACACAAGAGAAGTTGGTGGTGCCCCAGAGAGCCTGCAACAAAGGAAGATTAAGGGTAGTCTTGAGGCATAAGCATATAATGTTTACACGTTATGCTATTGCTACTGATGTTTCTGTGGGATATCTATGTACAGACTTTTGACAATGATGTTACAATGAGCATATGCACTAGTAGTTTGACTGTAACAATGCATGTTGTCTAAAAACTTTTTTTCCAAATCTAAAGATAAAGAGTGTTTAAGGGGAAAAAAAAAAGAGGTTCATTTTAAAAGTTGGTATGCAGAACATGTTTTAAGTTTAAAATATTTCTTTAAAAGCATTTTATCTATTTCTTAGGCTATCATGGAAGAAATTGCAGGGTTTGAAGATCGTTTGAACAGTCTTAAGAGTAAAGGCGATTACTTGATCAATCAATGCACAGAACATCTTCAAGCAAAATTTAAGCAAAACATACAAAGCCATCTTCAGGGGACAAAGGACAGCTATTCTGCCATATGTAGCACAGCCCAAAGAGTAAGTCTTGTTTTAAAAATTTTTTTATTCCACTTAAGTACAACACACATTATTTCTGTAAGTACTTGTTTCTTTAAATGGTATAAACTCTTTCTACTATTGCCATTTAAATTGAGCCTATGGGTTACTAATGTAATCATTACTGTGCTGAATTCCTTGTGATCCCAATGTTACCTTGCAGCTAGCAAAACTAGCTGCCTGTCAGATCTCACCTTAATCTCTCCACACCCTCACTACCTTCATGTTACACTAGCTTCTGAGCAGCTGCAGCAAAGAAATTAGAACTATTCCTACTTCAGAAACTAGAGAGCAAATTATATTCTTAGTGTCAGTAGTTTGCATGTGTACATAGCGGGTCTTGATTATATGCTAGGAAATACTGCCTCTCTTAGTAAAACCAGAATATACAGTTAAGAAGGGCTAGCTGGGTCATTCTATTAAACCAATTAGGAGATCAAGCCAGCATAGTCTAAAAACAAAAAACCCAAAAAACAACAACCCAAACAAAACCAAAACAAAAAAAACCCTCAAACCTCCAAAAAGTAGACTTCATACTCAGTAAGATTTGTAAAGGTAGATAAAACCTCATACAAGATCATTAGCAAAGTGTTGAACAAGGATACACAAATAAGAGACAATACACTTCATTTGCATCTTTATTTTTTTTCTTTCCAGAAGCTGTGACTTAGATATTGTCCACAAATCAGCAAGATGCAGTGAGAGCTTAAGGAGCTTTCATCCCTTGGTACTTTTACGTACAAGGGCTAGAACAGCCATAATCTTAATAACTTCTTAATAAAACTTCTGTTTTATCTGCAGTTTTCAAGGTTGGAGAAGAGGGCCAATAGTGGTGTTTGAAAAGGCAATGACCTAAAATAAAAATAAACTGAAAATGTTTATTTTAGGTGTACCAGAGTTTGGAACATGAACTCCAGAAGCATGTTAATCATCAGGATACCCTACAACAGTGCCAGACTTGGCTGTCTACAGTGCAGTCAGACCTAAAGCCAACTACCTGGCCACCTTTCAGCTTGGCAGATGCAGTTAAACAGGTAAAAGTACAGCACTTGAAAATGCTCAGTTATCCTTAATAAGGTGAGTTCAGGTTAAGAGCTTTATATTAATAGAAATCAGATACTCTCTCTGACCTTCTCAGAGGGCTGTGTATCCTCATTGTTCATTCCCAGCTCCAAAAGGAATGCCTTGAGTGAAAAATAACCACAGGTGAAAAATCACACAGGGCTTTTGCTACTTCTGCTTAATGTTTAGAAATGTCACCTGAAAAAAGTTGGCTAATTAGATAATTCAGGTACTCCACAGATGTGTTTAGCAGATAAGTTGTGTCTTCCTGCTTGTTCAGTTGCCTACTGTCTACTAATGTTCCTGTTTGAGATCTGATTTCATAGTACCAATGACACAGAGTCTGTTATCAGGTAATTAATTTTTCAGCCTAAAAGCCTAGAACTGCCTCTAGCCCACATTAGCCATTAAGAGTGGTTTCTTTGTTTCTTAATCATTCTCAGTAACTTGGATTTGTACCTTGCTTTCAAATTACACTGGTACTAAAAATGCTGGAATTCAGGGCTGTCTCATCCACCGTGTGTCTTAGTAGAGACCGTGGAGTACTTCAAATGGCAGCTCTGCAAGGGTGGGGGGACCTGGGCTGGCAGTGGAGCTGGGGAGTAGGAGGGGATGACAGTGGGGCTGGCAGGGCAGCACCTTCCAAATGACATGCAGAACCACAAAACACAGGTGAGGAGAGCAGAGCACCCCTCCCGTCAGCCACCATCTGGCAATCACCAGGCAAGTCTGTAGGGTTGAGGCCAGTCCCAGGTGGAGGAAGTAGGTCAGGGTAGCAAGGCATGGCTATGAGGATGAGCCAGGCACAGGTGCACCTACAGTGTAGCTCGGGTGAGATCCATAGGTGGGTGAGAGCCTGAGCTTGCATGCAGCAATGGAGCAAGGGGAAAGACTCCTGAACACTTTTCCATTGGCCAGGTCCCATCTGAGCTGAGTCAGGGCTGGCCGTGAGCAGAGGCAGCCAAACCCCAAGGAGAGGGGGACAGAGGCTGCAGAGCCCTTTGGTGCACCGAGGGCCCTGACCGTTCCTGAGGATTAGGGACCTCTTCCACTGTGTAATGGTTCTCGATGTGAAAAATAATTTCTCTCGTATCTAGGAAGAATTTCCATGTTGCAACTTGTCACTTTTCCATCTGGTCCTTTTTCTGCTTACCTCGGCAGAGTTTGGCTCTGTCTTCTCAGTACTGCCCCCACCTGACCCCTACCATGTTAAGTAATGGCAGACTGCAATTAGCCTCTTCTCCAGACTGAACAAAGCCAGTTCCTTCAGACCTGCCCAAAAATGAGACATACCTCAGCTCTTTGCTGGACTTGGACTAGTTTGCCAATACCTCTTCTATAGAGGAAGAGAAAAACTGGGCCAAGTAGACCAGGAACAGCCTGAGAAACATATGCATAGAAGAATAATTGCTTCCCACACCTTGCTCCCTGCATTCTTGCTCATACAGTAATTTGAGGCTGCCACAAGAACACACTGCTGTTGTGTTCAACTTTTTGCCCTCAAGGACCCACCACTGGCCCTCTGTGTTAGGTGGTCACTCATCCCTCCTGCCTGGAACACTGGGAGTTATGTTATTACTCTGCTTGTCAACACTCATGTCGTCATTTTCTTTTGGGATGAGGAAACTTTTCACAGGGAGAGGTGAGCTCCTATGGGCTATGTCAAGAGCAAGAACCCTCGACAGCGTCATATTGTCTGATCTTGGCAATCATAGATTTTGGGGACATTGGAAAGGTTTCAGAAGGTGTGGGAAAAGCATGTTGGGCCACTGGGCTGGATTCTTGATGAGCTGTAAGACACTGGAGAATTTTATAGGTATAGGAACATGACACTTTAATAATTGGATAAAGCCCTGCTTCCCACTCACCTTGGGAGACTTAAGTCACCTTGTTGAAACTGTGTGTATCTATCCAACACTTCATTTATAAAGAAATGAGCTAGGTAATGTCACTAAGCACTTTGATCATTGGATGATAACCAAATTTTTAAGTTACTCTTTTCCATAATTATGACAGAGCAGACTTACCTAATAAAATAATGTCTACATTGCATTTTTTGGAAATAATAAACTAAAGTAAAAATACTAAAATGCATGATTGTAATAAAATAAGAGAGAATTTCCATAGTCTCAGAGTCTATTTGAGGGTTGTCTTTCCTCAGGTGAAACATTTCCGGGCTCTGCAGGAGCAGGCCAATACATACTTGGATCTTCTGTGCTCCATGTGTGATCTCTCAGATGCCACAGTGAAGAGTACAGCAACAGATATTCAACAAACAAAACAAACGGTACAAGATAATCACAACCTGCTTTTAATCCTATTTAGAGCTTTAACTGCCTTGATCTGTCCTCTTTTAAAAAGGTCATATTGGGTAATGGTTTAAAGAGATGTCTTCTTACTTTCATCTAAGTATTTCTTTTGGAAATACTTTTCTCTTTTTCTTTTTCTTTTTCTTTTTTTTTCTTTCCTTTAATTAATTCCACATTGCCACCCTGATAGTAACACAAAGACACACAACAAAGGTTGCTAAAGGTACTTAGGCAATGTTACAAGACGTTAGTCTAAAGCCACACAAATATTCTGTGGAAGAAAACCTGATCCAAATAATTTGTTTTCATAAAACACAATTCAATCTGTTCTCCTCTGTATTTTATTAAAGCTTAGATGTATTTTACTGTAGTTATTTATTCAACTGTAGACTGATGTTCTTAATAAGGTATATTAATATATTAATTATAATCATCATAAAAAATTATATATCTTATAAAAAAATCAGAGCGCATCTATTTCAGCCTATGAATTTATAGAAGCATAACTCATTTTAAAGTTTTAAAGTAGCTTCATGCTTGGTTTTAGAATAAAACTATAAACATAAGCTATTAGAAAAGAAATATTATGAGCATTTCTGTTGTTGTAAACATGAAAAATTTAGTTTCACATGCACACAACCAAACTTTTGAAACTACTTCTACCAAGAGTAAAAATCTAATATACAGTAACAGTATCCCATATCAGAGAAGCAAATTGTGCAAATCCAAGTAATCCATTAAAAAAAAAAAATCAGCAGTCCAAATATTGAATAACTAAAAAGCATGCCAAACATCAGAATAAGATTGGCCTTTTATATATAAAGCAGTGAAATATTTTTAAGGAATCACAGATGGTACAGCACTGAGATATATTAAGCTGGTTGAGTGTCTCAATCTTAAAGGCTCCATACCGTATTTGGAGCAAAAGAAGCCCTGTGACTATTGGTTTAAGGTGATTGATGGGCTCAGATCTGGTAAGCATGCTTCTTATTGGCATTTTACAAAAGGCATATAGGCAAAATAACTGGGCTAAGCAAATTAAATGAACGTGTTCAGTTTAAGCTTTTATTTGGTCATTGTGAAGGCATGTAGGGTACAGTCCAGCAATATTCTTGGCATGCAAGAGACTAAATTATACAGGTAATTTAAGCTTTAACAGAAGACTGAGAACACTTTGAAATATATGCACTCATGAATATACTTGCTTCTCTCAAGGGTGAATGATAATTCTTTTTTTTTTTTTTTCACAGCTTTCCTTTGATAGGTCTGTTTCTTATGACTTTTGAAGGTTAAGACTCTTTTTGTGGATAATATTAGCCCCGTCAGAATCAAGTGCAGAAATTTGCTTTAGTACAGTATTGTGCTCAGAGGAAGAATAGTATTCATCCTCCATTCTCCAAAAATAGATGCATTAAAGCATTCCAACTCCTTTTTCATTTCTTTTCTTCTAGATTGAGCAACAGATAATGCACTCACAGTATTTGGCTCAAGGGTGGGAAGAGATCAAACAAATGAAAGCTGAGCTCTGGATATATTTCCAGGATGCAGACCAACAACTACAGAATTTGAAAAGGAGGCGGGCAGAGCTGGAGCTAAACATTGCCCAGAATATGGTACTCCAGGTTAAGGTAAGGAGGCTTTGGGTTAAGAACAGAAGGTAAGGAAGAAGTTCATCCTGTGGCTGATATTATTATAATTCATGTTATATGCACATATTGCATGCAAATCCTAATATGATCTAAGCAAAAGCAAAGACGGAGGAAAGAGTATTTCCTTATTGATGCTACAGGGTGACACAGAAAACAAAACACAGTAACATTTGTCGGACTTTGCTATTTTTAACAGTAGACATTTTTCAGTCTACTGTTCTGATTTACCTTCACTTTTAGTAGCCTAATTGCTGATCACAGTGGACCTGAAGATAAGATCTGCAACTTGTACTTGCTAAGTACTTTGATTTCAATACTTCTCAAATATATAGAGCTATTTCAGAATAGTCTAGGAAACTATTCAATGTTGCTGGACTCTGAAAGCTACTGGAGAAATAGGTATGATAGAAACCAAATTTAATTTACCCTAAATAACGAGAGACATGCCTTCATGTGTCTCCTTATTTAGGGTAAATTAAATTTTATTTCTATCATCCTTATTCACTACAGAAGAGAGACTGTTTATGGCCATTCTGCACACATCACAAACATCAGTAAAGTAATAAGAAGAAACAGGAAAACAGATTATTTATTTATTAAATGATGAAATGCTTAGGTTTTACATTTTTGGTCTAGATTTTGCTTATATTCTTTTTTTTTTTTTTTTATATGCCAGGAGTCAGGTGAAAAGTAGACAGCACTTCCTTTTCATGTCTGTTCCACATAAGTGTTTGAACAAAGTCATAACCCTTGAAGATTCCTCAGCACAATGTGGACTGAAAGCTGTTGCACTAGCTATGATTAGAGTCCAGGAAGAAGCAGGAGTCTGTATTTCTTCACTATTTCAGTCAGGATCTTTGGATTATTGTGAATGGCACACACCTGCTGTAATGTCAGATGTGGTACAGTGTGGTTTTTTTTTCTCTGAATTTGCCCTGGTAAAGGAAGATGCCTACCTCCATTTGAAGCAGTCACAAAGAGGAATGAGGCAGAGCTGGGCAGTAGCATCTCTTCTGCAGAACCCCTACCAGCCCTCAGTGAAAACACATCATCCCAGCAATGTACTGGAGCTGGTCATGGTTGTTTAGTTATTGTTGTTGGAACTAGAATTTGGGAAAAGATTATATTTACCCTAGACAGTGCGTAAGTGCTGAAAAATATTTGATTTTTGATTGTCAGTATATTGTATATTCTTTTATTGGGTTCTCTGTGACTTCTTATTCAGTAAGAAATGTGTATGCAGATGGACTCTTATTTACCGGAATTTATTAACTCAAATAGCAATCATACCCAGATAATCATTGGCTTTGTTTCAATAATAGCGATAATAGTCTCTATTAGAGAAGTAGGAACAAAATGAAGTATGGATATGGGGGCTCACTGACTCATGGATTCTGTTTCTTATTTTTAGTCTCTAATGAAAAGGAAAAAGGAGAAGAAAAAAAAAGAGATCTAGAAATAGGACAGGTAAAATGAATTTTCATGAGACCCAGAGTATCTTGAACATTTTAGTGTATGGTGGGATCCATGCTGGTCCAGAAGCCTGGACAAGGTGTGACTTGATCATGATTTCAGGTTTATCACTGGCACTTGGAAACTGCTCTGGTTTTCTTTCACATCTGCCCTCACCTGAGAAGATAGGGAGGAAGTTTAGAAAAGGGGAGAAGGCACTTCGTCCAATTTGCATCTGCACAGCATTTGCCTGGGTAGATAATTAGTCCGTACACTATTTATTTATTTATTTATTTCAGACTTTGCATTTAAATTCCATCTTATAATTTTGAGTAGGTGTCTCCATACTGATTTTGACTTGCATCTTTTTCAGGAATTCAGTCAGAAGCTGCAGTCTAAGCAGTCAGCTCTTAGCTCTGTGACTGAGAAGATGAACAAACTAACCCAAGGACAGGAATCACCTGAACACAAGGAAATAGGAGAACTGAGCAACCAGTGGCTGGACCTCTGCCTTCAGGCACACAGTTTGCTCATACAGAGGGAGGAGGATCTGCAGAGGACGAGGGATTACCATGATCGCATGAATGTAGTTGAAGTTTTCTTGGAAAAGCTCACAAGAGAGTGGGACAACCTGGCTAGGTAAAAAAGGATTAACATGCACAAAGCTGACTTAGTGCATATATGCTGAAAGAGCTGTTTATGGAGTGTCTCTGAGTTGGATCCTCTAAAAACCCCTTTTTCCGTGCTTAATTAGAAGCAAGTCTCCCTTATTAATTATAGGACAATTACTTGTATTGAAATAAATAGAGTTTGAGAAGCCAGATCTTCAGTGTTTGTCTTTAAGGCAAGTACTGATTGATCTCATCTCAGGGTATAGCATTTTCTGATATTTCAAGAATTTTTACTATTTTGTTTGAATTTTTTATTTGTGCTTACTGTGCTTCATGTGTGTTTTTCATTGTGATACTGTGTATTATATATTAGACTATTATATTAAAGCTTAGTTGCTGCTCCTAAATGATTGCAGCTGCTTTGTATAGCATACCCACACCAGCTATGTGTAAAATTGTGAGAGTCTATTACTGCTGCTACCACTGCCATGAAATAAGATTCACTTCAACCCCAGTACTTGTTTTTCAAACAAGCAATATAACCAGTATGCTCTGTAGTATTCATGTTAATTTGTATGGTCAGCCTGATGCCCATATTGCAGATGAAAAGGAGAGGAATAAAAATGTTGAATTTTTTAATTAATATTCAAGACTGGTACCTTCAAAAGAATCGGAAACACGTAGGTATTTATATCATATTAATTTCAGTATATAGTGGGCTTATAATTCATCCTGGCCTCTTTTAAAAGTCTGTCCTAAGATAGGATCTAATAGTTAATTTGTGTCATGTCCATTTTGGTAACAGATCTGATGCTGAAAGTACAAACGTGCACCTTGAAGCTTTGCAAAAATTGGCACTGGCACTACAGGAAAGGCAATTTGCTCTGGAAGATTTGAAAGATCAGAAGCAGAAGATGATAGAACATCTGAATCTTGATGACAAAGAATTAGTAAAGGAGCAATTTGGTCATTTTGAACAACGCTGGACTCAGCTGGAGGACCTTGTCAAAAGGAAAATTCAGGTTTCTGTTTCAACCTTAGAAGAGCTCAGTTTGGTGCATTCCAAATTTCAGGAGCTAATGGAATGGGCAGAGGAGCAGCAGCCTAGTATGTCAGAGGCTCTTAAACAAAGCCCTCCTCCAGATTTGGCTCAGAGTCTTCTCATGGATCATCTTACCATTTGCAGTGAGCTTGAAGCCAAACAGCTTGTTCTGAAGATGCTTGTGAAGGATGCTGACAGGGTGATGACCAACCTAGGGCTCAATGAAAGGCAGGAGCTGCAGAAAGCACTTTCTGATGCACAGCACCATGTAGATTGCCTCAGTGATCTGATTGGCCAGAGGAGAAAGCACCTGAATAAAGCACTGTCTGAAAAGACTCAGTTTCTCATGGCAGTCTTTCAGGCTACAAACCAAATTCACCAGCATGAGAAGAAAGTAACATTTCCGGAACACATTTGTCTGTTGCCTGAAGATGTGAACAAACAGATCAGGACTTGTAAGAATGCCCAGGCTAACCTGAAGGCCTATCAAAATGAAGTCACGGGGTTGTGGGGTCAAGGAAGAGATTTAATGAAAGAAGCAACAGAACAAGAAAAGAGTGAAGTGTTAGGTAAACTGCAGGAACTACAGAATGTATATGACACTGTTTTACAAAAGTGTAACCAGAGATTGTTAGAACTGGAAAAAAATATAGTTTCCAGGAAATATTTCAAAGAAGACTTAGATAAAGCTTGCCATTGGCTAAAACAAGGTGATATTATCACATTCCCAGAGGTCAATGTAATGAATTCGAACTCTGAACTATACAGCCAGTTAGCAAAATATCAACAGATTCTTGAGCAGTCTCCAGAATATGAAAATCTGTTACTTGTACTGCAAAGAGATGGCCAAGAAATCCTACCATCACTTAATGAAGTAGATCATTCTTATCTGGATGAAAAACTTAACATTCTCCCTCAGCAATTCAATATTGTCACTGCTCTGGCAAAAGAAAAATTATATAAGGTTCAGGAAGCAATTTATGCCAGAAAAGAGTATGCCTCTTTGGTTGAGTTGACAAGTAAAGCTCTGAATGAGCTGGAGGATCAGTTTATTAACATGGACAAAGCTCCAGCTGCTGTTTCAGCCAAAGAAGCTATGTCACTCCAGCAGACCTACAAAGATCTCTTAGGTGAAGTGGTGAGCCTTGGTGCAGCAGTGGATGAACTAAACCAGAAGAAGGAAGCCTTTCGAAGCACTGGCCAGCCGTGGCAACCAGATGAGATGTTAAAACTAGTCACGCTATATCAGAAGTTGAAGAGGCAAATAGAACAGAAAATCAACCTGTTGGAAGACACAATAGAAGCATGCCAGGAGCATGAGAAAATGTGTATGCAGTTTGAGACACAACTAGAGGCGGTGAAGAAGGAGCAGATTAAGGTGAATGAAGAAACACTCCCAATAGAAGAAAAGTTGAAAATATACCATTCTCTAGTGGGCAGCTTGCAAGACTCAGGGAGTCTTCTGAAGCGAATAACTGAACATCTAGAAGCCCTTTCTCCTCAGCTTGACTCATCTGCCTATGAAACAACAAATCACCAAGTACAGTCTTGGCAAGAGAAACTAAAGTCTTTGCATGCTGCCATTGGTGACACCGTGATGGAGTGCGAGAACAGACTTGTGCAAAGCATAGACTTCCAGACAGAAATCTGCCGCTCAGTCGACTGGTTGAGGTGGGTGAAAACAGAACTTAATGGAACATTGAGTTTGGACCTCAAACTGCAAAGCATCCAAGAAGAAATCCGAAAGGTTCAGATACATCAGGAAGAAGTGCAGTCAAGCCTGAGAATAATGAATGCACTAAGCAATAAAGAAAAAGAGAAATATATGAAAGCAAAGGAGCTGATACCCGCTGACCTGGAGAACACTCTTGCTGAGCTTACAGAACTAGATGGTGAAGTTCAAGAAGCTATACACATGAGACAGGTTAGCATGCCCTAAGTGTCATTAGTTTCTCACTCACAAAGCTGAAAAAGATGGGTCTGTGGCTTGATGTTTGTAATCCTCATGTAAAGATTGATTTTAATAATCCTGTTGTTTGGTTTTTTGAATGACTTAGGTTGTGGCTGGTTGCTGTGGATGACTGGGGCAGTGGTGGGGAGGCATGGGGGAAAACTTCTTCAATACGCATTGATACCTGCATGTAGAAGTGCAAACTCACTCAAAACCAACTTCAATGTAGTCTCTCCAGACCTGTATTTTAGATAAAGAGAAAAGAATGCAAGCATGGGCAACATCCGCTCTTGGTAGATGATATTCTTGTTCCTGTGAATTTTATGTCTGTGACCCTCTGTATAATTTTCCCTTTTATTTCAGGCTACCTTGAATAAATTATATAGCCTCTGCCAAAGATACTACCAAGTGACGCAGTTAGCAAATGACTGGCTTGAAGATGCTCAGGAATTTCTACATTTAGCAAGAAATGGTCTTGATGTTGAGAATTCTGAGGAGAATCTAAGGAACCACGCTGAATTTTTCAGCACAGAAAGTCAGTTCAGTAATCATCTTAAGGAGTTACAGGGCCTTGTGTCTGAGATAGAGCCCTATATACAAGCCACAGCGAGAGAGCAGCTGATGCAGAATGTAGCTGCATTGGAGGAAAAGGCAAAAGGGACAAAGCAAGAAGCCAAAACCCAGCAAGAGCAATTGCAAAGGTATATTAATCTTCCTTTTTTTCCTTTGTTTTAAGATCACCTTGTTGGTGATGAAAGAAAGAGATCACAACATTAATTCAAGTTTTGTAAAACGTTTGTGCTACTGATGAGAGAAGTGGATATTGGGATTCAGAACTCTTGGATTCTGTTTTCTCCTCTGCCACTGACTGACTAGATGTGTGGTGCTGAGGAAGCTATGATAAAGTTGTATAAAGCTTGGAAGTGCACCAAGACAACAACTAGGGAATGACTGTCCTTATTTCATCTGGCACAAGACCTACACAGAAACAAATGAAATTAAAGCAGACATTTTGAACTAAAAGGAAATATCTTTTTAACCAGCATAACTATGTTACTTATTATTCCTGGATTTTAAAAGTTTGGGTGGGTTTAAAACACAACCTAGACAACGTCACTGAGGAAAAGTCAATCAAGGGCTGTTAAATGCCAAGCTGTGTCTGTAAGGCACAGCTGAAAATCAGGAGCATATGCTTCTATGTATGTTCTTTCCCAATAACCTTTCTTTTTCTCAGGAAATACTGTGTAACAGCAAAACTAAGCAGCTACATTGAAAATGAGATGCAACAATATTCCTAATTTCCAAATGGTTTGGAAATTAAATAGCATTAAATTGTTCTTTCTGGACTTATATTTTTTAAGGTGTGCTTCTGAGTGGCAGGAGTACCAGACAGCAAGACAGAAGGTCATTGAAGTGATGAATGAGGCTGAGAAAAAATTATCTGAATTCTCAGTAGCTAAAGCTGCTTCTTCTCATGAAGCAGAAGAGAAATTGCTAACACATAAGGTACAGTACTGAAAATTACATGAAATCCTTTTCCTTCAGTGAAACTAAATGTATGTTACATAGGTCCCTACCTGTGGCAACCTGGATTTGAGTTTTGGATCTTTTACTGTAGCACTTAACTGTGTCATAGCACACCAAGAGGTGCTTTTTGTTGTGCAGAACATGTATTTTATTTGTGGGGTGACTAGGACAGATATTTTTAGTGACTTTTCAGCTTAACGTGTGTCTGTGTGCCTATGACAGTAGAGAACTGGAAGGAACCGGGAAGTTCCTAAAAGCCTTGGGTGCGTAAATCCCAAAATTATGTATCCTACAAGAAAGTCAGATCAACAGAAACGTCCATCTACTTTGGATCACGTGAAATAGTTTTACTGGGACAGAAAGGGTGGGGGCTAATATTAACTCTTGTTTAGTCTAAAAGAAAGAAATGTAACTTAAAAGAATTACTTCATCCTCCAGTATTTAGGGTGCTATTTAGTTGCCTTAATATAGGCAGCTAGTGACACTGCAGACGTCCTGCCTTGTCTCCAGCTGTGTCTCCGTGAAGGCAGGAGTCTCCCCTAAGAGTAATGTCATGTCTGCCAGCTTCATGAGAACGTCCTGATAGCCTGGGACATCTAAAATGGCATTAGAGATAAACATGACATAAATGCATGCTTAAACACCTGAATTGCTTCTTTCATTTTTAGACTTTAATAGAAGTCAGTGTTTGCTATAAGAAGGGTCCTGAATACTCATTTCCATCTCTTTTGAGGGCCTAGCAAGGAAGAGAAAATCTGATTACACCAGATTTCCGCTGCTTCCAGTTTGTTGCATTTTGGACCAGATCCTTCAAGTAGCTGTAGCTAACTTATTGTGTATGAAAAATAAAGTGAGACCAAAGCACCTCACGCAACTTAGAGTACCTCCTCTTTGTCTGCAGTAGATGGAAGTGGCTCATCTGCCTGCAACTGTGTTGAATAGTTATGAGTTGTAAAAGAGGAAAACAGTGCTTGTTTTTGCTTTTTTCAGACTCTCGTGTCTGTAGTGAATTCTTTCCATGAGAAGATCACAGCCCTAGAAGAAAAGGCTTCACAGCTGGAAAAAGTTAGCAATGATGCCAGTAAGGCAACTATAAGTAGATCCATGACAACAGTTTGGCAGCGCTGGACACGGCTCCGGAATGTAGCCCAAGAACAAGAGAAAATTTTGGAAGATGCAGTACAGGAATGGAAGGACTTTAATGATAAGGTAACGTCTGGTCTTGGTAAATCCTCCTTTGTTAACTGCACATAGGTTTTCACTCGTTATAATGCCTTATTAATCATCTTATGGTACAGAAAGCTGATAGCAGGAATAACAGTGGTTTTTCTCAGGCCATTAGGAAAAAAAAAAAAAAAGCTGTGGGAGACCTAGGTTTAAAACCACTGCCTCCAAAGTTTACACTGTTTTTCTATATGCATACGTGTTCATTAAATACAAAGTTGTTTTGGTTTCTGGTGGTTCTTCAGAATTTTATCCTCTATGTTTCCCTTCCCCAGATGGTCTGTTCTAGATTTTCAACCTCTTCTTTTTTTTTTTTTTTTCCTTTTTTTCCTTTTTTTTTTATTTTATTTTTATTTTTCCCTGAAGAGTATGAAGTTGCTATTTCTATGTTTATGCAGTGATGCTATTGCCTGTCATTGCTCACCAAGACCAAGGTCTTTTTTTATTCTTATATCATACCTGGCTCTTTTTATTTGTCATTGTCCATTATTTTATGCTCATATTACAGGTTCTCTGGGAATGGGGATCATCTTTTTGTTAAGTGTATGACTTGTGCCAAATACAGGTCTGCTCTGGGGTAGAGCTCTAGGCCCTATGGCAATAAAGATAATAAGTACTAAAAAATATGAGGAGCCACTTAACACTTGACTAAAAAATCCTTTAGCAAGTCCTAGTCCACTGTGAAGAGCTAGGGCTAGCTAGCTAGATCTAGCATGTTAGAGCATAGATTTAGACCTGCTATAGAGACTGCTGCACAAGCCCTATACCACAACTGGTTTACGGCATCTAAATGTACAGCACTGGGTTTAGCACCTTTTGGTGTCAGTTGTACTAGCTTCTTTTAATTTCACTATTGCCAAGACTGCATCTCTTTCCATAGATTCAGAAAGCCACCATAGCAATAGATGAGCTCCAAGGCCGCTTACCAGAAAGCTCAGTGGAAAAGGCATCCAAGACAGAGCTCCTGGAACTCCTGGATTACCACAGCAGTTTCCTTCTGGAGGTGGAGCACCAGCTGTCATCTCTGGGCCTGCTCAAACAGCACGCTGTCAGCATGCTTCAGGATGTGGAAATAAAGCCTCCGTCTCAGGAAGAACTACCAGTCATGCAAGAAATCAAAGCTATGCAAGATCGATGCCATAAGTAAGGCAATATTTTAAAAGATTCACTAGAAAAATGGTACTTTACAATTCATTAACAAGAGTTCATGTATCATTTTTCTTATCATTAACAATTACCAGGCTTAAAATAAATATTAGTTATTATAAGCATTAGTTTAATTTTAAATAATCTTTAATTCAGAAATATGTTTTTACAATTTTTTTGTTTCCATCAGCAGGAGTATGCATTTTAGAATATGTACGTCTTGCCTTGCATAATAGTATCTTATGTAAGAGTTATATAAGCTACATTAAAGTTACAACTGGTTTTAAACACTTCCATTGCATCTCACCATTAATAATGACCTTTTATCTTTTTGTAACCTAAGTTTAGATTACTTTATCACTTTGTTTCCTTTGTTAGAAGCACTTAGGTATCAAAAGTAGATATCTTATGAAATTTACAGGAGAATTTAGTGCATATACAAACGAAACAGATCTGAACATTTCAGATTGTGATTATATGAATGTTTATCTAAATCTAAAATGTTTCCAGATTATGTATAAACCAGGAAGTTTTATGGCTAAGTTTCAGGACTCATATCCACCTCATAACTGCACTAAGATGCCATTAACTGGATCTCCACAGTGGGAAGGGGGAGAGAGACAGAGAATGAAAAAATTGTAAACCCTGCACCTAGCCTGTGGAAAGTTCATCGCATGCATGCATAACTAATTACAGTAGAATAGCAATCCCTGGAGAAAATGTGTAGATATTAACACTTTTGTAATTCCCTTCTTCCCTTAGAATTGGTTTTGAAGAAATAGGGTCTGTGATTATCTCATGCTCATGTAAATAAGATATGATGCAGCTATGAAAGGTTATACAAACATAAATCAAATATGGGAATATCAAAGCAAGATCTATGTCATGTACATAAGAGTTACAAATAGTCCTGCAGATCATGCACAGAACTGTCATTTGAAAAAGATTTTATTTTTTTTCAGGAGATCCAAGTTCTTGAGGAAAGTGCAGAAACTCTGTCTTAGTGGAAGTGCGGAGATAGGTCCCTGGATCAAAAATGGTGTTCAGATATTTGAGCCATGCCTTATGCTACATATTCTGCCAATGCAAATCCCCTCAACAGGGATGAAATTTATCTCACGTTATTTTAAATTGTAGATATCCGCATCTGAACTGGTTAATTCTCACTCTCAAGTTAGTGGAAAGAAAAAGACAGAAAGATGCAGTTTTTCTGACCTATCTTAGAAGTTTCTTTTAGAAGGATGGTGAATCATCCTAAATCATGTCCTAGAATTGCCTGCTTCGTCCACTTGACAATAAGGGCAGTCTGTGGTGATAAGCTCAGATGTAGGTGTCTGTATAATAAAAATATGCATTTCTTCAAAAGAATTGTATGCTCGATGTCAAAATACATAAAACTGCTCATTAAAAGGAATGAACTGAAAAATGAACATGAGAAATGTAAGTGTGCTGCTTTAGTAGTCTGTTGCAACACTGCCCCACTTTTTATCACTCTGGGTGTGGGGCTATCAGTCATTATCTTTCTTATTCAATATATTTTGACAAAGCCATGTTTTTATACATTACTTAATTCTTCAGAAATAATTATTGTTTCTCTGTTTCTGAAGTATGCAACAGAAAGTGAAAAAAGGTGTGAAGATGGTGAAACAGGAGCTGAAGGAGCGTGAGGAGGTTGAAGCAGAGATTAATAATGTGAAGTCCTGGATCCAGGAAACAAAAGAATATTTATTAAGCCCTGATGTAGAAGTGGATACTCAACTTCAGGAGTTGCAGGTATGTCACATTTGTCAATTTCTAAATTGCAATATTTATCTTCATTGTAATCTGCTAGTGAATGTCAATCAGCACAAACCCACTGAAAATTCAAATTAGGCAATATTCATTAGTTTTTTGAGTAAGCCACTAGACAGATTCACAAAGCATGAAGTAGTTGATGGGCTGTAACACCTTATTTTAAAGATATTTAAGATATATTTAAGTATTTGCATTTATGCAATTTTACATACTAGCATCTTGTCTAGTAATTTTTCTCCTCTCATCTAAAATATGGGGGAACTATAGAATTTGAATGGACAGAATGTGGCATTTCTATCTCAGTAGTTTAGGGCATGGAGGGAAGCAACAAAAGAAAATAAACTCATTTTACTGGAGGTACTGAAAACTTCACATTTTCTATATACATGTGATCGTGCAGGAACAGACTACTGGACAGACAATCACAAATGAGAATCCAGGGAATCCCAAGAAAAAAATCGGTTTTAATAAACCAATTAAAAATTCGAAAGCAATTTGCTTGGTTGCAAGCTGCATGTAATGTCTGCATTTGCTAAGTTTACACAAAAGTGTTTTTCCCCTCATTCTTAACAATACTGTTTTTCTGTCATTAGTCTCTCCTTGGTGAAGTAACTACCCATCGCCAGGCTGTTGAAAAAATGGCTGAACAACAACAGAATAAGTACTTGGGGCTTTATACCATTTTGCCTTCTGAACTCTCTCTTCATTTAGCAGAAGTTGGGCTGGCCCTTGTGACTGTGCAGGATCAGGTAAAGCATAGTAGATAAGTTCATTACAGATATGTAGCCCTTCTTTAGACTTATATCTTAGTGAAATACAGTATCCAAGTGTGGTCAAGCTATGACAACGTAGAGGAGTTTCATTACGTTCTTCCTTTAAATTAAAGTAAGTTACATGAAAGTTAATTTCCTTTCAGGAGGAGAGATGGCTGGTTACTGAATTTAATTCTTATTGTTGACAGATTCAAACCAAAGAAAGAGAAACTCAGCAGATCAAAGCATTGAATCAAGAGTTTGGTCAGAAAATTCAGGGGATAGCAAATGAACTAAATGCCATTCTTTCCAAACTGAAAAAGAAAACAAATGATATTGCACAAGCTAAACTTGAGCAAAAGGTAAGACGAGGCTTCCCTTGTTTGATTACACCATAAAGTCTTCTGAATCGGGATGGTCACTTCATGCAAGAATTGTATTTATGAAGACTTGCATGACATATTTTTTAATGTAGTTCAACAGAAGAATGGACAGAATTAAGGGTTGACTGATGAGGTTTTAAATTATATTCTTTGCAAACTAGCCTATACAGCACCTTGAGTAACAGAACTTGTAGGAAGTAGCTGAGAGTAAAAGAAAGTCAGATGGACAAAGTTATGCTGTTTCCTCTAAATAATGCATGTGACTGCAGTCTGGGAGAGCCTAAGAAGCTCCCAAAGTGCTCCTTGTCCCAATCTGTACTGAAAAGACCATTCTTTACAGAACACCTTTACTTACGATAAATAGAATTTTACTTAGCCAGTAGTCCATCTCATATAATTTGGCACAATAACTGGTGCGGTTAAGGGTAATGCAAAGGACTCTTGGTTCGTTTTGTAGGTTTTCTTAATGTTAGTTATGTACCACACTCAGAAAAAGCTCATCTGTAGTGAGGTGGAATGGCCAAGTTGGGATTATCATATGAGAATAGGGGATGGTTTTGCAGGGAGAGATGGGAGAGGAGTAGGTTAAGGGTGGTTTGTTTTTTTAACTAGTCAGAGATAAACTCGTGCAAGGTACTGTCTGAAAGTAAGCAAAAGTTACCAAATAGGAGAAGATTCGACATGTCTGGTATGTCAAAAATTACCTGTTTTTTTTATGAGTTGCTCTCAATATGCTCCAAAGTACCATTTGCTTTGCAGGAAGCATCACTGAAATACATCCTGTTAAATTTGGTGTATCTCCTTGATTCCAGTAATTAAGCAGAAAGCCGGTGAAATGTGTTTTCCCATGTTGCATAGATGGAAACTCTCTGTCAATGGAGATTTAGTTATGTGTTCTCAGCTGCATTTTATGTCAACGCTCAACTGATACTCCTGAGATTGGGTTGGCTCTGACTACAGCAGTAAATATTTTTATATTAACATTGAAACTGATTGTGAAAAATAAAATCTGTTCTAAATCCATGTGCCTTCAGTCAGATGGATCTTTCCCTCACTTTTAAACAGCATATAAATTCTGCTTTGTTTCTATTGTAGAGATATTTGTTTACACCTGCCTGAAATGTGTGTCTTTGAATTTAGATGAGTAGTTGAACATCTGTCTTTATGTCTACGTGTAGACAGTTATGTCACTAAGTCATGCTGCTGTTCATGGAATAATATTTGTTTATCATAACTTACACTGTAAGGTGTCTGCCAGGACGCCTCTAACCTGAAGAGCTTAAAGTAACTCCTTGAACCACCTGTAGCTAAAGCAGTGATCGGAATCAATTTTTTTCTGATGATTTCAATTTAAATTTCTAAAACTGGAAAGGGACTAGAGTGTTTGATGAGACCTATTTTACTTATATTACAAACTCAATGAATTGTTAACATGATTAGGTATAAAAAACATACAAAAGAAGCACCCCCTCCCCAAGAAACTGTAGCCCTTAAGAGTGTTATCAGTCTATGAGAAACCTTGAAAACTTTTAGGTTACCTTTTTAAATTTTTGAGAAACTTTGTAGCTATAGTAAGAAAAATTGATTTTAAAATCTGTTTCTATTGAATCAGTCTAGCATGATCCAGACTGCTCCTGTGTCAAGATCAAGCTACAAAAAAAACAAGTTTCTCATGAAAATGAAAGTTTTTCTCATGCATTAATGAGTAATTACATATTTCTGATTTTGTAAGGGTATATTTTAAGACAGTAACAAAACAAAACCCCTTTCCAATAAATAAAAATCCTTGTCATGGCAATGTGTGCTGACTATTTATTTCAAGAACAAACACAGAAAGATGGCCAAGAACAGTTAATGTCACTCTGAAGTGACTCAGTCTTTTGCTATGGTAAGGAAATTGGTTATCTATTTTAGCCAGGAAGTGAGAGAAGAAAGAGTAATGGCACACATTTAAGAGATGACCAAACATCCTGCTGTTCTGCCTTCCTGCTTAGACAAGCATTGTTGGTTTCCAGCCAGAATAAAAATGGAACAAACTATGGAGACTTTGAACAGGGTATAAAAGTTGCAAGTTGGACTAGAAATAATCAACCAGAAAGCTAACACTTCCTGGATCACTGATTTTCTTGTTTTTCTGTCTAGATCCTCGGTGAAGAGTTGGACAGCTGCAACATAAAGCTGTTGGAATTAGATGCATCAGTCCAGGACTTTGCCGAGCAGAACGTACCACTGGCTAAGCAGCTGGCTAGCAGGATAGGGAAACTCACCGCATTGCACCAACAGACCATACGGCAGGCTGAGTACAGAGCAGCCAAGCTCGGTCAGGTACGATCTCAAATAATTTCTGTGGTTTCCTTTCAGAAGCAGGAGGAGGATGCAAACTTCTCTTCTTTTTTTTTTTTTTTTTTTTTTTTTTTTTTTTCACCTGTAGTTGTGCAAGAAGGGGTATTCCTTGGCACACTGCCTATTATTAGTGAGGGTTTGCATCACACCTCAAAGAGAGGCACAGACGGGTCAGGTCAGGAGGATGGAATAATTCTGTGATGCTGCTTTAACATCCTCTTCCATGAATCATCTGCTGGTTGGTTCCTCTGAAAAGATTATAGACTTTCTCACGAACAGTAGCATGCCAGGAGATAGTATCTCATACTTTTCAGGGCCTCTGTCTTATCACTGTTACCTATATTTGCAGCATTTAAAAAAAAATAAAATGTTTTGGTCTAGTCACAGCCTATAGAGGGTGCATATAATTTGTAGATTCAATAGAAAAGCCTAGATACAATAGCCCTGATAATGCATCAAGTTTATGCAAAGTTTCAGCATTCATAAACGTGCTTCCCCTGCAGTTCAAAGTCCCTGAAATTCTTTCTTATATATATTTTTGCTAACTGTTGTTATCCAAAAAAAGTCTAGCTAAAACCAAAGAAATGGATTTTCTATGGTTCTGCCATCGATACTCTGATAAACTATGAGTTTTCTTTTCCGCATGGGTAAAGAAGCTTCTCTAAGGCTTGAAAAATATAACTATTTCATGATAACCTTTTCAGTTTCCTCTGAAAAATTGTTTAAAAAGAGATATAAAATCACTATCAAAGTAAGAGTTCAGTCAAAGGTACTTAGTGAAGAGATTTAACCATTAGGATATTTTTGTTCAGCAGCAAGAAATCCACTTCCCATCATAAAAAAAAATGATAGGTAAGGCAACCTGCATGCAAATACAATTCAGTCACCTACAATTTGATCCATCCTTCATACAGAACAAATGCACGAAAATCAGTGGAATTATTCCTGCTAAGTGAGAAGAAAATTGCGACAAAAGAGTACTTTGCTAAACAGAAATTGGATGAATCAGAAAGCAGAGCTTTTTTCCTGTAATTTGAAATAAGTGCAACACTTCTCTTTTTTGGAAATATGACAGACTGAGTGAACAAAGTAGGTTTTAAAAAAAGGTGATTTGGGGGATGACATAGAAAGAGATGAAGAAAAATAAGGATGACATAAAGCAGTAAGGCACAAACTGAGCAAGAAGGTATTTTAGAACTCTGGTGTGAGGCTGAAATATGTGCAAGAGGCGTACCCTCTAGGGATATATTTGAGGATCAATGCACTCTCACATTGTGACCTACATTCTTCTAGTGCCTTTTTTCCCCTGAAACAGATATGCTTGCTACTGGAAGCGGACCTATTTTAAATCCATAAATATAGAAATAATTACTTTATATTCAATAGTAAGGAAAAGCTGTTAAAATGATACCCAAGTTGAAAACAGTGAATGAAATGAAATTAATTTTATCATTTTCTAAGAACTGTACAGAATTACATTTTAGGCTTACGTGGATTTTTTTTTTATATCCAGGCTGCTTCACACTTGGAAGAATACAATGAGATGTTGGAGTTTATATTGAAATGGATTGAGAAAGCGAACATCCTTGTGCATGGTAGTATAACGTGGAATTCTTCCTCTCAGCTTCGTGATCAGTTTAAAGCCTACCAGGTGATTATATGAGCTATGAAATTTAAAGGGCAGTGTATGAAAGAAGTTATTTTCCAAGCAGTGAAGTTTTATTTTCCACACCTTTTTTGCTTCCTTTCTTTGATTAAAAAAAAAAAAGTCTTAAAATGTTAGATTACTTTGACTGTTCCCCCAAGTCCTGAAGATGATTAATTTGTTTTAGACAATTGTTTTGAAGACTGAAATTAAGATATCTTCCTGAATAAAACTACATGATTCAAAGTTGATCTCCATGTTTACTCAAGTACATTGGCTTCATAGTAGCTTTTGATTGAATAGTGTGTATATACACTGTGACTCTTTCACACTGAGTACCTCATTGCAGCTAATACTCCTTTAAAATTTTAATTAACCAAACACCTTTTTCAGTTTGGGTGTTTTGTGGGTTTTTTTCCTCCTTTACACTAACTTGAAATAGCCTTTGGTCTCATCTGATGAGCTTCACACCAAGTACTCTCAGACTGATACCCAATGGATGAGTTTCTTCCCGTTGCTTCCTGAACACATCACAGCAGAGTGATTTCCTGTCCCTGTGGCAGTGCAATTTGTCATACGTGTGTCTGTGTGTGGAATGTGTAACTGTGGGATCAGTGGAGGAGTTTGATAAGGTTCAAGCTTACCCAGTGTGACATGACCACGTGAAACAAATCAAAGCATCGTAAGATGATCACGTCTCACTAATGCTGAAATAATACTGCATTAATTGTGGTTTTTATATATATGTTAGTTAATTGTCAGCTGCATTCACTTACATTGGGGCAACATAGTATGTCACGCTTTCTTATTCTGAATAGGAACCTCTAGGTAACTTACCCTGAGGACAGCTGGGAGACAGCATTTCTGGTTTGCTTTTCCTATGGCTTTCTTCCTGGTTTAAAAGCTGATGAGGATACAGGTTTAACCAATGCTATCCCACAGAACACTTTGGTAGACATTTTTTAGGCAGCATTAATGACTACTGCCCTGCTATAACACTGCACCCAACTGCTTTCTGCTGCTTCCTATTAGATACATCAGGCTTCCAGAACAAATCCTATCCATAGGTTGTGTATACTACATTTCTACAGGCAAGTGTGTATAGCAAAACACTAAAATGAATGTGTTGGTAAGTACAGCTGCTGAAGCTTCATGACTTACTCTTTTGTTTCCCAGTCTCCATAAGCTGAAGCACTCAGCATACGCTCAGAATTAAGCATATTGCCGGAGTCTTATAGGAAATTGGTAGAACTTAATCGTATTCTTGCAGATGTGTCCAAATTGAGGACTTTGCAGAACAGGAATATACTTGAAGATGTGCTTAATCTGAAGCTCAACTCAGGCATTCAATTTGTTCATATCTCCATCTAGACTATGCTTGATGAGTCTGGAGAGATTCATGGTGATCTTGAGGCCATGAGTGAGAGGATTGAGTATCTGGCCAGTGTATACTGTACTGAAGGAATGTCTCAGCAAGTGCTGGAACTGGGGCGGCGAACAGAGGAATTACAGCAAGTTATCAAAGTGCGGCTACCCAGTCTCCAAGATGCTGCCAAGGTATATGAAAGCAGTTTTTCTAACACTAGCTGACAGCTAGGGTGGTGTGTACATCATGTTTCTGAGACCATTAGCAGCGCAGATTATCTGTGGTCAACAAAGGGCATGTTTGTGTTGTCTAAAGTTAGGTATCTTGCATCGTTTGAGATACTGTCTTCAGGTGCTGTTCCAGATGGGGACAAGATTCCTGCAGGTCCTCTCACATCTGCCCATTCTGGATGGAGGTATTGGGGATGATGGTGTGTCTCAAATGCCACTGAGCACCAATGTTCAGATACTTGAAGAGTGTGTTGGCATTTATACTGTGCCATTTCCTTTATTTTTCTCTTAAAGGATACCTAAAGCCTGCTATCTTTTAATTCAGATCAGTACTGGACCAGCTGAGGATTCCATAATGTAAGACCTGCCTCTGCAAGGGAGTGCAATGGAAAGAGTGAATGTGCTTTTTCATGTTCCTGACATTTCTGTGCAGCTCTTCCATATGGGTTTATTGTTAATGTAAATGTGCATTATGCCTGTGCAATGCCTGAGGGCATGGTAAATTAGTGCAAGACACAGGGAACTTTCTACTTACTCTTACCTTCACGGCAAGAAATTTTACATTCTTTTTTCTTTTTTTTTTTAATTGATATGATTCAGGAAAAAATTAATGTTGGAATAGTATAACTTCTATATTTATAGGGGTTCTTTGCTGTCACCTGCTACAGTTACACACTACTAGATAGGAAAATACCTAAAGGCAAATAAGAGAATAGGCTATCACCAATTGTTAGGACAATCACAGCTAAAGCTAAAAATGGTCCTTCTCCACATTTGACTGTTATTTCACTACATTTATAGGACATAGCAGAAATGCTGCAGCTGCAGCAGTCATAACAGTGTAACAGAGAGGTTTTGAAGACTTCATTACAAAAGCACAAATCAGTAAACCACAGTTTATGAGCTGAAGGCTTTTATTTTATTTATTTATTTATTTTTCATGGAATAAACCCAAGATTTGCATACAAGTAAGTGTAGTAGAAATGAAACTTACTAGCTTCAGTTCTCAGGGAAATATTGGAACAATTGAATAAACTATTTGTAAATTCTTGTAAGAAAACCTGGAGATGAATAGAAGCCAACATAAATTTATGAAGAAAGAAAATCATATCAAAAGTGTCCAATTTAATGTGCAAGTAATAGACAGATTTGTATATAAATGTACAATGTCTTATATCTTGACTTTAATAATATTTCACATTATATTGTTATTACAAAGTTAATAAGCTTATCTAGTTGAAAATACAATAACTAGGTGTAAAGCTGGCTAGAAAACTTACCTGGTGTGTAATTCTCAATGGTTCCCAGCCCAAAAGGAGGGATACATCAAGTAGGGTTTTGGATCTGGTACTATTCAGTATTTTCATTAATGAGTTGAATGGTGGTTTAGGGATGGTTTTTGAGATGCTTAGACAACCTCCTTACCTGAGAAAAAAATAGACTGCTGTTCAGCAGAGACAGGGGCATATTGTTACATTTAGACAGGAAGAACCAGGCATGGTTCCTCTGAATGAGGAACTACTGGCTGGATGCACCTTGTTGAAAGGTCTTAAGTTTAATAATGCAGATCATGTGAAAATGAGTAAAAAATGTCACGTAGTTGTAAAAAATCCAAACACCATGCAGAAAATAAAGTATATAATTTTAAGGTATGTGAAGCAGTTGTTTGGTTCTACCTGTTGGTCACTAGCAAGGTTTCAGCTGCGTCCAGTTTTGTGCTTGAAGAAAGATGCAGACTGACTGTAGAAAGAACAGAGGATAGTGATGATTGTGATATATGTATAAATTTGTAGAAAAGATGCATGAAAAAGGATTATCCTAACATATGATGTATTCAGAGAGAATAAAAATGATTTGTTCTTCATGTCTGTTGTTAATAGGACAGTAAGTTGAGGATTGAAATTGCAACAAAAGATTGCAGACCATCAGAAAAAAAAAGTTTCTGCAAACAAAGAGTACTGAAATAGAGGAATATGTTGTCTGTAGAGATCAGTGAGACTGCACTGCTAGTGGTCTTTAAGAACAGTCTGTAAAACTAAAACAGTTATGTCCTGTCTTATTACAGGAAGATCACTAGAGGACATCTTGAGTTCCTTTCTAGGCCTCAAACTTTATGAAATTAGCTTTATAAAGTACATACTGTATTTGAGATTGAGGAAAACAACAACTCTGGCTTTGAGACCTCTTTTTCTAGACTGTCATATGACTGGTACTATTATCCAATATTTTAAACATTTAAAACTCATTGTTAAAGCTATGAATTAGTTTTGGCACTTTATATAGGGATGTAGCTATAAAATCCAGACAGATATAGTGATTTTTTTTTTTTTCTTATTTATTCCTGAATCAAATGTTTTGTGTTACAGGACATGAAGAAATTTGAAGTTGAGCTGAGAGCCCTGCAGGCTGCTCTTGAGCAAGCCCAAGCCACACTGACGTCTCCAGAGCTTGGGCACTTGAGCTTGAAAGAGCAACTTTCCCACAGACAGGTAAAAGGCCAAGACCTCAAAATTAGCACTTGAGTAGTGTGAATTTATACAGAGAATGATGAATGTTGATGAGACCAATTGTGGTGTTTCTTAGGTGGGTCATTGTTTCAGAGTCTAGCCCCAAATTACTGCCAAGGGAATAAGGGATGGAATGGGAAAGATCATTCCTTCAAAAGGAATGGCTGAAGTATAATCCTTTATGAGTCTGTTCTTAGGTTGATGCAATTCTGAGAAATGTGCATCCAATCCAAGTTTAATCAATAATAATATAATAATAAAGCTCAGTTATTTTCCAGTGCTTTTCATCAACAGGTTCTTAAAGTACTTCAGAAGGAAGTCTAGATTGTTATCACCATTTTACAGATAGAGATGCAAATGAGTGTGTTGCTAGCTCCTCCGGTAGTCAACTGGAAAGCTAAGAGAAAATTCCGTTTCTTTAAGCCCGGTTACATTTTTGTATGTTTAGTTGAATTACTTCCATAAGATATTATTGCTTTCTGTATTGCACTTGGCCTACTATAGAGATTTGTCAATTTGTTATTTTTGGTCTCAATCTGATGACAAGAAAAATAACCCAAGCTATAGCTTTCTGAGTCGCTTAAGAAATGTTCCTTGTTGCAAGCTAATACAGAGATCTAACTGTCTTAGTCTGCCAGTGAAAACTAAATGCAACAGATCTACTTGAGGATTAAAATCTGCAGAAAAACATACAGATGAAAGACAAATTTGCAGAGCTTTCCCTTTTGATTACAATATACAACCTCTGTTCTGGGGACTCGCAGCCAAATTTCAGAATATGGCATTGAAGAGCCTAAGTGAAACACATCACCCACTGCAAGAGTAAAGGAATATGGAGTTTACACTATTTGTTTATGTGTATTCTTGGTCCTACCTCTAGCAGGTCTCACAGTATGACTTTCTGTTGTACAGAAAAGGGCTGTAGCCCCCGCCCTCCTGTTTCACGAGACCAGAAAGGAGGTTTTGGAGAGGCCCTGGTTGGCACGCAGCTCCCAGGGTACCTCTGGGTGCCGATTGCACAATAAAGGCACCCTTTGCCCGCAGTATGGGGCCTGCCAGAGGAGAGGCCCCACCAGTGATGTCTGAGGAACAGGTCATTATACCAAATCTCTGGTTCGGATTATCCACCATATGTCACGAAGGCACAGAAATAAAGAGCAAACCACAGTCCTCTCATCCTCTCATCAGTATGCGCTTCAGACCCTCTCAGCTGTCTTTCTGCATATGGTATAGGGGAAGGGAGACAACCAGTCTCTTTATCCCTGTTTGCCACATACGTTGTCTAGCTGATTTATATCTACTGAATTTAAAATCTTTTTCTAATGTGCTGAGGCCCTTTTCATCAACTTTGCCTTTTTCTTTTTTTTTTAAATGTTTTTCTATTTGTGAATACATCAAACTCCCCAATGAAGATAAAAAGAATGCCGATCAAATCTATTATCCAGTCATTGCACTTAGGCTCTTCTCATGCATATAAACAGACAGCTCAAATGGACATTGTGAAAAGAATAGAGACTGTTAACAAAGGCATCCAGCATGTGCTTATTCAAAGGAAAAGATTTCTGTGTAGCTGTGTTTCTGTTTGATTGCCTTTTGAATTTTAAGCAACATTTTCAGCCATGGTTTGTATTTTCAAAGGAAGGCTGCGAACACAACGGGATTCATTTGCTGGTTTGAAAATGTGCTTCTGTGTCTCAGCAGGGAATTCCACTTGGATTTTAACATGAAAATATGTGTATACATAAATGACTCCTGTGCTGCTTTGATTTGTGGAGCTCGTAAAGATATTTTTTCAAATATAACAGAAATATTTTTTTGTAATTAGGCACTTAGAAACAGGTGCTACTATGCTTTTTCATGAATTGCTTTTATTCCTATTATATGGCAGTTTTGCTTAACTAATATTTAAAAGAACGCTCATTTCAGAATGAGCAACTCTAAAGAAATCATATCCTGATTACATTCGATTTAGAAAACAGATAACCGAATTGGTTTGGTTTAGTGCTTGAACTCATCGTTATTTTTCTTTTGCTGCATGGCATGCTCTGGGAGTCCTGCAGAACCGGCTTATGGTGTCACTGACTTTCCTTCCAGCATCTGTTGGCTGCAATGGAGTCGCTGAAGCCAAAAGTTCAGGCGGTCCAAGCCTGCCAGAGCGGCCTGAGGATTCCCGAGGAGGTGGTGACGGGGCTGCCGCTGTGCCACAGCGCCCTCCGGCTCCAGGAGGAGGCCAGCCGCCTGCAGCACGCCGCCATCCAGCAGTGCAACGTCATGCAGGCAAGCGCAACTCCCGCACGTAAATTACTCCCAGTAACTTGAACGGCGCCACCCGAAACGTGATGAAAACAGAGAAGTCCGTACCTCTCGGCATTCCTCTTTTCCCGTGTAGTACGGTTAGGAAGTTCCCCACGAGAGTTTTAGTCATTTCTGACTCCGTGGTTTTGCGCGGGGGGTTCACGTTCGTGGTCATGTTAATTGCGGATTTACTCGTCAGACTCTCATCTCGGTTCTCTCCTTGACCTTCCTGGTTTTTGTAATGCTGTTAGGATTAACTAGGCAAATAGCTAATACACAATTGCATGCAGGTTGATTTGATAATATATGCAATCAGTTAATGAAATTAATATGGCATTATAACATTAACTGCTTATAGGAATTGCACAAAAACTATTGAGTTAAATATAAAAATAATGGTGTTTTTTTTTTTTTATTGATGTACAATTTATATACGTTTCCTTTCTGATTGTGGAGTCATTCAGCATCTACTAAATTTGCATTTTCAAGTTTTGCTGAATACAAGAAAACTAGGTTTTGTCTGATTGTTTGAATTCATACCTAAATATATAAAAGGTATTTCCAAAGAAGAAGAGAATAAGCTTCTCTTTCCTGCTATATAGTGAAGAAAAATACATAGTGAGCTGGGGTACAACTACAGACCTTCAAGTTAGGTAACACAAGAGGCTTTCGATCATCGAGGATACTTCACGATACTTAAGTTACAAGGAGGTATACAGTGTCACACTGAAAAGTTTTAAAAACAGATTAGACAAACTGCTGGTTTCTATGATAGAAAGAACTGGTACTACACTGGTAGGATAACGGTCTGAATCAGTCTTCATAATCCTCTCCCAGTTGTATTTTTTGTAGAATCTAACTTTTTCATATAGACTTTCCACTTCATAAAAGGAGGCTTGAAGTGAAAAAGAAGATGAAAATGCTTTATAGTAAAACCATGAGACCAGGCAATGCTATTTTTTGGTGGGTATGTTTGGTGCAAATACTTGTTGGAAGCAGATATTCTAGCTCTTTGTATTGGATATCTAAAAAATCATGTTATGTGAACTGTTTTTTTTGGAAATAGTTAAATATATGAAACCACTGAATTCATTGCAGTTCGCAATATTTCTGAATGGACTTTTTCCTGACTATATTCCTGCTTTGCTTATTCAGATGTGACTGCAAGATAGGTGTAAGTTTGCTCCACTTCAGAAGAGAGATCAGTCATTCATGGACTAAGTAAATATTTTCATCTAGACATCAACTTTTCTTTCCCCTCTCTAGGAAGCAGTGGTTCAGTATGAACAATATGAGCAAGAAATGAAACATTTACAGCAAATGATAGAGAGCGCCCATCGTGAGATAGAAGACAAACCAATAGCAACCAGCAACATCCAGGAACTCCAGGTCCAGATTTCACGTCATGAGGTAGGAGAGCCAAAATGCGACAATATGGGCTCAATGGCAGCTCATTGACCCAAAAAACTTTTCATAAGCAACAGTCATAAATTAGCTGAGTAGCTTTTCAGACTTGCTCAAGGCTAATTGAGCAGACAGACTTAATACCAGATAGGAAACTCATGCTATTGGTACAGTGTAGAGTATTCATTTATTCAGTTAGATGTGTGCTAATCCCCAGGCAACATTATGACATAGGAAAGCACTGCATAATTAAGGGACAGTTAATTATGGTACTGGACTGAGGAGGGTCCCAGAAGTCAATGCAGAGTAGTTAGGTGATCATAGCTAGTTCAGTGATCCATATATAAATATATATCCTAAAGCACTTATTTCCATCCCAGTAACATTCTATAAAAAAACACCAAGAGACTTGAATCACAGGAAAACTACAGTAGATTTGGAGGGAAACTCTGCAATGTTCACTCCAAAGGCTTCTTTTAAAGTCATTGCTGGGAAGAGTCTTGTCCTGTGGAGTTAAAGGTCCTGCCCTCAAACTCATTTGATCTTCAGCCCCCGAAGGAGTCGGGATAGCCTCTGTGCAGCCTTCTCGCTGCAATGGGAGCCCCTTCCCCCGGTTTGTTGTGTATCTCTTGGGACAGAAAATGCACCATGGAACTCTGTGTGTCACTGTTGGCACCAGATGGCACCATTTCTTTACCTTTGAATTAAAAGCTATCTGTGCTATTGTGTAATATAACCTAATGTTACATGTGATGCTCATTTCCTATCCGGTTGTTACAAAATTTACTTAGTATAAACGCAGAGCAGTTTGCTTAGGCAAACACACTTCCATCTTTCAGTACTGAATTAAAAATGCTGCTATTCTCTATTCAAACGATCTGGAACAGCAAAAGCAGGAGAGTGACTTCAGTGATACAGGGTAATATTGCTGAAGGAAGGAATGATGATGTGGGGAGGAAGGAATTAAAATTGGGGCAGCTTGCAGTTTCATCTGCATTTGAACACGTTCAGTAGCTAGGAGTCCTTCTAAAAGTCTGCAGGAAGACAGCAGCTTTACTCTATTGCACATGTTGGGATCAACCAGAATGGACAGGTTTTGTACTTGCAAGCTTTCCACATTTAAGGGTAAGGGGTTTTGAAAGACTCATATATGGCATATTTTTGGCTCATATTTTGTTTGCTAAATACCTGTGGAAAAGTATAGCATAAAGGGGATATATTGAACCCTATACTATTATACTACTTCAAAAGGCAAGTCTGTCAAGATGCTTCTTACACCTAGTATTAATTTAAGAAAAATTCAGTTACCAGATTCCCTGTTGAAGCCTGCATGAACAAGAACTTAAAAGGACATTTGTTGTAGCTATATTTAGAATTAAATAAGAGGAAGAAAGTAGAAGGAAATTACACCCTGATTTGTAGGAAGCTTGTATTACCATGCATGTACGTAACCAGTTACACTGTGGAACTATCTTTGCTGAACTGTTTTTCTTTAGACTTTCAGATAAGAATGCATCCATTTTAATGGATAATACAGTACCTCCTAGGACATTGCTCTTATAAGTTGCTTTATTTCTTTCACAATCACATATTTGCCTCCTTTTCTTTGTTTTCAGTTGAGAGAGACATGTCAGATACTCAGTGCTTTGGACATTAATGCCCCAAATGTTATTGTATTTCAGTAATATTGATGGAGCTAAGTGAGTATATTGAATGACAATAATTTCCCACTGAGCCCCAGAGATGTCATTCATTGAGCATTAGTGAATGATTGGTATTTGCCAGAGTGAATAACTATTCCAGCTGTTAGACATTAAACTTACGGCTTGATTTGATTGCAGTTTGGTTTTTGATTGACCTAGCTGATGTTTTATACTGAAGACTTTGCTTAGTCTTGGATGTAAGCCCTGGAGCTCCAAGAGAGCTGCTTTTGTTGCTAACGTGTCAGACAGTGACCAGGTACCACTGAAACCCAAGCAGTAAAGTGTCATCCTCAGTCTTTGTGCTGCTTCCATTTCTAACTCTGTATTTCTCACTATGACTGTTTTGCACTGTGATTTTGAGGAAGTGGTTTCCTGAAAATGTCATACAACCAAAAAAATCTTTTAATTTTACCAGCCTGAAGCAGTAATCATATTTACTTTTTAAAATATATTGTAATTATTTGTTATTATACCAGCTAGATCTTGCGATTTCTTTTGCTATTTTTCCTTGAAAATGTGTTTGTTGAAGAAATAGAAGCAGATATAAAAATAAAGTAGAAATATATATTTGAATGAATAAGCCCTGATTTAGCAGGCAAGCTTATACAAAAGTTGTTTTCACTTTATAGATCACAATTTTATCATGTTACTGAACCTCTAGGGAGACAGGAACAATAGCTTTGGTAGAAACGTGAAAATTTTCCACCATTTTTTAAATAACAGTACAGCGTAGGAGAGAAGACAAGTCAGTTTCTAAGGCTGTTCATTTCGATATTTCTTCTCTGATGAAACTTAAACTTATGATGGTGTTTGGCCATGCAAATAGACCATTTCATAGCCATAAGAAACCAGTATTTTAAAACATACTCTGCTTTAGGCCAGATTGCCCAGCTCTTTTTAAAGAAAGGTTAGTACTGTGTGCAGCTCAGCTTTTAATTCTGAAGACTTACACAAAACCAAAACAAGATTAAAATACAGCTTATCCAAACACTGGCAAAGAGCGATCCAGTCTGCATTTAATCTTATTATGTGACTGATTGTTCATATCACACTTGATCTCATTAGACCCTGTGAGTTATTGTTTGAACAATTCATTCTTTCTGGTGAGGGCTGAATGGGGCATTTTTTTACAGTTGTGATTGCCACATGACCTCATTTCCATGGCATGCACTATGCGGAGAAGCTTCATCTTCCTCAGATAAATGGAAATAGAATGGGGGTGGGGGGGAAATAGGACAGGGAGAGGGAGAGACGTTCCCTTTTGCTGCAGTCGGAAGCTTATAGACTTCGTGTCAGGTTCAGGCTGGAAGCAAGCGTGAGGTGTTCCTCCCTCCCTCCCTCCCTCCTGCGATTACCGTGCCTTACCCAGAGCCTTTCGCAGCACTTTTCCGGTTTTGCTTCAAAGCCCTCGGCTCTGCGGTTTAGCTGTGCAGCCAGACGCAGCCTGCCTTGTTACCTCCACTATCAACATCCTGCTTGTCAGCTAGCGCGGCAGCTGATGCGGGGTTTCTGAGAGGCAGCGCTATGATGTTATTGGCTAGGCTGGCAGGGGACAGCTTGCCTCCGTTACGGAAGCTGAAACGCTGCGGGTCCTGTGGCCTTTATTGGCTGCCTCCGCATTAGGGGAAAAAAATGTTTCCTCAGGAGCTGGCTCAGAAGATCAAAGGATACCAGGAGCAAATTGCTGCTTTGAATTCGAAGTGCAAGATGCTGACAATGAAAGCCAAACATGCCACCATGCTGCTGACAGTGACAGAAGTGGAGGGACTTTCGGAGGGAATGGAGGAGCTGGATTCAGACCTGCTCCCAGCACATCCTGCTCATCCCTCGGTCGTTATGGTAAGGAACGCGTTGGCCTCAGTACGGTTTATCTGAGCTGCTTCCTTTTGCATCATTGCAACAGTCCTGTGTAGCAAATTGCCGCAGCTCACAGCTACAATTTGCTTTTGAAATGGCTGGAGTGTGGCAAACCAAGCAAGCTGCAGCTTCCCCTTACTGTATTTTGCTTCATATGGGCTTTCAAGACTTGTTGATAAGGAATGAAGTTATTTAACAGACAAATACCCGTGGAAGTTGTCTGTAATAAGATGCAAATATAGTGCTTTTTCGTAGCTGCCAGCATGGAAGACTAAGAAACTACTGAATTGCAGGAACCAGAATAAATATGATTTTATAACATGTTGCAGTGTGTAGGTTTTACACACCATATTTTTAAAGCTCTTGTCTTAAAATGTTGATGTGATAATTGACAGTGTGCTGCTATATTCTCAGATGAGTGTGTTGGAAATGAAAGCTGGCTACGTACTGCCATAGGCTTCGTGTTTGAATTATTCTGCTTTTGTTTGTTTCTAACTGGGTCTCATTACAAACATACTGCTAATGCTATTGGGATTTTTGTCTGAGTGAAAACAGAGTGGGGAATTTCAGGATTTGTCACTGTATAACAGCATTGGGGAAGCAAGAAAAATATGTTGCTACTGGACTGTGTGTATTTTGTATTTTAACTCCATTCCTTGTTCTAACCAGGCCTGGATACTGAGACAAATACCGCATTATTCTGTAGCTCTCCATAGTATTTCCATATGCAGCAATGATTGTATTAGAAGACTTTTGTTTATTATTGAGTTGCTTGCTATACGTTTTCTTTTAAATTCATTATGGTACAGGAGAGCATGTTCATACTGAATTCTGACAAGCATATAAGACTATTAATTGAACCAGATTTTTAAGCTGGTAAATGTAATAGTGTTAAGTATGACTAAATAATGTCATGATAATTCTGGCCATGTGTTGCTTTTCTTGTTTTGATCTCAAAGTCAAGCCTAAGTTGAGGTAAATGATTTTCTTCCTGTGCTCTGGGGTTGCTTTTCCTGTGGCAGATGACTGCCGGTCGCTGTCACACGCTGCTCTCCCCTGTCACTGAGGAGTCTGGGGAGGAGGGAACCAACAGTGAGATTTCTTCTCCACCTGCCTGTCGCTCTCCCTCACCTGTGGCTAATACAGATGCTTCTGTTAACCAGGTACCTCTCTCTTGGCATTCATTCAGCTTTTATCTCAGACGTGCATGGTTCCATTCCACAGGTGGTTTATTTAATCCTCTGAAATAATATTTACCTATAGCTCCAATGATCTGAGGCTTAACCGCTGACCTAACTCAACCTTCAGGTTCTAGTCCAAAATGGACACAAATATTGACAAATTTTGTACTGCCCATAATAAAACACTGCATTATGTCCATATACATCTATCCTACAGTACCATTCGTATGTAGCATTGAAGCCACAGTCTGATATCTTCCACTTCAAACCATTTCAAGTATTAACTTTTATGTACTTTTTCATGCCTTGTTCATTCCATACTTTCAGTATCAGTCTATTTTAAGTGCTAATGAAGCAGATCAGTGAAATCGCTAAAGTTAGATTTTTAAATCAAAACTGAGGACTCTGGTACTTCTGATAGGAACAAGTGTACGTCAGCATGGATTAAAATGTGAGCAATGAATCAGCTCATTGAGCAGCACGCACATGAAGACACATAAAATGTTGTGCTTTAGAAGTTTAGAAATGAGCCTTAGGGGCATTCACCACCTCACTGCCTTCATCATGCTGTGGGTTTTGCAATTGGTTGGTTGTTTTTTCACTTGTGGCTGCTTCCAAAACTGACCACTGCAGACTTAAAGGGTAGAATGGTGTTATGTTGTGCTGTTGAGTAGAAACAGTGACGTTTGAGCAAGTTGCCCACTCATTCCTTCCACTCCTTTCAAAGATGCGTGTAGATGGTGCTATAGAAGTTGCTAAATATAAATGATTCATTTTCGTGAACTGACATAAGAATACTAAGCTAAGATAGTAAGAATGGTGACAAAATCTTCATAATAATAAGGTTATAAAGTTACTTTCCTAATAAAAAAGTTATATAATGAATGAGAAGGATTTTTGTAGTGTTCCGTCATTTCAGACAATCAGAAATTTCAGTAAAGTTTACTTATAGTAGAAAGGCAGCTATATATTTCAGCGCAAAAGTCTTATGACAGTGTTAATCAGTTGAAGGGTTAAAGGAGCAAGAGCAGCTTGCTTTCTAATAAACAAATTCAGTATCAATTCATTAAATTTCTCTGAAAAAAACCCCAAGCAACCAACCAAACAACAGATTAAGAACTCCAAAAACTCAAATAATAATGAAAATTCAGTGAAGATGCTGTTGTGCCATGACCTGACACCAAAATGCAGGTTTTAGAATCTGTGATTTACAGGGCAAAATTGAACAAAAAGATTATGTACTTCATTTAGAAGATCTTCAAAAGAGATAGAATTGCTGGTGTTATAATAATCTAAAAAACGGACAGATGAAGGTTTCTTCAGTGTGGTTAATGTTGAAATGAACTGCACGTACTAAACAATAAGCGGAAGAGCATTCCAAAATGCAGTGGTTTACTTACAAAATGCTTAGGTTCACACTCACATGAGATTAAAACTAAAGAAGCTCTGAAACTGCCAGCGCTGATTGTGATGAGTGCCCAGGGATATTTCAGAAAAGAAGGTTGGCTAACAAAAAGGGAATTAGGAGCTTAAATGTAAGTTAAAAATGTTTCTATTCAGTAAAAGAGTCAGTAAAACTAATTTGTAAATGTTTTGTTTTCAAATGTAGCCAGTGTTAAGAGAAATAATTTCCCACAGAAAGATCACCTGCAAAGTACCAGAAAAACATGTCAGCAGGAACTCCAGAAAGCAAAGAATTACATTAATCCAGTGTTTGGAAGAAAATTAAAAGCTCGTATGAAGTGGAGTGGCTTTGGGAGGGAAGGTTGGGTGTTAAGACTGTTTTTAAATTCATCCCTAATAATCTATGTACAGTCTTTCATCAGGGTTTCCTAGCATCTCTTCAATGGTGAAATGTCGCTAGTCTGAACTGAGAAATCTATGCGCTATTTTTACATTGCTAGCAAGTAATGAAAATATGACACAAATGCCAAGTGCATATTAGTGGAAATATTGGTTCTATGTATTGAAATAGATTAAACCAAGACCATAAATACAAGTGACAGATCTAGCACTGTTATAAGTTAACAGTTGCCCAGATTGTTTGTTTTGTACCAAAACTCCTCTAAAAATGACTGAAGGGGGTGGGAAACTCTAAAAATGTTAACTTTTAAAAGGCTGAGGAATTTCACAATATATAATATTTCAGCAATGGATAACAGTCCTTTAATATAGTTGATTTTGATGAATAGCAAAATCAGGCACTTTATCTGTGCCGAACGAGAATCCTCTGGGGCTAAAGCTTCTCACACTTACCCGAAGATACAGTTGATTAAAATTTAGCACTTTCTTTTAAAACCTATTTTCCAGATGCATAATGTCAAGTAATTGAATTGAAAATGCTGAAGTGTTGACATAAAGCCTCAGAGGTCACAGCTGATCCTGTGATTCAAGTCTTCAGCACTGGGACACTGTTAAATGTCTTTCTATCTCCTTGTTCACAGCCTGCTTAATCATTTTTTCTCCTTCCTTATGAAAACTCAAAACAAGGGTGCAACAGCCCTTGTTCAATACCTTTGAAATCTAAACACACCCTTTTTCCCTACATCCTAACAACAAAGCCTGAGTACTTTTCATTGACTAATTTTTGTAAAAGAGGGCATGAGACATTAGAGTCTTTACAGGGGGAACAAAATCTGTTCTGTGTAAGAACATCTGGATTCACACTATCAGCATTAAAGCCTTACAAAAAAAAAAAAACCCCTGCCATATTGTTTACTCCAACAAACAGTTGGAAAGATGGGGAATGGGATTTCTTTCCTCTCTTTTAAAAGCAAGGTCTTCATTCTGGGAGTTTTGATTAAGAAGTCTCAGAAGTACAGCTTTTCTCTTGGCTTTGGACAGGACTAGCTGAGGGCTGGAGAGTAGCTGCAGACAAGGCAAAATGAGAAGCTGCCTGCACTGCTGCAATTTTTCACTGTGACTTGGAAAGATCACTTGTGGTGAGAGTTTTCACCATGGGTATTTACAAATTCAAAATGATTGAGGGAACTGGACAACAGCTGCTGTGTCACATGGTCTGGACCATAGTTCACTAAGTGGGGCTACTAAGTGAGAAGGTTGCAGTATTTTTCACCTTCTAAATAGATGCAGTGGCAACTGTCATACATGATCTCAGTTTTAAGTAATCCTTGTCGTCAAGTCTGCTTTCCTGACTTAAATATAGATAGTGTGCATGTTCCCTTAATTTTACATTTTCTGTAGATCTTTTTAATTGTCACCTGTAATAGCTGAAGAAATCCCTATACACTAAGTATACAAGTTCTAGTGAGAAGCATTTCCACCCTGAATTTTCAACAGTAATTTGAACGTTTGCCCATTTTCCTCAGCACTTGTGGTCCCTTTTCCCAATGTCTTTATAAGTTAGTTGAGAGTACTTGTTTGTTTGAAGTCTTACTATGAGTTAGAGCTTCATATTCTTTCTTACATTGTTGACCAGTGTTTCAGCATATTCCTTTTGGTTCTTCTGTTGCCTTCTCCATGCTAGTGTTCATTAGGGTGTTCATTAGGATATCCTTTGCCACCTGCAGTACTGTAATGCACTATCTGTTGTGATGGGTTTTCCCTGTGTGTAGTTATGATGATGCTAGAACAACACTCCCCTCCCAGTCTTTCATGTCTGTCCACAGTTGCCTCCTGTGCTTCCTAGCTAATATGAACATGAAAAAAAACGCATCCACAATCTTCACGATAGTGAAGCTCCAAACCATGCTCATTGTACTACTATTAAATATTTATTTACTGTGTTGCTCAGAGGTTTCCTGATGGTTTTGACTTTGTGGATTTTATTTTAATGGACATATGCAATGGGGCAGTCTGTGGGGGGATATTCTTATTCTTATTTTCATTTTGAAACTGCAATAATGTGCTTCATGCTTGTAGGACATTGCTTACTACCAAGCCTTATCTGCTGAACAGTTGCAGACAGAAGCTGCTAAAATTCAACCCAGCACTTCAGCCACCCAGGAGTTTTACGAACCAGGCTTAGAATCAGCTGCTAGTGCCAAATTGGATGATTTGCAGCGTTCTTGGGAAACACTGAAAAATGTGGTAAGTTTTTGTCTGGAGGGTTCAAAATAATCAGCTAGCGTGTATGGAATTCAATGCAAAGAACTGGTTCAACTAATATTAATCTCTGCAATTCTTGGTTTTCATGTGGTAACAGGAATTGTCAGTTGTATTACACTGACTTTGTTCTTTGTTTGAAAGCCTGTGCAAGATGGACCTCGATTAAGAAAAAGTAAAAGTTATTAAGGCTGATATTTACCTTCAGAAATACTGGTTGTTATCAGGCTATATATTCCATAACCTAACAGAGAAATCCACTCATGCTGGATGAGTTGGCAAAAAAGGCCAAAGAATCTGGTTTCTTCAAAGTGGGTCAACTTCACACATTTCTACATAGTAGTGCAGCATAATCATTCAGTGATGTATGAAAATGGTCAAAGTTTTGATCACATGCTATAAATTTTAATTCTTTGCAGAGGCACAGGAGCTCTTATGGAGAATTAAGAACTGTGCATCTAGCAAATTGTGCACATCCATATGGTTGAGTGCATAAAATCTAAACTAAGTCATGAGAACATGCCTTGATTTTCCCTGCTCATTAAAGTCCATTTTTTTCAGTCACAGAACCTAGGATTCAACAGATGATGTTTAAACAGATAAATACTTTTAATATGGATGTTTTGATTTATAGTTTATACTTTTGAGAAATTGTTGCAAGTTTTGGTTTTAGTCTCATGAGTTTAGGGATGTAAGAATCAGAAGAAAGAGCAAATCCTGTATCAGAGGTCAGAATTTATACTTTTCATTCTTCTTCAGATCAGTGAAAAGCAGCGCACCCTCTATGAAGCTCTTGAGCGTCAACAGAAATATCAAGACACGCTCCAGTCTATATCCACAAAAATGGAGACCATTGAGAGCAAACTGAATGAAAGTCTGGAACCAGCCAAAAGCCCAGAGAGCCAGATGGCTGAACATCAGGTGAAAACTCTTATGTGAGAAATAGAAGGAGAGCATGCATTACCTGTATATCTTTAGTTGCCTTTTTTTAGATAGTGGCATTCTTCGTAGCTGAATACCTCAAAAACATGTGTTATTTGTATTAACCTTCTCTGTTACCTGTATGTCTTGCTTTTCTGGACTCCCCGCTGTTCTAAACATGGCGTAATGGGCATTATTTAATAAGGAGCCTTTTAAAAAAGTAGAATAGATCCTAAGAGTTTGTCCAATTGAAATTTTCAGCAAAGCCTTTCGTCAAAGTTTGCATTCAGTGACACCTACGCACACTGTTCTTCAGCATCAGTGCTACTAGCATATATTGGACTATTTATAATGTTCCCAAATTTACTAAGATCATAATCAATACTGATGCATTGTAAATTGATCCACATACAATCATTGCCTTGTTAAACAAAACAAACCGAAGCACACAAAAAAACTCCCTCCCAAGGGAATTCTTGAGAAATGATGCCCTGAATAATAGGAGAATATCAAGTAACCAATGTAGACATACTTACAAAGTTGTAATCATCAAAGCCTTCTATCTGATAGCATTAAACTATTTGATGGGGTCATTTCTCATTTCAGTAGGAACTCCATGACCCAGAAAGGACAACATTTGGCTTTTGTAGCACTGTGTGATGTCCTGTGCATCCAATGTGTATATAGTATCAGACATGAAAGTAAAGTATCTGCTCTAAGGTATTGGTAATGCAGCATCCTTTTGTAGGTATCTTGGAAACTGATTTATAGGATAAGAATGATAGCAGGAACTTCTTTTACACCATGGAGTTAATCTCTGGATGTTTACATATATTGGTGGATGGTTTTTTCTCCCATTATTAAGTTTCAGGCTCATGCCCCTAGTTCTCTCTCACAAACACACACTCAATTACTTCCACTCCTTATCTTCACTGTACCTACTGGAATACCGTCCAGAAAATTTGTTGGAAGAATGTATCTGTATGTATAATATTTCCAAAAGAATTCCTTCTTGTGATATGTTTGAAATTCAAGCTAAGTAATTAAATCCATGTATCAGTTATCAGATGCATGATCCTAGCTTAAGCATCTAAAGCAGGTCTCGGTCCTTCTGAATTCTGACTCTAGCAAAGGAGCCGTGATATATTGCACTACTCTGTGTTCCATGTGCTCCCTTGGGACAGTCATCTTGAATTTTGTATTAGGCCTATGCCTCCTGACATACTTTCTTCTCACTGATACATAAAGCAAATACTTTCTCTGTTCTCATTTGTAAATAGGCTTTGATGGATGAGATTTTAATGTTACAAGAAGAAATCACGGAGCTTCAGACATCATTAGCCCAGGAGCTGGTTTCAGAACCGCTGGATGCAGAAGCTGCTGATCAGCTGGCATTGCAGTCCACTCTTACGGTCTTGGCCGAACGAATGGCCACGATTCGAATGAAGGCATCAGGAAAACGACAACTATTAGAGGTACAAGAAGAAGCTGAGCAAACTGAATCAATGTGGGGGAAACCCAGAGGAAAGCAGCAAGAGAAGGCAGGAAAGATCTCACCTTTAGAAGGCTGTAGTAGCAGAGATCTGCTGAAGGAGGTAGAAATACAGTGACTGGACTGAATTTCAGTCACCAGAAAAGCATGCTTATCAATTGAAAGCAATAGTATTTTCTAAAGGTTTCCAACTTACAAAAGAAGGGGCTTATTATGGCTTAAAAAATACTATGTAGAAGTTGCAAAAGACAGAGAGGGATTTTTTTAAAAAGCGACTGTTGTGGTGTGTTTCTTTTAAAAAGTAAAATACAACTTGTACTCCTAGGAAAAACTGAACGAGCAGCTGGAAGAACAGCGGCAAGAGCAGGCTCTTCAAAGGTACCGTTGTGAAGCTGATGAGCTTGACCACTGGCTACTCAACACCCGAGCAACGCTGGACACTGCTGTGGTTACTGCTGAGGAACCTATGGACATGGAAGCACAGCTGGTAGACTGTCAGGTAAAGTTATCAGTCCTGTAATGTTTAGATGAACAGGATGGACGTAGCTTTATCTGACTGAAAGAGGCAAATATGGAGCATTAATGTTAAAACCATTATTGAGTGGGAAGAAGTTTCTGAGCTCCCTCATATATGCTCAGTTAGCTTCATCAATGATTTATGAAATAAAATATCACTTGTTCTTAATTTCTTATTAAAGATCGCAACCAGTGCTTTAAAAAAGTGTGCGTAAACATAGCAGTAGGAAAACAAGATATCCTGACTGCAAGAACATTTGAAACTCTACAACTTTTGGAGGGCATTTTGTTTTGCTTTAAAGGCCTTATATTCGCTGCACTTACTGTTTTTGCTCCACTCAAGCTAGAGTTGTTGAACGACTCACTTGACAGGTATGAAAACACCTGCAGTGTACTTTCCTACCCTCCTTTTCCAGCTGAAGAACACACTGCTAGTGGAAGTGCTGCTAGTGGCGACTGGGACAGTGTGATGGTTTCTTCGGGAGTAATCCCTGCCCACATTCAAAAGTAAAGCATAATCATCAGTAGTTACTGGTTTTATGAATTTAACGTTAATCAACCCAGAATACCAAAACAACTGAGGAAAAAAATTCTGCTGCAATAGGAGTAATTGCATATACTTTTATTAACAAGACTTGGATCAGTCATGACATCCAGTGGGAGTTCTCCAGTTATTTTAAATGAGAGTTTAGCACTATGTGATCATTATAATTAAAATTATAAGATAGACTACAGACAGATGGACAAAAGATCCCTTTTCATATTAAAGAATGAGGATCTCAATTATTTTAGGATAAATGGAAGTTAAGTTTCATATAAGTCCGATGAATTAAACATCTAGTTAAATTTCCATCGACACCATTTCCTTATTGGAATTTTTGGTCTGCTCAGTCTCAGATGTGCTTTCATCACCCGTCCTTGGGAGCTGTTTGTTGTATATAGATAAACCCTGTGAACTTAAACAAAGCAGTAATTTTTTTTTAATATCATCTGCAGGAAACTCAAAATTAAAAAGAACAGTTACCTTTGTGGAAAAGTCAATACTGCTGTTCTTTTGCTGGTTCTTAAAATCTTAATACAGTAAGTTTTATATAAAGTCCTATATTTTTTCTACTCTTTAGAGACTCTTCCCATCTTATCCTGCACACATTCCTTCAGAAGAAATATTTGTGAGTTTATATTTGATGGTTGCTATGGAAACAAAAACATCTGATGTCAGGCTAGGTTTTTGAGCAAGAATTGTATGAGCTTTTGAGTTTGGAAAATCAAAATATGCACCACGTTTCTAATACATCAATGGTTAATGGAATGTCAGGAAAGTAGCTTTTGAGAATAAACATGCCAGAGATTTGTCACTTTAAGTCTCTCTTTAGACTAAAGAGGATTATACAGAAATCCTTAAGTCCATCATGCACCAATCAGAAAGAGCAAATAGTGAGAAGAGAAGCTTATCAACACAGCCAGAGCAACACATAGCAGGAGGTAGGAAGCATTTCACTAAATGTACATGAAAGAGGAAAGAAGTAACTCTAGCTGCGTGCTCTGTTTCTTGTCGTTATGGATGTCAGTCTAGCATCTTAGCCACCGTTACCTTTAATTTGCAAATAAAGAGCATCTCCTCTACAACAAATCCTTTGTTTCAAATAACTTTTCAATTTCCTATTTTGAACAAGCTTGCAAACAGGAATGGCAAATGCAGACACTTGCAAGCATATTCCTAAGGACTCTGAAAGGACTGGAAGGCAAAGCAATGATAACATGGCTTGCCCTTAGCTTGGCGACGGGTGAGGTAGGCCACAGGTCTTCTTGCCAGAAAGCGTGACAGATGCTGGAAAATGTATGAATTTGCTTCTTTGTTTTTGCTGCTGCAGAACATGCTGGTTGAAATAGAGCAGAAGGTGGTGGCCTTGTCAGAGTTGTCTGTGCACAACGAGAACTTGCTTATGGAGGGGAAAGCTCACACTAAGGACGAGGCAGAGCAGCTGGCCGTGAAGCTCAGGACGCTGAAGGGCAGCCTGCTGGAGCTGCAGCGAGTGCTCCACGACAAACAGATCAACATTCGGGTAAGTGGCTCTTTCCCAGCTGGCTTCCTGGTGGGCAGGAGTTTGGGGGATTTCATAGGTTTATGCAGCTGGGAAAAGAAGTAAAAATATTTTACTGATTTAGTTTGAGCTGGTCATCTTTAATTAGTGAATGGAATTACGCCCTGAAATAAAGAACTGCCTAGCAAGCTTTAGTTTATCATTTTAAAGTTAGTTTCACCATGAAGTGGTGGTGTTATCTTAACCGTACTGTCTTCACTGAAAGGGCAATAATAAAGTAGATAGTTGATAGCTTGGTCTGGACATACTCTATTCCTGTTCCCAGTCCCTTTAGATTGCATGTCCTCAGGAACAGGATCCCTCCCCCAACAAAAGAACAATCCTAAATACATGTTTTCCTCCACACAGCGTGCACAACACAACAAACAGATAACAGCAAGCTAATGAAACAGTTTTAAATATGGTAGCGCTTAGTGGCATCATTACACCAAACCAAATATTATATAAACAAAGATACATTTAACCTCAGTCTTGTCCTAAGTTTCTATTCCTAGGAGCATTGGTCCACTTATTGCCACTAGTTCATTTTATTTAACTGTTGTGTTTTGTCATTCTTTAGGTTAAGCTAGCATGTGGAGAACCAAATGCATACAAGAAACTCAATCATGTAATGTGACTGACTGGTTTTGAATCTTTTTGCCCTGCTGTGACTCCCTCCCCCACCCTTTTCTTTTACTTCTTTTCTGGGCTTTGCTGTGCAAATTAAACATAATAAGCTTCAAAGATTTCTAGCTTGTAATGCAGATTAAAGTCTACTGAGAGGTTAGCTTGAAAAGTCACTTGACGTGCTAAGAACTATTTTTAGTCCAAAGCAACTGGATAACTACAAAACGGGATAACTATAAAACGTAACATAGCTTCACAAAGAAAAAAAAAAAAAAAAGACAAATACAGGAAAAAAAAAAGAAAAAACCCAGTTTTTTTCCTGGGCAATTCCTGTTGCTTCTAAGAGGAAGTAACTTTCATGTTACTCTTGCATATTAAACCTCAGGATTAGGGAAGTGAAAAGGGTTATCAACAGCATGTAGGCGTATAATACTATATACTGCTATATTACTTGTGAAGTGAAAAAAACATTACATACTTTGTTGCTTCATTTTAAAATATGCATGCTGCATTTTAAAATGTGATGTGTTTTAAAATACAATGGTGTGATTGAGTTTACTTAAAATTTTAAAAGATTTTGGACTCTTTTCTAATATCAAAAATAACAACAAAATAATTTTATTTTCAAATGAAATTAGGTTTAAAATAATCATTTAAGATGTTACATGCACATGCAACTTAAGTTGCTTTATAAATTGCAAGCCTTTTTTTGACTTTACTTATGGATCATGGAAGAAAATAGATATAGGCAGTATAACAGCTTCAAATTTTCATTGAGCGCTTCTCAAATTTCAAATGAGAAATTCTATGTCTTTTTCCAAACAATCAGGCATAACATATTTCTTATAGACTGAGGCTCAGAGCATCAGATGTCCCAAAATGCACTAACTCTATCCGCTGCCATAATTAACCCTGAGAAGCATTACACGCTAACAGCACTGTTTCTCATGCACATAAGAAACTCGAATTTATACATGCCTCTAGATGTACCAACAACCTTGTAATTGCCCAGAAATTGTGCAGAAAAGGAAGGATCCCTCTCAAGTTCTATTGCCAGACCATTGTAAAGACGGAGCTGTATTTTCCTGAAAGTGATATTTCAGCATATATGTTGTTCTGGTGGCACAAGGCTTTTTAGGAGCCAGTGCAAGATTTTGTGACTTCTTGCAGCAATTTCAGTTTTCCTTCTAATTTTAATTAATTTATGTCACTAATGATATGGAAAAAGTGATTTGGAGACTGACTTTTTTATTCATAAAATAAAGCAGTGAAACTAAAAAGAAATATGCTGGATCTAGAGAGTTTTAGACTACGTTGATTCCAAATGTAGCATTTTTCAAGCACTTTGAAAGATATACAACACATTGCCTTATTACTGTTACCTACTAACTTCTGTGACTTAGGGGCAATAAAAATAAATAGACTCCTTATGAAACAAAGAAGTAGAATGGGTTCTGCAGTAAAACAAACAAACAGACAGCGTTTCTTTACTTTTTATTATAGAGTGTGTGTCAAGGAGGGACAACTTCAGTGCCACAAGACAAATATGCCTGATATAAGTTTGTACAATTCTGAACTCCTTTGAGAGATCAATTTTATCACCATTTTCTTCAGGCATTTTCCAGTTATTTCTATGGTGGAGTGGATAGTCCTCAGGAATGACAGCTTAAAGCATTTATCTCCCTGGCTATTTAAAGGAAATGTAATACAGTTCGTTCAGACGGAATTCAAACGGAAATGCAGGTGTATTTTTCAAACATATTTCTATGATTTGAGAATGGTAAAATCTGTTTCACAAATAATTTTAATCTAAAAAGTGTGCACGATAGCATATTTGCAAAACCTCATTGCCTTCACAAATGCCACAATCCCTTTTATACTCTTTGGTATTGCAGGAACTGTGGGACTAGTATTTATTTGTCTTAGTATAACTGCAAAATTGTAGCTTCTATACCCTCTTTCCAGAGAAGAGGAAACACAAAGTCTAACTGAAATCAATCAGCCTGCCCAAATGCAATGAAGAACTAGATATTATTCTCTAAAGGAACGTACAAGTTGAACAGCTATTGTCCCTAGAGCATATAAAATGAAGCAGATTTTTTTTTTTTACAATTTACAGAAAGCTTATCTTTTTCTCATTTGCAGTAGAGAAATGAAAATTCTAGGCCCTTTTTATCCTTCACTTAATATTTTCTTTGTGTAATCTCATAGACTTTAATGATATTGTTCACACTCCAACCATGTCAGCTTTTCTAGAAACTTGTTCCTACAAAGCAAAGGATCACGGTTTACTTGCAAACTGTTCTTAGTGAAAAAAAATCTATTTCATACAGCAAGAGCTAATGGTTCTTTCTAGCTCTAGAAACCCGCTTGCTGCTTTTGCTCCTCTTACAGTTTATATCCTCTAACTCTAATCATTCCTTTCCTCTCCAATACACTCATCATCTCCCAAAAATGAAATCTTACACCTAACTCCTACTATCAGAATCACAGAATCATAGAATGGTTTGGGTTGGAAGGGACCTCAAAGAGTATCTAGTTCCAACCCCCCTGCCATGGGCAGGGACACCCTCCACTAGACCAGGTTGCCCAAAGCCTCATCATTATCAAAACTCTGCTGTTTCAGAGCCTGGTGCCAGGGACACTGGTGGCAGGGGTCCACAAGGAGCACCAAGTGAGGCAAGAGGGGTTTCTTTCCTCAGCCACCTTTGGCCCTGCTGGTCCCTACCTCATTTGAGGCAAAGGCTCTTTGGAAGGTGGAATGTGGTTTTGTTTTGGAGAGCCTTCTTTTATGTCTGAACCATTGGGTGCTCTTACTCTATTTAGAATAAGAGGTGAATCATGGGCAAAATATGAATCATACAAAAATGAGATATATAGACAAAATGGGATAGGAATTAAGCCCCAGCTTTCGCTCTTAAAGCTTTAAAATAAACAAACACGCAAACTCTGCAGTCATCGTGCGTCTGCGAGTAACAGTAAATAAATCCAAAGAGGTATGTAGATCTAAGTAGCCAGATCTACAACAAGTCTGTCTTTAACATTAGGCTTGGTGTGCTAAAATCCCTGAGTTTGAATATAATGGCAGCTAAAATAATTTAAAGTTACAGCCAACATGGATTTCAGAAGTCAAGAAGTGGATAAAGCAGTTTCTGGAACTATTAAGGCATTTGCTCTTTTTTGCTTTGCTTACACAGATGGCCTGTCTAATCACTCATGATAGAAAAACATAATGATAGAAGTATGAAGTGAAGAGACTGTTGCTTTTGCTGTTCTGTTCTAACATTCTGTGGTTTGAGCTCTGTCTTTACTGTTCATATCATATAATCTGCTAACTGATTGTTTATGCCAACTTCACATAAAGTTATGTACTTATTGATAAATAAATTTGGACCAGAATGACAACTGGCATTCTCTCATTTTTAGTTAGACAAAAAATTGGCTTTAATTAGACTAACAACCTGGCAGAAACAATCCATTGATTCCTTGCCTTGCCAGTGAGAGCTGCACCTTCCATTCAGACCAATGCTGTTTTATAGGAGAAGCAGAATGGTCTTCAGAAACACATCAGTCCATGGTTTTTAATCTCTGGACTCTGATTCTGCTAAGTGCAGTGGTGCATGTTTATTTTTACATTTTTAGGGATACTTTCTTGCTAGTAACCAATGGCCAGTAGAAGTTAGAAATCTAAAATCGTCAGAATCTGTGTGAGCCAGCAGCTTCAGAGGTAGAAGGTGGCACTACGTGTGGTTTTGAGTTGATGAGCTGGACCTGCCAGATCTCTAGCAATATTAGAGGGTTCATAAAAATCTTTCTTTCTCTTAAAGCAGGGATCGTTACAAGAAAAGGAGGAGAGCGATCTGGACTTTGTTTCCTCACAAAGCCCCAGTGTCCAAGAATGGCTGGCACAAGCAAGAACCACTCGCTCACAGCAGCAGCAGAGCACCCTGCAGCAACAGAAAGTTGGTGTTTTGCATTTCTTTTACTCTCGTCTTTAGATTGTGCTGTAGCTGAGCCATTCTTTCACTGATATCTTTGTTTTTACACTGTTTCTTACTCGGTGCTCTTGTAATGATGCATTTGAGCTCACTATTTTATATTTGTAACAGCCAGGCAGACTAGACTTCCTCGGTGACAACAGTCAACTCAATCACTCGGTATTTCCAATGTCCACTAGTAAAATTAAATTGACTCAAGCCTTCAAATTACTCTAAGGAGGTGATGGTATTTGTTCAAAATTGTAGTCAACATTGTCTTTATAGAAGCAAAGATACACAGAACGTATATTGTGTTGCATGACACACAGACATCCTCACTAGGTTAAGTTCCAGAAACCGCGTTGCATTAGTCAATTAGTTCAACAGCCCAGTTTATGTACCCAATTTCTCCAGGTCCCCGGGTGGAGATTTTGCACTGCTTTTGCTGCTCAAGCACGCTGTGTCAGAAATAGCTCAGCTATCTTTGCATGCCAGTTATGCAATGTAGACATATCCTTCCAAGGCAAAAACAATCTGTTTGAGGTTTGTTTGGGTTTTTGTAACTTGCTATGTTAGGAGCTGGAACAAGAGCTAGAAGAACAGAAGAATCTCCTTCGGTCAGTAGCTTGCCGTGGAGAAGAAATCCTGACACAGCAAGGTGCTCCAGAAGGCCTGTGTATAAGGTGTGTTTTCATGTGTTCTTCTGTGAAGTAGATTTCTATGACTCTGTGCTTTGTCATCCTTATGTTTACATCCCTCTTCGGCATATAAGCCTCTAATTTTTGTTTTATTGTTTTTATACAACATCTAGAGTACTGGAGTCCCAGTTTATTTACTGGAGTCCCAGTAAAATTCATTTATTTCATAATATAATTACATAACCTGTTTTGTGCTGATCACTTCAGCTTTTAGAAATTCCTTTTATTCTTATTATCAAGCATCACACTAAAATTCCAAACTAGTAGGATTCATTAGACAAGCAGCAGATCAATTACCATAGCTTTATGGTCCAGCATTGATGTGTGAATCCTAGCTGATCTCTAAAATATCGTAGTCTGCCACTGAAACCAGACCTTCCCAGATGAAATACTCATTAGTTAATTTTATTTTTCCTGCAATTAGTGAATATTTTTCTTTTTGAAGCCTTGTGGATTTCAAATTTCCTCTTTGGTCTATATTTTTTTGCACACTTGCCCATTTGGGGGAAGCAGATGTCTATAAAAGCCTTGGCTCTGGCTGGGAGAGACTTCTGCCCTAGAAAAAGGAGAGGAAAACCACGGCCTACTGCTGATGCGGACCTTGAGAATCAAGGAGTAGTCAATCCTTCGGTTAAAATACTTTGTCTCAGTGGTAGTGAGCACCTTTGTGGCTCCTCCAGTGTGCCAAAGTCTAGAACATGAAAGTAATTGATGAGGCAGTAGAACCAAGGCTTATGCATAGGGAATGTAAGCTGTACTAAGTTCTGATCCTCAGCATTTGTGTTAATTCAATGTGGTTTTTTATTAGAATGCCAGGAAATATTTATCTCCTTCTTTTTTGAGACTTCCTTCTGTCACAAGATGTTATACTATAGACACAAACAAAGAAATCCAACAGAAAATGCTGCACTTCATTCACTATTTACCAAAACTAAACTGATATGCTTGCCCTGCATTAAAATACCAGGGTATACCTGGCATTTTGAGAGGAGAGGTGAGGAAGGAGTCTGATAATGTTTGTTTGTTTGTTTATTTATTTATTTCATGCCTTGAAGTAAAGCTTATTTAAAGGTTACATTTCAAGTTCAAACAGCTTTTTAGACAGTACATTTTATCCCATCAGTCAATAATTTCTTGCAGTTAGAAATCAGCCTTTGTCTTACTATCTGAAAGAAAAGAAAAGAAAACCCACAAAGTAAAAGCTCCAAAAAGTAGCAATTTAAATGTAGAATTTCCTAATTGAAAGAGGAAATAAACACCTTATGCTGTTATAACTTCTGTGTTTGTTAAACCTTGCCATTCAGTGAGAAGCCTGATACACTCTCTGAGGAATTAGGCTTGGAAGGTGAGAAACCATCCTCTGAAGAACAGATGAAGATGAAATGGGAAAGCCTGAACCAGGAATTCAATACCAAGCAGAGACTGCTCCAGAAAGCTTTGGAACAAGAACAGCTGGTAACTATTTTTAATTTCTCTTTGCATTTTCTCTGTGACAACAGTTGTCACAACACAAGGTACAATATGTGCGTAGCAGATGCATTAAGGTGATGTAGTTAATGCAAAGAATATGGCAAAAATTATTTTTGTGACATTTTTAAAAACTTTTAAATATTGGCACTGGCACTGCTCTTGTTCAAAGTGATTTGAATTGCACTACTGTTCAGGTGAGTAAACTAGGAAGCAAGGAAGGGCTCAGACAAAATTTTGTTCTACTTATCTAACCCAGGATAATTCTGTAATAAATCCTCATTCTGACATTGACCAGCACTCTGGTGACAACTTAAGAGGAAAAATTGGTACTTTCAGTTTGAATTTATTGGTTACATTCAATTCTTGGTCTTAGTGAGTACATGACAAAGCAGCAAGTGATTTCAGCCACAGAAATTTTACTGAAAGAAGCAGGGATTAATCAGTTAAATTGGGAACAGTCAAAGTTCTATATTAATGTACATCCTCCATATTATTTTTAATAGACCCAGGCCCACTGTAATACTACATTCAAATCAGCTCCCAAAGTTCTAAATATCTTGTATTCATTTGGCAGTAAATAATTATTTTTTGGTAAAAACAAGTCATTGCTAATTCTTGCCACAAGTATTTAATCTGTGCTTCTGGTGAACCTCCTGTTGAGCAATCTTTTGTTCAAGATATTCATGACAGAACAGTCATGGGAGGGCCATGGTGATATCTTCAGTCAGCAGAAGAATCTGTATAGCTGAATTTTGTGTCCTATATGTGTGGTAGAAGCACTCTAATTAGTACTTCTCTCTCAGCAGCTTTATAGTAGACCAAACAGACTGCTGTCTGGAATGCCTTTGTATAAGGAGGAAGGGCAGGATGAGGATAAATCCTCAGTGTCACCAGTATTGGTTGAATTGAATCAGGCCTTTGAAGATGTGTCATCTGAGGTAACATTTCAATTGTCTTTATACCTATCTTCCAACAGGGCCATGTTTACAATGAAAACTCCTCTAGCTCCCACCTGGAAATCCAGCCCTTTCCCAAAATATTAGATGTTAGAAAGAGTATCTTGTACTTCTGCTCTTGACTTCTCTGGTTCCTTTTGCCCAGGCTGGACAGGTGGAGGAGAGCCTGCATCTTGAACAGAAGCTGTATGATGGTGTCGCAGCCACCTCCTTGTGGCTAGATGGTGTGGAAGAACAGGTCTTTGTTGCTACAGCTCTGTTGCCAGAGGAAGAAACAGAAACATACCTCTGCAAGCAAGAGGTAAGGAATCCATGAATAGGACTTTCTTTAAATTGCCAATCAGGGTGCATTTTATGTAGTATTTAGAAAGAAAATATTAGAATCCTGGATGAGTGGCATGTCGCTGCCATAATCTATATGTAATTGCAGTATTCTGCTACTGTTTAGAAGTAATTTTTTTCACTGTGTAGAGAATGTTGCAGAAAGCAGCACCTGACCCAAATTTTGCCTGGTCAGAAGAGAATTGAGCATAGAGTGGTTCTTCTGTTAACTTATCTACTAAGTATTAGCAAACACCACAGTATTGAAATGAAGTGAAAAAGGCAGAGGAATGCTCTTGGATATGGAAACAATACAAATTCATCAATACGAAATGGAGGAGGAGGGAGGGGAGAGGGAGGCAAAAAGACTTTTTCAGCAGCTACATGGATTTCTGCTTCATGAAGCCCTTATTCGGGCAGGTTCATTTTGTTTCAGAACTTGTTTTCCTCAGAGCAGTCTCGGGGGAGTTTATTATCAGAAATACTGTAGCTTCATAACTTTGTCTAGTGTGTGTATATTAACAAGGTAAAAAAGTCACTGCATCACTGCAAAATTGGCAATGTTTATGGCAGTATGCTTGCTTGCTTTCTCGAATGTCTAATTGTCACTTTGTTTTGTTTTCTACAAAATCAGTCTCTTGCCAAAGAAATCAAAGAGATAACAGAAGAAATGGATAAGAACAAGAATTTATTTGCTCAGATATTTCCTGAGAATGGTGATAGTAGGGATATTATAGAAGACACTTTGGATTGCCTCCTGAGCAGACTGGCCTTACTGGAGTCAGTAGTAAACCAGAGATGCCATCAGATGAAAGGAAGGCTCCAGCAAATAGTGACTTTCAAGGTATGACGCTGCTCTGAAGGAATTAACAGGGGAACATGTCAAATGGGAATATAAAGGATGCGATTCACAAAGCAATGAGAATTTTTGGTACTAAATCAAGAGAACAAATCTTCACAGGTTTTTACTAAAAATCAAACTACTACTTAGGCTATGCAAAACTTGGCACCCAAATCATGATCCAAAATTTAAACTCTCTGCTAGAAGCTTTCTGCAACTCTTGCAATTATTGTTGAAGTGATCAGTCATCCCACACCTTCTCACTCTGCTGACATTGCAATAAATGGAAGTTGTTGACTACTGTTCTCAAAGGAGAAAAAGCAACTTTAGAGTTCCCCTCTACACATTTTATAATTTCATAAATGACAGAGTACACTGCTTTTATTAGCTGTGATAAAATAGAAAACATAATACTGATTCCCACCTTCCTGATCACCTTTAAGCCATCCCATTACTTTATAAGACCTTGTATCTCAAGCTGTCCATATGGAACAAAGCAGAAAAAACGAAGAGAAGTGGGGAAATGTTCACTTTTAGAAATCTTTTCAGAGTTCAGAAATGCTTTCAGATATTACTTGGTCTCTCTCCTATCCTTATCACATAAAGCCTCCAGTATGGTTTAGTTTTAATGGAAAAATCCATAAATTCCGGGGAGGGGGGGGGGGGGGAGGAAAATAGATTGCTGGTGTCTCTAGATTAATATCATAATTTCATAGGTTGTTACTACCCGATTTCTTTCCAAACTCCATAACCTTTCCTCTGCTGTAGATGGGGAAAAAGTTATTTCAGCAGTTTTCAATAAAAGGCCTTCCGTTGCTGAAGAAAGGAGACACTCTGATTAGAAACCTGTGCCTTGTTGTTAAATATCTTGAGATATTTAATATTTAAAATAATTAGTGCATTAAAAAAAAAAATCAGAAACATGCTCCTGTAAAATGCTAAAAGTCTTAGAGATGTGTGCTGGTTATTTTCTATTTTACCAATATTAGGAGGTTTGTTGGCATGAATGCATTAAAAAAAAAAATCAGAAACATGCTCCTGTAAAATGCTAAAAGTCTTAGAGATGTGTGCTGGTTATTTTCTATTTTACCAATATTAGGAGGTTTGTTGGCATGAATGCATTAAAAAAAAATAAAAATTATTGTAGCTTGGCAAAATTAAGTAATATGTGTCTAGCCTGCTAAGGTACTCCAGAAGTATGTGTAGTTAGTCCTGTAATGTGTTGAAGCCTTGTTTACTTTTTTGTTATATTTGCTCAAGTTCTTAATGAAAAATCCTGCCTTTAAAAGTAAAACCTAGCTTGTTTACAAGTGTATGTGATTGAATAAACTACACAAGATTAATGTATTTTTGTTAAATGAAGCTAACTGCCCCTTGTTAAATGATTATCTAATTGGAAGGCAAAAGCAGAAGTGTGTCAACAGGTTATTTTTTGAATAGGAGTTGGTTTAGCTTTTTGCTCATATATGTCCAGTTATGTTTTTTCAGCAAAGTTACATGTTTTGCATTGGATAATTATGGTGCTTCCAGCCTTGAATAGTTTTTATGCCTTAGTGCTGACATTGTAACATTGTAATGCTTTAAACTTTTTGGAACACAAAATATTTTTCAGTTGGTTTGTGCTGTGATTGGCTATAATTTGTTGTTTTCTCCTGTAGAATGATCTGAAGCTCTTGTTTACATCGGTGGCTGATAACAAATATTTAGTTCTACAGAAACTGGCAGAGGCAGCTGAGAGACCAGAAACAGAACAAATGCAGGTATTACCAAATGTCGATTACTCGGGTGGTTGGGGAGGGAAGAGATAGAGTTTCTATTCGAGGTATAACTGGATTCTGGAGAACATTTGCTTTTTGTGGGAGAACATATGTGTTCACGTAAAGTATGTGAAAATGAGCACTTCCAAGAGGGTACTACACATGTTTATAAATTTGAAAAAAAACAACCCCAAACACAAAGTGTGTTTCTTATCTCCCCAGGTGACCTAGTTGTGCATATACTGGGCACTATTTGAAAGAAAGAAAACTTCAATGATCCCAAAAAAGTCTAAATTTTGCCTAAATTGTCTTTTACACTTTATTAAAAAATGAAGGCACTTTATTATGCATTAGTTCATAGTAATATCTTGACTATATCCCTGTTAATTTAAGGCAATAATTGCTTTTTCCTTTATCAGCAATTGCTTGATGGATAATTAATTAATAATATCATAAATTATATCCTGAAGTGAGTGAAGTATGTTAAGGGCTACTTTCTACCTCTGTTTTGTGTTACCCAAAAGCTCCTGTTGTCTGGTTCCAGCAGGTGACTGAGAGGAAGAGACTCAGCTAAACAGAAATACTGGCCTTTATATATCTGATAATCAAAAATTCCTTCAAGGAATTTTAATTCAGATACGAGTAAGAGAGCTGGCAGTCTGTGTCTTTATTTCCTACTTTCCATGATGCAAAAGATTGGGGAATATTTAGCTCCTGTATGACTAATTTAACTACCAAATAGGAAAAAAAACCATGGTAACAAAAGCAACTGAATTGATTTTTTTTCTGAACATCTACTTTGGCTGATAAAACATTCAAATTTAAAAGCATTGCTGTTTGTTCAAGATGTGATTGGGAAAGCAGAAATAAGGCCCTTAATCAGCCAGGTAACTTAGCTGCATGAAGTATAAGTTCAGTGACTGTATTATGTATACTTCGCATTACTGGGAGTCAGGAGTTCTCTTCACATCTATACTTTAAGCATTTGGATATGCAGTTTCCAAGTTAGTTCGTTATAGCTTGCTGTGCATTAATTCAGCAGAGACTCCTAGGTTGAAAGACCTTGTTTCTTGTAGCTTCCATTGAAAAAAGTCAAATTATCACCTGCGTACTCTTGCAAATGCCAACCTGTGTGCTTTCAGTTGATGTTTTCCAAGTACAAAAGAGGATGTACAAGTCCTTTTTCTTGACATTAATTTTGGCCCTATCCTGGTCCTGTAAAGAAGCTGTGCACAGCTCTTTGCTATCACACGTCTTTTGCTGTGATGGTGGTTTGCTTGGTGCTCGGACATGACAGGAATGAGTGTTAATGAAAAGAATGCTTTAAAAGAAGGTGTTAGGATAATTAATACTCCTTTTGTTTCCGTACCATATAATTAAAAGTATGGAAATTCACAGCAAGATTTTGTATATAATAAGGTATGATAATAAAATAGTTTGTTATTTAAAAAAATAATAATGCCATATGGTATTTAACTTTAAGAAATAAGCTGGGATCTCCCAACTTTGAATTAATACTTTTTCTTTATAGTATCCATTAAAATTTCAGCAGACTGAAGGACTGATTAATACTTCAGGCAGAAAATGAATATTACCATATGGCAGCTACAGTATTGTTATTAAACCTTCAAACTAAATGATGTAATTTTCAAATGCAGGTCATACTGCAGGCAGAAGAAGATTTGAAGGAACTAGATACTGGAATCAATGAATTAAAGAAGCGTGTAGACAAACTACAAATTGAGCAACCTTCTGTGCAAGAGCTGTCTAAGATCCAGGTATGGTTCTTAAGTCCCATCCTAGACCTCTCTGGTGATATCAAAGATATCAGTATGCTCCTTTTTCTTGTTCATAAAGCAGTTTAGGAAAGTGTATTTAAAAGCATTTCAGTGTGTATAGAAGATAATTTTCTCTCTGATTCACCTAGTTTTTCTACTTTTGCATTTTCGAATTTTCTAAGATCTCTATTACGAGTAGTATTAATCATAAAAACACAAAAACATGTTTTCTTTCAGCTCTTGTTGAGTACCTGTTCAAATATATAACATTAAGCATGTAATCATAAATGTCTGCTGAAGGTTGATCCCTGTTCTCAGCAGTGTCTCATGATCTGGGGTTTAGTTTTCTCTCACATCTGTCATTTAAAAAAAAAAAGGAGGGGGGGTAAAGGGGGATAGATAGCTAAGTGTGACCTGAAACTGGGAATGTTCTGCATTTACTAGAACGCTTTTAATGTTGCTACATGCTTTCAGTTACACTTGGTTTTGAGCTCACTTAAGTAGTAGGACTCTTACCTTAAGGCTCTCTGAAGTAGATACATGTGGGCAATTGATCCAGAACTTTTATAAGGCTGTTGAAACTCCTTTGTGAGCAGTTTGGTGCTGAGGCAGGAGAAAGCTTAAGGAAAGATGAAGGAGAAGGTGTATGCTTGAATTTTATGATAGAATTGTAGAATGGTTTGGGCTGGGAGGGACCTCAAAGATCATCTAGTTCCAACCGCCCTGCCATGGGCAGGGACACCCTCCACTAGACCAGGTTGCCCAAAGCCACATCCAACCTGGCCTTGAACACTGCCAGGGATGGGGCATCCACAACTTCTCTGGGCAACCTGTTCCAGTGTCTCACCACCCTCACAGTAAAGAATTTCTTCCTAACATTTAATCTAAATGTCCTCTCCTTCATCTTAAACCCATTACCCCTTGTGCTATCACTCCATGCCCTTGTAAAGACTCCCTCTCAAGCTTTCCTGTAGGCCCCTTTAGGTACTGTTAGGCTGCTATAAGGTCTCCCCAGAGCCTTCTCTTCTCCGGGCTGAACAAGCCCAACTCTCTCAGCCTGCTGTCATAGGAGAGGTGCTCCACCCCTCTGATCATCTTCATGGCCCTCCTCTGGACTTGCTCCAACAGGCCTGTGTCCTTCTTGTACTGGGGACTCCAGAGTTGGATGCAGTACTCCAGGTGGAGTCCCAAAGAGTGGAGTAGAGGGGGACAGAGTGGCGTACCCCTTATAATAACATAATAATATATTGGAAGCAAAGAAAAAAGCTGAAACAGGACCATAAACTTATTAAGCCAATCAAACAGTGATCTCAATTAAAAATTAATGACAAAGAATTTGTGCAAAAGTGTCTTTTCCCGGTTCTTTATCCTTTTGGTCTCAGAACCTCCTGCTTTTTTTTATTATTTTTTTTTTCCATCAGATTATGTGTGGATATTCCCCTCCTGGATTTCAGTTTTTACAAAAGCCTTCCTTTTGTTTTTTTGACAGTTGTGCTTCTCACAATTGTCTCTTAAAATCTATGAGAGCCAGTTGCAGTCTGAGGGTGGGTACTTTGCTGTAGCACTGGATGGTCATAGAGATATTTTGGTTTATTAGTTTCTGGATGTCTTGCCTTGATGAAAAGTACAGGCTTACCCTCACAATCAGACATATGTTCTGACAATACAGTTCTCAAAAACAAAACAAGAAAGTAATCCCACTCAGGTGAAGAAACGCATCTGTAGGTTGTTCTCACTTTTACAGATGAGGTATACAAGATGAACAATAGCACACGGGAACTGATGAGATTCTTCCTTTTGGCTCATTTTTTAATTTGGCAGTATGGGTACGCTGTGAAATACACACTGCACTTTTTCTACACTTTACTGTTCTATATAGAGTATTTTGGGCCTGGTTTGATTTTTCCTGCAGGTTGTATGTATCTTGCTTGCTACCAGTAAGCTGCTGGGGCAGGAGAGGGAGACAAATCTGGCTCTGAGATGCCTATAGTCTGTAGCCATGAAGTAAAATATAAACAGCAACTGCAGTGTGCAGTTGCCACACAGTGCTCTGGTTTTTGATGACTTAAGCCCAGTCACCCTTTGCTACTTAAAGCAAGCCTTTGGGTTTCTGCTAACTTTGTTCCTGAATGCATGCACTTGAAAGAGTTGCAGGTCTTGCTGATTTTTTCTTTCTTTAACTGGTGAGTTGTTAATTTATCCATTAAGTCAGTATATCTGCACAGTCTTTTTGAGCTGGGAATAGAAGTTATTCTGCTAGTATTCTCAGAGGAATAATCAGACAGTAAGTTTGCTTCTAGGAAGACGTGTAAGGTATGAAATAAGAATAACCATTGCTACTCTTTGCCCCCAAGGATATGTATGATGAGCTGATGAAGATCATTGGATCCAGACGGAGTGACCTGAATCAAAATCTGGCTCTTAAGAGGCAGTATGAACGGGCTTTGCAGGACCTGGCTGACCTGTTAGAAACAGGCCAAGAAAAGATGGCTGGTGACCAGAAAATGATTGTTGCTTCTAAGGAAGAGGTTCGATCACTACTTGACAAACATAAGGTAAGAAACTGTGACATATTTCAGTACAAATCATGACTGTAAGCTTGTACACAGCAAACTGCTAACCTTCTGTTCCAAAAGGTTCAGGAGCTTTTCAGAATGGTGGGCAGTATGAAATCAAGATATATTAAAACTTACTGTATTTTGAACTGGAATCAATGAACAGTTCTGACTGAATAACTTTCAAATACTCTGTTGAAGGTGAACCCAGGTAGATCACATTTTCTTTCTTATTCTATTAACAAGTTTCTATTCTTGTCCTGTCATGCTACATAGTAATTTCATCCATGACTCCATTTTTTTTCCAACAGAAATTTACCTTTGCTAATGCTACCCACAAAAGATAACAAGACTTTTCCACATTTTTTTATTAGACAGATTTATTTGGTGCTGTATAACTGATATAAGCTATTTTTGTGTATGGAATGAGAGTTGGGATAGAATTTGTGTGGAAGGATAAGCTCTTTCTTTAAGAAGGCTATTGTCTTTTTATATTGTGTGTTGGATTTTGTGAAATGTTGGAGTGAAAAGTTTACTTAATTCTATGTCTACAGATATTTGATTGTACTGCTGTTGCTTGAAATCATGTACTAGTGGTAATGAATTGAGTAACAATTGCACTTTTCTATTCTCTCTTTGCCCTCTACCTCACACACAAATTTCTCAGGAATATTTTCAGGGGTTGGAGTCTCACATGATCATGACGGAAAGTCTCTTTAGAAAGATGAGTACCTTTACCCTCTTGAAGGACACTCAGTCACATTCAGAGCTAATGACACAAGCTTCAGCTGTATTAAAGCTGGCTCATAAACGAGGTGTGGAGCTGGAATATATTCTAGAGGTGAGAATTTCTATGATCTTTTCTGTACTGCCATTGTGATTAACCACCAGGATATTCTGTAATGTTGATTTCCTATGCTTGGACAGAATTGATGGACATCAGCCCCTTTTGTCATACACACAAGACACTGATAGATTATGTGTCTTTGCTACTTAACTGTTGTGACCTTCAGGTGACTCAAGTTGTGTTCCTCTAAATTTAAAAGAGCTACTTAGCTGTAGCTGACAAGGAGAACATGACACTTTTATCCATGTGTTCTGACTAAAAGCTGAGCTTGACACAGAGATGGTGTCTTATTATAGGTTCACCAGACTTTTTTCCTGTAATTCTGTTTATTCACAGCAATGCAGCTATAGGATTTTGGCTTGAGAAAGCAAATAATAAAAATTCTAGATACCCAGATCAATAATCACTGTATACATGGATAATTTGTGCTTGCAGACCTGGATGCATCTGGATGAAGATTACCAGGAACTTACCAGACAGCTGGAGTCTGTTGAAGGTAGCATCCCCACTGTTGGTTTGGTGGAAGAGACAGAGGACAGGCTTATAGACCGGATTACACTTTTTCAGGTTGGTGCTTTTTAGATATTCTTTATGGAAAAGTTGGATGAAAGGGACCTCTGAAGGTCATCTGGTCCAACCTCCCACTTGAAGCAGGACTGTTGCCATGGGCTAGATCAGCCATGGTGTTGGAAACCTCAAAAGATGGAGATCCCACAGCTGAGCTGGGGACGAATTGCAGTTCTGCACCACTTCCTACTGAAAAGGTTTTCAATAATGCCCAATTTAAACCTTCAAATTTCAGTTTTTCACCATTGTGTGGCACAGATAAAGAGCATTTACCTCTATCGTCTTTTTAATTCTACCCCAAACAGTTGTAAGCCTGTGTTAGACTGGCCCTCAGCCTCCTGTTTGTAAATCTAAAACAAGCACACCTCCCTCAGCCTCTTTTTAAAGGACGTGTGCTCTAAGTCCCTAAACTTCTTAATAGCTCTACACCAGACCCTGACTACTTCCTTTTTCTTTAACTCAGTGGGAAGTGGGGGCACAGCAGAATCAGATGCATTAGTTGTGGCCTCATCAGCACCATGTAGATGGAGATAATAAAATAACTTACATTGGTCATTCACAGTCCTAATGTAGGTCGCAGCTGTGGCTTGCCTTATGTCTTGGTTATGGAAGATGCCAGGTTAAATGCACTAGACACTCCCTTCCTAGCCTGCACTGAGAAACAGGGTTATTCTGCCCAAGGGTCAGAATTTGCATTTCTTGTTGAGCCTCCTAAGGTTTCTGGTGCCTCCAACCCCAAGTTTGTCAAAGTGTCTCTGAACTAAGTCTGCCTTTTTTTGTGTCAACCGCTCTCCCTATGTTAGCACCATCCACAAATTTACTGAGGGAGCATTCGCTATCATCATCAATGCCGTTAATGAAGATGCAGAAGATGTTTGGGCTCAAATATCAATAATCCCTAGAGTACTCTGCCCATTACAGTCTGCCAGCCAGACATCAAGCCTTTGATCACTAGTGTTTGAGACTGGTAATGCAGCTAGTTTTCAACCCATGTAACAGTCCATTTATCCAGCCCACATTCTCTCCACTTCCAGAGGAGAGTCCTATGGGAGACAGTGTCAAAGGCTGTACTGAAGTCAGTATCATCTACAAGAGACAGTAATTTTGTCATAAAAGGCTGCCAAGTTAGTGAATCCAAGATGAATATTCCTGATTATCTTTTTGTCCTTGAAAATGGATTCCAATGAGGTGTGCTCCATGATATTTCCAGAGAGCAAGGTGAGGTTGAAAAACCTGCAGTTCCCCAAGTTGCCTTCCTCCTTCTCAAATGCAACAAGAACTAGTACTTTAAATATAGATTTTCTACCACATCCCGTTTTTTTGATCTGTTCTCAAAATGAGAATTCTGGTCTCATGTTTTGTCTTTGTCTCATTATACACCAGACACTTTGGTTGGCTTTTTCTTGTTTTCTTGTTTTGTTTCACAGAAAAATGTCTGCCAATTTTTTCTTGCAAATTGACTTCTTGTCTACTCTGAGTTTAATATATTGTTCTTTTACTAGACAACTTTCTGCTTTTGCAATGGTATGAGGAGAACTTAAGCAATCTATTGTGTGTGGGTTTTATTTTGGTTTTGTTCAATGCTAGGCATTGTTTGTGTTGGTCTTAACCCTCTAACCTAACCCTTAGTTTTCCTCTTTTGTTTCTCTTGTCAGTTACATAAATTAGGTTATTCAAATCCAGATTCTCGGATGCTGCTATGGCATAATTTTAATACCTTTTTTTTTCCTCTCCCTGTGACCACATTTAGGTTAAAAATCTATCTTAATTTATGGCTATCTTGGAATTTTTTATGCTTTTTTTTCTAGGAGTTATACATTTATTTGTGTATATATATGTAGGTACACACAAATACATATATAAATATAAAAATTCTGTTAAGTTATTAAAGCACTATTTATGTGAAAAAGAAAATATGAAGAATGATAGAAAGTTTATGTAGCCACCATGACACTAGTAGTTTTGTACGCTAATCTTCAGATTAGTTTCAGCATGTCTGAAAAATGGGAATGCATGTATATTTTGTGCTGAAGTTCAGTCAAATATACAGATGTTTTTTAAAGTCTGTACTATTTGTATAATTATAGTGGAATTTGGCAGGTGTGTTTGCCCACATATATAAATTGTTTACCAATCCACAAGTCACCACTTGAACGAAATCTGTCTCTGCTCCTGGTTGGATTCAGAGGAAGAGTATTAACAGCTAATCCTTTTTCTGTAGCTTTTGTGCTTTCTTTTGGCATAACAATTGACTTCTGTGTTCAGGGATTTGGATGAGGGAGGTGATCTTCTCTTTTGTAGCAATGGATAGCAGGAATGTAGATCAGTAAAAGAAGAGTTAGATGACCAGAGAGCTGAAGGTAGGCAGTGAAAGGGCTGAAGTGTGGCCACTGTTAATAACTTGATATTGGATACCTTTAACTTTCATCACAGTAGTTTTCAGCAGATGGTAGATTAAGTTCTGACATTTTAATCAATTTCTCTCAGAAAAGGCGCTGCCCCAGGAAGATTCTTTTGAAATTGTTCTTTTCAAGTGTAAAATATCTACACCAAGGAGGAGTTCATCGTAAGAACGTGTCAATAGACATATTGAAGTGAGGGATTTTGTGACAGCACAATCAGATTCTAAGCAGGTTACCTGCATGATGGTTCTTGGGGAGTTCTAGAGCTGGAGCTGAGGGAAAAAATGTGATGTGCCGTGGTGACTTTGGATTTGCTACAAAATAAAATGTTGAGAAAGTGTGGTGGCAGAGATCTGCAGAGCTATTTAATCATGTCCTCTGTCATTACAGCATCTGAGATCTAACCTGACTGAATACCAACCTAAACTATACCAAGTGCTAGATGATGGGAAAAGGCTCCTTTTTTCTGTTAGCTGCTCAGATCTCGAAAGTCAACTGAACCAACTGGGAGAACACTGGTTAAGTAACACCAGCAAAGTTACCAAAGAGCTTCACAGGCTGGAGACAATACTGAAGCATTGGACAAGGTAATGCTGATGTAATGGGCAGTATATACTTCTTCACCTGTGCAGTTCAGGTCAAAGTCATTCTGAATTCAGAACTATTAGATTCGACATTTAAAAGAAAGTACTTTGAGATGTATGTGATACTTTGACTACTCTACAATACCCTACTTCTGTTCCGTACAAGTGGTATCATACTCTCTCATTTGCAATAAAACATGTACCAGAAAATGGTGGATGGGAGGAAGTCAGAAGATACCTTATTTAGATGACTTAAGTTAGAAGCCCCATGTCCATACAGGTTGATGAGAATGGGTGTGTGCTTTGCTAGGTAGCATGAATAGCCTCAGCACGTTCTGGTAGGGGCATTGCCACTGCTGGGTTCTTGTGGGTCTGTGTCATTGCCTATATGGGAAGGAGTATTGTTCACATGCTACTTTTGAAATGAATTCTCTAAGTGATATATGAGCTTTGTCTATTAATCATAATATTACTGGCTTGCTGGCTTACTAGCCTTTCAAGAGAGATACATAAAGGGATTGTATTTATAAAGGTTATCTGGAGACACTTTAACTCTGACATCTCATCAGTTGATTGGCATATTAAATGATATGGACATAGTTTCTAGGGGTAAAAAAAACCAAACAAACAACAAAAACTTCTGCTCTGAGAGACCTCGTGGTAAAGCTTTTGGAAAGTTGAGCCTTCTAGTGGAAAGCAAAAATATGTTTATGTGTGGGGGGTGGGGTGCTGTTGCAGCTTGCCCAAACAGATTGGTAACCTAGTTACTAGTCCTTCATTAAACTTAGTTTTTCCTAAGAGGCAAAAAGAAGGCACTGTTAGGAGTTGTGGGTGTAATGGCTAAAATAAGAGCTTCCTGATACCATGCCTGTTGTTAAAATTAAATCATGTTTTCCTGAAATTTAATAAAGGAAAGAAAATATTTTTATTTTAAATCTGGCATACAGTATCTTCCTTGTAACGCATGGAGGAGAGAATGCTCGGAGGCAAGAAGTGGTGATGACTGTTTTAGTTTTCTTTAAACATCTTTACAGATATCAGAGTGAATCAAGTGAACTGACACATTGGTTACAATCTGCAAAGGAGAGACTTGAGTTCTGGAGCCAGCAGTCTTTGACAGTTCCTCAGGAACTAGAAACAGTCCGAGACCACCTGAACTCCTTTTTGGTAAGTCATTCACAGACCTAGGACACCTTTTTCTTTCCAATTACAAATAAACAGTTGAGCGATCATATGATTATACTTTTTCTCATGGTTGAAGTAGTGAGTATCCAAAAAAAAAAAAAATCTGCTTCTGTAGGTGAGCTGTCCTTCAAAAAACCAATGTGTGTGCACATTCAGCACTCTTTTGCTGTAGGCAATGATGGTAAAGCTTGATGATTCTGAAAACAGTAAGTGGTTTTTATGACTGAAAATAATTTTTGTTCTCACTTGGTCTGAAGTATAGCTGGCAAACACTAATAGAAAGTACATATTTTTAAAGGGAAGGGGGATGTTCCTAGCTTTCTGAGGTAAAGCTTTAAGTACAGTAAACAAATAGTTGCTTATTTCCCAAAAAAATTATTCTGCTTCCAGGAGTTTTCAAAGGAAGTGGATGCTAAATCATCGCAGAAATCTTCTGTCCTGAGTACTGGGAACCAGCTCCTCCGGTTGAAGAAGGTGGATACAGCAGCATTGCGTGCGGGATTGTCCCACATTGACAGTCAGTGGACAGAGCTGCTCACACAAATCCCAGCAGTACAAGAGAAATTGCACCAGGTAAGGAAGGCCAGTGATGGCCTTTGGTATTCCAGAAAATTCAGACTGTCAGTTTGGCACTGCCTTTGAGAGATAGTTGCTCCCTTCCTCAGTTTATGCATGTGAGGCAAGATAGGAACGTTACTCCTGTTTTAGTGTGGGAAAGCGTACATTCGTCCAAATCCTGTCTACCCATACTGGCTAACACCAATTGGTGTTAATGTCACATTTTTGCAGTTACATTTGTTACATTTTAACCAAAAAACAGCTGAAGGTTTTTTCAACATGTTGGTATGTTTTTTGGAAAAAGGGAGTTCACGTCTCTGTGCCCTGTCTGATTTGGGTGATGGGGTTTTTTCAAATTGAATAGACTGGGTTCAAGTCTGTGCAAGATAAAATAAATCTAAAAACATTGTGCAACGTTCCTGCTAGTGTATGTAGGAGCAGGAGGGGTTTGGTTGTGTAGTTTTGGGTTTTTAATGCTGTAATACTCTATGTATACTTGAGGTTTATGTGTCATAAAAATGTCATAGAACGTATTTCCGAGTAACTAAGCATAAGCAAGCACTACCATATCAAATGTTGAAAGCAACTCTTTTAAGAAAAACAGTTACTATTCAAAATCAGCCCATTTAGAAATCAACACCACAAGAAGAGTTGTATAAAATTCTTTTCCATGGATCTATTCATTACCCATTTACAAGGACAGGAAAAGCACAGCTTAAAGTTGATCATGTATGTAAGCACAGCATAGAATTATGGAATGAGAATGCAGAACCTTTTGGAAATCAGAAATGGAATCTTCGAGTTTGTCCAATTTCTTTATGAAGAATGGAAATATGAAGCTTTTAATCTCATATTTCTTATTAGGATGCTTGCACATATACAATACTTCTCCTATTAAAACCTTTCAGGTTTTTTCACTTTTTTTTAATAAACTTCAGTGATATATTAGGGATGTAGAATAACATGATAATAAAAGCAAGTAAAGGAAATGTACTATGGTAATGCAAAGCAAGGAATTTTTACCGATTTTCTTCACAACACGCATTTTGTCTGTTATCTCTACAGCTCCAGATGGACAAGATTCCTTCTCGCCATGCTATCACTGAAGTTATGAGCTGGATTTCCCTGATGGAAAATGTCATTCAGCAGGACGAAGAGAATATAAAAAATGTAGTAGGACAGAAAGCCATTCAGGATTTCGTCCAGAAGTACAAGGTACTGAATGGAAATGTTACTCATTTTGCTTTTGAATTATCCTCATTAAATATATAAACATAGGTAAAGTATAAGTGATTTAAGGAAAAAAAAAACAAAACAAAAAAACAAAAAAACCAAAAACCAACTTACATTGTTTCTTGGTTAGAATTGTACACAAGTTTGAACTGGGTAATATCTGATACTGTGGAAAAGAAGCCAAAATTACTTTTACTCTGCTGTTTTGTTATGGCAGGAATATAAATTTTAATATGCTTACCTTAATTTCCAGGTAAATCCAAAGCAATATGTACATGATTAAAGCTTATTAGATCTGTCTTTCACCCAAAACCACAAAACACTGCAAGTTATGTGTGTTATTTTATTAATTCTCTGCATAATACCACATTCTTCTCAAAGTCTAGCCTGTTCTTGAATGGAAAGTGGCCAGTGGTTTACAGATCAAGATAATTTTGATCAGTATCTGGAGAAAAAAAGAAAGATACTATACATTGAGATAACTGTTGAGGTGTATAGATATAACACAATTTGACTTCTTTAACTAGATCAGGAGCAGTCTTGTAATATATGTGCATACAGTGATTTTCTTCTCAATGCCAGATTTGTTTTGCTAATCTCCTGAAAAATCACTTCTTGGCTATTATTCTTCTTCATATGTAAGAATATTTTCCATATTATCTTTAATACAAAAAATTTTTTGTATTAAAAAATTTTGAGACTCAATGAAGTGAAACAAATATACTCAGATTTTCTTAAATCTGATCCTTGAGACCAATATCAATAATGTTACTGATTTTTTTTATTTTTTTTTTCTTGGCAGGGAGTGGGGTGGAGTAGGGGAGGGGAGAAGGCAGATTCTTTATTCCAAAGGCAGTGTATTGCTGCTTTATTTCTCAGTATTTAGGAAAAAGTAACAATGTTTTTAATTGTTGTTCAATTGCTAAAAAACCTTTTAGCTAAATTGTGGTAAAGTTATAATTTGTGAACATTTTTCCTCTGTTTTGCAGGAAGGTAAAAAATTATGTTACATATGTTGTGGGGTTTTTATTCCTTTCTTTTCTACCAGGGTTTCAAGATAGATATAAATTGCAAACAATTGACGGTAGACTTTGTGAACCAATCAGTGCTCCAAATTAGCAGCCAGGATGTTGAAAGTAAACGTAGTGACAAAACTGATTTTGCGGAACAGCTTGGAGCAATGAACAGACGTTGGCAAATCCTGCAAGGCCTGATAACAGAAAAGGTAAAGAAAAAAACCTAGCTGCTCTGTAGTGAACGTGCGACATATAGAACTATAAGATAATAATAGTTGGAAGCCTTTGCATGTCATTTAGTCCGAATTTCTGCTCAGAGCTAACTTTACAGTTAGATCAGATTGCACAGGGACTTGCTTAACTGAGTTTTGAAAACCTCCAAGGACGGATTCCACAACCTCTCTAGGCAGCCCACTCCTATGCTTCACCACTCATGGGGGACAAGTTTTTGCCTTGCTCCCCATCAGAATTTCCTTTGTTGCAGCTTGTGACTCCCATCTCTTCTCCTTTTACCATGCATCTCCAAGAATAGTCTGCCTCCATATCCCCCATAACTGCCCATAAGGAGTTGACAGCAGAGTGAGATGCTTCCTTTGCCTTCTTTTCCCCAGGCTGAATGAAACCAGCCTCTCCTTGTATTCTGTAGCCTGATGACTCCGGTCATTTCATTCATTTGTAGACCTCCCATTCAGCCCATGCCTCCTGAATTTTGCTGCAAGGGTACTATAGGATAACATATCAAATGTCCTGCTAGAGCCAAGGTAAACAGCATCTACAACTCTCCACGTGTCCACAGGGTCAGTCATATCGTCATAGCAGAAGCAATCAGTTAGGTCAGGCACAATTTGCCCTTGGTAAGACCATGTTTGTTCCTCTCCCTTTT